>JBBMOC010000041.1:1392298-1741561 GCA_037975185.1 Centropyge bicolor
CCCCCATCGGGTCCATTATCATAACATCAAGTTTACGCTAGCAGACGCACATATAGATTGAAGAGAACGTAGCCTCCACAATGGAGTGTACAGGAATCCCACAAACGGGCCAATACTTACTCTTTGACTCTCACCATCCACTGGAGCAAAAGTTATCAGAAAGGAGTTATCAGAAAGCTGCAACACTGAGCTGATAGTGTATCGACAAGTGCCCCGACCCAAGAGATGGAGCAAGAACATCTCAGTGACACACTTAAAGTGTGTAGATACTCTAATTGGACCTTAAAAAAACAGCCGCAAGATCCAAGACGAACTCAACACTAGTGTGGCAAAGAAAAGAAAAAGGAATTCACAACAACATCATTCCATATGTCTGGACAGAACAGAAACTGATCCACCCAACAGACTGCGCAGCCAAACACAAGAATAGCAACCTAGTATATGCAGTCCAATGCAACAAGGCTCGCAGAGACTTGTATATTGAAGGAATCCAAAAAACATTTAACGAATGCATGGCTCAACACAGGAGGGCCAACTCCTCCAGACTCAGTGGTTTACCCACACCTGAAAGAGAAGGGACACTCTTTCAAGGACTTTCAACTCACATATTATGGGAAAATAGATATGTTAAAATAAAGAAACTCGCTCATCAGAGGAGGTTTAAGACACCCCTGATCCCTCATCTACAATGCTGCCCTTTCATCCCGTCCTAGGAGATTTAACAAGCCTTAACACTTGGCTTCATGTGACAACTCCGACGACGGCCATTCACACTCGGCCTCGGGTGACTCCGCTCTAATGACTGTTATTACGACAGCCATGAGCACTAATGAACCTGGTGGTATCAATGACTTTGATAACAACCCCAGAAGGATTAATAACCTGGGACTGTCAGTCAGTTAGAAATGAGGAAGTTGCTTAGATTAAAGGTGCAACATGTTCAAGTCTCTACAAGTTGCCCTAGATTTAACCCTCCTTATATGTCAAGACAGATTTTAATCATGTAAATCAGAGAATTATTCACACATGAAAATGAAGTGATGATGTAGTGATGAAAACTGATGTTCAAAAACAATGATTTCATCGACCTTTGACATCAGATAACAACTCACACTGAGCTGTTGTCTAATCTTTGCATGAGGATTTAAAGACTTATTAATCAATTTGGGTCTGATAACAGGTTCTGATCATATGTTTTCATTTTTTAGTGGGGGGACCGTTTGTTTACATTTGGATTACAGATTACTGATTACAACATGCTCATATTGAATTGTCCTGGCACTGAGAAATAAAGAAGCTGGAACATGTTGGCCAATAAAGTAAATTAGATGATTTGGCCAAGGCTCAGGAATGTGGACCTTTGTTCATCTATTTTTATCAGATGAGTCCAAGACTAGATTACAAAATAGGCAAACCCCAGGTTCACTGCATGTGAAATGTTTTGATGATAATTTAAGTACTCGCAAATGTGTTAGGAAATTTGCACCACTTCAGTTCACTAACAAAGAATAAAGGTTCTGCATTAATCCCCCTTAGTCAGAATCTAGTTTTGCCGCCTTAATTATTTCAGTTTACATTGTGCTAATATGTTGCGCTAACATGTGTATTACACATTTTCATGAATAAAAATGTGTTTAATCATATCACACATAGTAAACATGGGGCCGTGCATAGTTTGCTGTGTGCTCTGTATTTTGAACCTGGAGGCAACAGGGTACTTACACAATGCACAGAGGCCTGCAGATGGAGGCCCAACACTGAAGAGGCCCAATGTCAAATTTTTGCCCTGGGGCCCCCTAAAAGGTTAATCTGGCCATAGATGAATCTGAATATTTTCATGTGGAAATATTCTGTACTATAGTTTATTTCTTTTTAACAAGCTGATATGAAAGTGGCGATTTTTATTTATATTTGCTATATCAAGAAAGCACATAGATAAACAGTGGTTAACAACAAGTGTTTTATTTACTTAAAAAAGTGAGAGACATTTCAAGAGTGTACACACAATACATTATCCATCAGAAATATAAAGTGATATAGGCACATAAAGTATACAAAAATGGCTCATCGTAGAATACTGATAAAGGACAAAATTTCAACAAACTGCTCTGTCAAGCTCTTCATAACCTTGACTTGTATGCTCGAGCTGCAGTTTCAATAAAAATCGTGTGAGGGTCAAACAAAGGCGTGAATTAGAAAGAGACTGACTGACCCGTTACCACAGTCCTCATTGGTATTTTGAAGGAGCACAAAAACACTTACATCCTAGACTAAACACAAGAGCATTTTTTTACAGGAGCATAGACATGTACAATGAAACTAAGTGGCTGTGTCGGTGTCGGACTATTTTGATGTCATCTCCACAGTCGTAGAGTCATTACCGCCGTTAACGTCATAGTCGCCCACTGGGCCGCTGACCAGGACCTTGACGCGATCGGGGAAGTCATCAAATTTGGGGGACAGCAGGAAGTCATATATGAGAGCTGCCGCCACGCCACCACACATCGGTCCCACCCAGTACACCTGCAATGGATAACTCTGATTAATCTCTGGATCGGTTAACACGTGCCTTCGTTATCACAGAAACAAAGATTCCAGCCAAGTTCAAAAGTTTTATTTTCATCAATATCTCAGCCGGGCTACTTGTAAAACAATGGGAATGCTACAACTGATTAACTCCTGGAGGAGGATTCACGGCTGATGGAGTCGTCTGTCTGTTGTGAGTTATTGAATTATTTAAGCTTGACATGTAACATGCATGCAGAAAAATGTGAGGCACGCGTTAAGAGCTTGTGTGCTTCCCGCTCTGACTTACCCAGTGGTTTGTGAAATTATTCAGGATCAAAGCTGGACCAAAGGAGCGAGCGGGATTGATGCCACAGCCTGTGTAGCTGATCTGTTATAAACAAGAAAGAGACAATATAAGAGGATGTCTTCAGCAGCATAGTCTGGTGGAATCAGGCGTCAGGTGTATTAGTTAAAAAAATAAAAATGAAATCCATGAAATCTTTCACTCTGAGAGCTCTATCATGTCTATTGCTTGTTTACATTGCTCACATGTGCCGGGCCTAATCCGAGATAAACACTAGGCTGCTTAGGGGGTGGCTGTGAGGTTCAACTTACCGCTGCCAAGTGTCCCAGGCAGACCGAGAGGCCAATGGCCAAGGGTGCTGAGCCGGTGACATCACGCCGCCTTTTATCAGTGACTGCAATGACACACAGCACCAGCTGGAAGGTTGCCAGCAGCTCTATGCCCACGCCTTGGCTGGGAGTGACACCGGTGAGCTGTGAGAGTGAGAGAGGAATCCAAAACAACAACAGTTTGTCAGTCTGTGTCACTTCGATGGATGGCTTCCCATCACGAGCACTTCCCATTTAGCCTCTATTGGCATGGCCCTGGAAGTCTGACAGCAATTTGGCACAGACTCCAAAATGCCACATTGCTTATTCATTTTTCATTTGTGGAAAACCTGATCATTGCTGTTCAGTGTAATTTAGCTGTGGCAGACTGTGTATGGGGCTGTTCAGCTTCTCCAAAAATGAGCAGATACCATGCCTTGACACTCACAAGCCTTTTGGTTAAAGGACAGCTGATGCGACACATTACAGATAATTAAAGAAAACTGAAGCTTTTTTGTATGCTACACTCCCAATTTACCAGCTTATCAGCTGAGGAGAAATGTCAAAGAGTTGACATTGCATATTTGTATTTGCAGATTCTTTCAGCTGTTGCAGTGCGGCGTGCTTTAATCATGTGTCATCACCATTCAATAATAAGCAATGACAGCATGTTCAAAGAACAACACAAACAGTGCCAAGAGAAGTGCCTACATCCTCACTGAAGTCTCACTTTTGACTGGGAGGTCAACATTAGACTGTGAATGCAAACTGTGGCATCACATGACTTAGCAAAGCTCCTCCATATTATCACATGTTCTGTCAACAACAGCAATATGAAATGCTTCACTTACAGTGTTGAGGCCCAGATTAGGATTGCCACTTGGACGGGCTCCATACACGATGCCACTGGCCAGGGCTGAACCCAGCATCTGGGCCACAATGTACATGAAGGCTTTGAACACGCTGATCTGGCAGCTGGCAAGCATCCCCAGGGTAACTGCAGGGTTCAGGTGGGCTCCGCTGATGTGGCCTAAACTCTGGGCCAGCGTGGCGATGGCCAGTCCAAAGGCCAGCGACACTTTTACCTCCTGGTCTGGGTGTGTGTTGTTCGGGTTCCCAATAGCCGTGGAGATGCTGAGGAAAATGAAAAGGGTCATGCCGACCAGTTCGGCCAGCACGGCCCTCCAGAAGTCCTTGCTCTTGAATTCTCTCATGGTGGTTTCAGTGCGAGTGTCCTGCTGGGGTTTGAGCTCGGTTAAGTGTGTGTACTCACAAACAACAGGCTGCATATATAGGGCCCCGGCTGATAATGGTCAGTGGGCGGGCTTTAAAAAAACTGAAAGAGAGGGCCACACCGAATTAATGAGAAATCCAAAAGACTGGTCTCTTACTTCCCTCCCTCTGCTCCCTCACCCTCCCTCCTCCTCTCCCTGTCCTCCAGCCCCTCTCCCAGCACCTCCCTGTGCACCACTTTCTGGTCTTTGGACTTTTGTGTAGTAAGAGAACTGGGTCCTGGAATAGCTGTAACCAAAGGTACATTTTCCACTCACACAGGCATTTACAGTTTTACTGCAGGGCTTCTGATTGTAGGAAAGTTTTTGCTTTAATCAAGATGAATTATACGTGTTTCATTTGTCCAACTTTGCTCAATTGTGTCTTCTGTGGAATTAATCACACTGTGGATGAGTGACGGCACAGAAGGGAGAGCCAGACAACTCCCAAATATTCTTTTCAGGTCTCACCCTTCCCTTCACAGACAAGTTTTTCAACCTTTTACAAGACCACCCAAATGACATCTGACATGCCAACTCTGAGACACATTGAGACAAAGGAAGAGAATACAAATAAAAGCCAGGAGACTCAAAACCCCCCCAAAAATTTATTGTCAACCTTACAAACAGATAAAAACAATCCTCTGATTTTTTTTTATTTAAAATTATAATAAATTGGTATTTGCAACTTTTAGATCTTTCTTTATAATTCAATGAAGAATTATCTTATCTTTTAAAAACAAGAGAAAGAGGGCAGTTAAAGGAAAACAAGTTCAGCAAACTAATCAAACGAAACGAAAATGTGACATGTGACACGTAGCAGCTCATTAACTGGTGGGGATGTTGGTGAAGTAATTAAAAGATGTTTTGCAGATTAAAAAGCTGGAGCAGAGTAAAACATCAACTTTGAGAAATGAGCTGCCTTTTGCACCTGGACCTCAACTCAGGTGGGAGGGGGGGGAGTGTGATGGCAAACAGCAGCGAGGCCACTGCAAAATATGTCATGTAATTTACTTTGCTGTGACTGTGGGAGTTTCTGTGTCTCTGTATATTCTGACTCTTGGGTTAACTTAAATTCAGTTAAACCGATTGAACTGTTACTGAAACACATAATTTCCCACTAGTGTATGTTCAACATTTATTATCAAGCCGACTCAGCCTGTATAGGTTCACAGAATATTTAGCCGTGACTATTTCTGTCACTGCAACAAGTTTCTCAGTAACTATTTTAAAGCAGCATCAAAGGCAGATGAGGGAAAGTGTTCTGTCCTTAAACAAATTTATGGCTTTTTAATTATTAACTGTGCCTGCTCGTGCTCTCAGAAGCTGGCTGGGCTCATACTTGGCACATTCCTGACACTGACACTGGCAGCGACAATGACAGAGCCAGTTGCAAAACCATTGCTTAAGGATATCTTCCAGTACCATGAAACTTGCTTTTAAACCACAATGACTCAGGCTTGGAGGAATAATATACGTGGCTCAGTGCTGTGTCGTCACTTGGTTGAATTTCATGCGCTGGAAATGTGTCATGACTTTCTTCTTCTATGGAATTTCTGGAATTGAATGATCAGATGTTCTTAGTTAACCTGTTGCAAGCATTATTATTCCCTTGTCATGTACAGTGGTGGAAAGTAGCTAAGTACTTTTACTCAAGTACTGTTCTTAAGTACAATTTTGGTGTATTTCCAGTTTCTGAAACTTTGTACTTCTACCCCACTACAATTCAGAGGGCAAATATTACTATGTTTACTTGGTCACTTTAAAGTTACTTTGCTGATTCAGATGAATAAAACAAAATGTAATCAACAAAAAACATGATATTCTTACATATGATTAAGACTATATTGATGCCCAGAGGGAATATTAAGTGATGCTTCTACATGAATGCATCAATAATCTTAATCCAATAATATAAATGTACATTATTCTGAAATGGCCCATTCCGCACAATGATTTCTTTTCCTTGTGTACTTTAAGTTCCAACAGGACTTTGTTACTTTAAGAGAAAAAGGCAAAGAATTGTACTTTACATACTGAAAATTCTGATGTGTATATCACAATAAATTTGTGACCTTGGTACACCCCTACAATACAGCTCAGTTTTTTATGTTCCTGTACTGTGCTTTGCTGCAGGAACAGGATGTAGATAAGAACCATTTGACAGTGAAGAATGATGACATATCCTCTTTAGTCCAGTACAAAATACTAATATGTGAGATGACCACGGCACACTCAGCTATTAGCAGGCACACTGAAGTCAATAGGAAGCATTTTCTACTCAGTTCTCATTACTCCATTACAAACAAAGGTCCCAAATTCACAATCTTACTTAAAGTAAGTAAAAGCTGCATAAACCTTTTATACTGTATCTGTTTAATCTAGGATACAGCACCTTATGATATGAAAGAAATATATGTTTTGTAAATAAAATCTTGCAAAGCAACAAGTAACTATAGCAGTCAAATAAATGTAGTGGAATACAAAAATACTGTATTTCACTATAGATAGTGGTGAATTTAAAGCAGCAGAATTTGTAAATTAAAAGTACACACAAAACTGTACTTAAGTAAGTAATACTGTAGTTGACTACTGTACTAAACAGTTCTTTACCTGTTCAGATAGTACCAATATTGATGCAGTGCTAGAAAAGTTAGAGCTTTTTTATAGTTTTCAGTTTCCCAGAGTTCCCCAGTGACCCAATGAGTTCACCTGATCTGTCTGATAATTAGAGTTAATGTCAGGAAGGATGCGTGGGAGCCAACAGGAAGCATTTTATTAGTGAAACAATATAGGAGAAGGAACTTAATTTTCCTCCACAGTTTGCCAAGACATTATGCAAAATGAAATAAAAACAACAAAAACAAAAACAAAACAAAACAAAAAAAATTTGCCTCCATATTTTTGGAGCAAGTCCAGAATGAAAAAAGTGTTAAGAAATTAGACTCAGGACGATAAATTCCACGATGATTTGAACAACTGACAAATAATTGGTTCTATTTGGTTCTGATTACTCATTTTTTTTATACCTTAAGTAAGAACTCAGTTAAGGTGTTAACATGAAATTAATAAGTGTTGTCTTTATCTGGTGACTCACTATATTCATGTGAAGTGCAGACTGACAAGGACCAACTTCCTCTGATCCGTTACTTGCAGTGACAAACCTGAGCTGAAGAGACTGATGCGGTTGGATAGAAGAACATTGCTCAGACCAATTCTCAAGCCGGATTTGTTGTGCGCACATTCTGTTCCAGGTGTGCTCTTGCATACACGATGCAATTAAGTGCGCCACGTGCGCATGACTCCTTTACGTGATCTGGTGTGCGAGAGTAGCACAAAAGTTCCAGGACAGGTGTGGCCCGAGGACAAGGTTGAGAATTAGTGCTATAATGGAAACACTGAATAAACTGTGTGTATGCTGGAGAGGTGGAAGTTTGGAAAGTTTCATGGCCAGAGGTGTGCACTGTCAGAATGAGTTGGGATTGGGAGCCATACAGTACATTGTCAAGCCTGGCATCACATACAGTCAATCACACCAGCTCCTCTCAGTCCCTTTAAAAGCAGAGTGCTGTCAGGGTGAACTGGCAGCTTTGCAGCAGAGAGGATGCCTCACAAGTAATGACTTACTAACATTTGAAAGAACAAACCGGATTAAAGAACTAATAAATTATTTATTAATCACCATTCGTCACAACTCAGTAGTCACATGTGATTTTCTTATGCAAGTCTTCCTCTGCTACAGTCGCCTTTTTTAAATGTGAAAGTGGAAAGAATTAAACAGATTTTCAGCAGATTTCCAAAGTGAGAAATCAGGGAAATGTTGGAAATGCTCAGCATCCAAAGTCATGATCAGTGTCAGAGAACGAGGATGAGATTTCAGATGGAAGATGTCAAAAATACGTCCAGGGTGAGCTTACATAATGTAGTATGTAATGTGCAGTCATGCAGTTATGCACACTCTCTCTAATGTTTCTCGGGGTATAGCATGGACATGTCTGTGAAAGCACGAATGTAAGTTGCATAATTCTGCAGTTTTGCCATTAACTAGACTAACTAGGTTGATTGCAAACAGTTAAAATATGTGATAACTGAGATTATCTTGATAATTGAAATGCACGAACATAAAGATAACTCAGTGAAACACACCCTGAAGTGCAGACACAGAAACCACATTTGCTTTGAGGACGGCACTTGACTGTTCTGTTCTCAAAAAATAAGATTAGAAGAAGTGCGACTCAGCTGAATCTAAAAAGAGATTTTTAAAAAATGCCTAATACATTAAACTCTAGTCCTCTATCATCAGCACCATTCTTATACTGGCATATATTTTTTAATCATTGCCTTAATGTGAAATTAACTGCAACCAAAAGAGTAATAAAATATAAGAGTTAAAAACACAAATTTACCATATGAAACAATGAAAACATTCAACAGAGCCACTCACATGAACATGATGAACTTTATTATTGTTAGTCTTGCTTTTATGAGACTCATACAGAAGAGGACAGAACATTAACAATCAGGTGAAGCTTGTTTTTAACGATAATAACAAGTGTTTCCACAAATCTTTCATAGTTGACACTATGACAGTTGCTGTATCTCTGCGTCTTATCAGGCTTGCAGACCCCTCCAGCTTTGCCTCTGCATATATCTCCTCCAAAACATACTGAACCTTTGCTGGAGCTGGTGGAGGGACGTCACATTATACTGTATTGCGAGGAGACCACTGGTAGAGGAATGTGGAGAATGCTTAAAAACAAACAAAGTTTTAACACAGTGAGAATCTACGTGAGAGTGATTTATGGTATAGTTGAAATAAGTGTTTCGAAAACCTGTAAAATTTCCAGCTAATGGAAGCGACAACTCCAGCAGCAGAAGAAAGTAAACTTAAAGGGGAGGTCAAGGTCATGGTTGGCTTCAATTATCATGAGTTTGTTTCGAATTTAGGGTCAAAGGTGACACATATCATAAACAGAGGTTGACTCAGTTATGACACATTAATCCAACCATGCATGCAGATTGTACATACAGCCATAAATAATGAGACAACCTGCAGTACAAGTCTGGAGATCTGGATCTAAAAGCTCTTTCTGACTTGTGGGAGAGTCATTCATTTATTTTCCAAAAAAGTGAGGTGCATTCAAGTGTTCAATATGAAAATTGGTTTTATATGAATGGTGCCGTTTTCCAGAATTTTGCTGTTTGCTTCAATATTGCAAAATTTGAATCAGCAGCCAGTTGATGGGAGCTGAACTTTACTGTTGGATGTGAGAAGATGGAACAAAAAAAAACTTCACACAAGAGTGCACCAGTTAATTTCCAATTGCATATTTATCTGCATTATTACAATATTATAATTCTTGTGCTAAAAGAGAAAGTGAAAGCATGTGAAACGTGATGAAGAAAATATGCTGAATAAGCTCAAATGAGAAAGAGAAATAGATGGGTTCCCTTCTCCGTTGTGGCTGAAAGCAGGACGTGATGGATGAAATGTGGTTTAGAAAAATGCTATTCCAAATATTGGATCAATGCTGTTTCCCCTGGTTGTAATTGTTAGACAGCCATGAATAACAAAACTAATTTAGTAAAATCTTGGTGGGTAAGAGAAATCATCACTTTCAGATGTCAGTCTCTCAGCGATCCAATACTGTTCCTCCCAATTCAAAGTTGTACAAAGCACTAAAACAAATCAAAACTTGCATATGTTCCAAGTGTTTGTCAGGAATCCTGCGGGTCAGTGGTTGAACAAACAGGCCGACGGGTTAAAGGTTGAGGAGCCTGGACCAACACAGAAATCCAGTGACCCGCAAAACCGCCTGTGACAGTGAGGAACTCATTTTACTAATTGCTCAAACTTATCTAATTACAGTTTGGTCACAAAGTATTTTTGTGTCCAGAGGAAAAAAATCTTCATTGCACAACAAATACGACGTCGTTTCCTCTCAAAAAAAAAAAAAAAAAAGAATTTTTGTTGAGACTACAATAGAAACAAATAAGAGAAAGCACCCAAGATTGATAAATTAATTCCTAAACAGATGTTGTGATTGCCAGGATAAAGAGAGGTCAATGACCTCACGCTGACAAGGAGACGAATTTAGCAACAAGCGTGTGAAAGCCGACGGAGAAAAAAGGAGCCAACGACCAAATGATTTGTCCTCAGATTCACGTGTTTGACTGGTCAGAAAACACACTTTCATGACCCTGCACACACACTCTGAAATCATCACCGGTGAACAGCTTCCTTCAAAGGCTTCTATTCAAACCCAACAAATCACAACAAATCACAATCATGAGACTACTGCTACTTAGCGGGTTCGGGTCAGCGCACCGGTGAGCTGCCCCCAGACTGGACTGTCAGTTATGTAACCAACACGAACCATCTGAAGAGAAAGAGGCACGACCCAAATTAGCTCATTCTCTCATTGTTGTTGGGGTTTTAAATATCAGCATCATCGGAAGAGGATACATCACCATGACCAGGTTGCATTCATGGGCTATTTTTAAGAAGTTATGTCGTGATTGATCAGTTCACTTCTCAACAAAACCGATGCAGCGAAATCTCCTTACGTCCAGATATTGTTCCAAAAGACAGGTGAATTATGACATCCCAGAGGTTTCCTGCCGCTTCTGCGTCATTTTTATTTGTTTATGAAATGTCCGAGGTGTACTGTTTGGTGTGGCTGCTCTGAATAGGAAACATTAGCAGGTTTAATGTCGCTTTAATGGTTTTTGGCTTATCTGACTTCCACAGTGGGAGTTTAATTAGCGTAGTTATAAGGTGAAACTGTTTATTTTTGCAACAGCCATCATAGGATATCCTCTTATTCTGCATGTGTCTCATGACGGGGAGAACAGTAGTAAATTTGTATGCCCCTCCGCAGCAGTGATCAGCGATTTTGGCAGAACGTCAGCATGTGAATTCCTTTAGGCCAACTGTGCAGAACTGCTGTTTGTTCCCAGAATTGATTTTGGTTCAAACAGCTGTGTGAATAAATAAATGTATTATAACTCATTCGAACTCCTGGGTTGTGCATTTATCTAGTTTATCAGTGGAAAGGAAACGTGTCTAAATCTCTTCATTGCCGTAATGATTTCGCTCGCACCCTCAGGTCGTCTCACGATCGTTGCAACAGCATGAAGATAGTCTTATCTGTGGCGGGTTCATATAACTTTAAACATTAACTCATCAGTCTTTGAAGGGATTTTCTACTTGCTCGATGAAATGCAGCTTCCTATGGTCTTTAAATGAGGCAGCTGCGGTGAATTGAAATTTGTCTCAGTGGTAACCAGCTCTTTTTGGTTACAATTTTCTTTTAGATTTGGTGCAAATAACCAGCCTCTGCAATTTGGTTGATGCAAACGTATGTCCATCTCTGGAGAGATTTATATTTCCACTCTATGCGCTCTCTTGAGAACAGCAGACCCACAAACGCTCAGGGGGCCTTTTACTAGAGGGATCAGTTCCCCTCAATTGTTACATGTGGCTCCTGGCTCTTTGCCTATTTATGACCATTGTAAAGCCCCTCGCCTGTGTCCCCCCCACCTCTACAAAACCTATACAAAAACATTTCTGAAAGGCTTAGCGAGGGGTCTGCGATACCATGACAACAGCTCCCACATTATGGACTTCTTCCCGCTTCGGAGACCATATCATGTTTTACGCATCTCTCTGGCGAGATCACCCAGGAGACGTTTCTGACGAACCACATTAAGGATTTTGGCACAGAGGAGCGGCTCGGTGACTCATTGCCTGAACGTTGACGGCTGCGAGGGGGGGAAAACTGAGATATGACATTGATCACCAGAACTATAAAAGCGCAAAATTGAAAATCGTGTTTGAAAAAGAAAAATGCATTGATGGTAGATATTATACAGTGTTTGCACTCGATTATGAGCAAAACACAAGATTTTTTTTATGACGATTTCACACTTGGTAGAATAACTGTGTTCTGTACTGTGTTGTTGTCTCCCAATAAAACCTTTTCCCCCCTAGATAACACTAGACTTTATTAGAGTTTTATGGCTAGCTGCTGTCCTGGATGCTTTGGGATAAGATTAACTTCTCTGGCATGAAAACAGGTTATAAAATAATAAAATGTGGCTTGCTGATAAGGATGGACTTTGTGCTGTCTACAAACTCATCTCTGGCTTCAGTCCGATATAATGATACTCTATTAGGGCCGAACCTCCCTTGTGAGGGCAATATGATGTGCTCGTGATAATTTACATTCCTTGTGTGGTAACACCTGGAACACAAGGTGCTCGGGGAGAAATGAAACAGTTTTTATTGATTTATAAGGTACTGCAGTCCTCAAACTCATATACTCACCACATGTGCATGAGCATATTTCATTTACATCAGTAATAATGAGATTTTGGTTCACTTGTAGACATAAACATAAAACATAATGTTGACATTTTAACCATGGAAGTGGAGACCAAGTAAGAACCCATGTGACTAAAATAGTTGGACCCTACATTAAAAGACAGCAGACATGATGATGGTACCTGTAGTCAAACACACACACACACACGCAACAGTTGCCTACATGAGCAATCACTTTGATTCCTGTTTCTTTTTACCTGATGAACTCTTTCAGCTCTGTTTTGAATGAACAGTGGGTTCGTCAGAGCTATGAATCACCTGCTGCTGCTGGAAATGAGGCTGATGAGAGCTGTGAGACTGAACCGAAGCAATAAAGACGCGAGCTGTAAAATCCAAACAATGCGCTGAAAGATGCTGAAATGCTCTCTGGAGGTTTTGGTTCGTCACTATGGGGGAGCCCTGTCACATTACACAAAGTCATTGGATCGACTGTGAATATGAAAATACTGATTAGTGCAACTTTAAAGGAAGCAATATTTGAATGATTAAAAAAAATGTAATGTGCAGTCTGTGGGCAAATATAAACTTTAAAGCTGAAACAATATTTCATGAGATAAGCTGCTTTTATGACAAATGGTTTATCTGGCGAAGGTTAATTAAATAGTGTTATCAGGGTGATCTTTCTATTTCAAACAGAGCACCTTACAGTTATTTATGATGACCTGAAAAAATCTTTAAACCTCCTCCAAGATGGTTCCTTGGCAAATATGTGGGAGGCAAGATATGCACTGATTTATATATACTATATATAAATGGTGAGAAGACCTCCCTCTGGTCAAAGTGGGATCCACCACATACAGTAAATCTAAGTAGTGACATATAATATATTATTACAAACATTCATTCAAACTGTCCCAACAAGTCTAAAGTGCCTGGGATAAGAAACTCATAACTAATGACGAGCAGCCGGTGGTACCACTGTCTCGGCTGAGTTGTTTCACACAATTCAGGCAAAGCTAATCAAATAATCATCTTTTACACATCAGTCTGGATTTTACAAGCACACCCACGGAGATAAAAACATGGTGTAACAGTTATATCCAGACTCCCCAGTAAGAACTAAATGGAAATGATAATCACACTGTAGGACGAATGAGGGGAAAAATACAAAAAGACATTTAGTCAAAAAGAATGAAAATTTCATGGTGAATGTGGTGCTGCTGAATATGATGTGTCTGCTCAGGTAAGATTTCTTGAGTCTAAAAATGTGATATATGAAAAATAGTTAAAATCTATATAATTGAGAACTACAATATTTACATTTGAAATTGCTTTGACCCCCAAAAGAAGAAAAACTAAATGCTTCAAATTACCATTATGTCCCAAATACCCCTTGATTTAGAATTTGTTGTGCATTTTCCAGTCTCACTCAGTTTTTCTCTGGGCCTTCTGCAGTCGACTCAGTGGTCAGACTGAATGGGTTTGAATGGGCAACTAGTATTTTAGTAGCATTTTCTATTTCTGTTTTGAAGCTTTAAGAATAGTGTTGTTAACCTCAATATTCCAACTTTTTACAGTCATTATTGTGAGCTTGACACTAAAACAGCTCCTATTGAACTCTACACAGATTTTGATGCAATTTCTTCCAATTTCTCTTGTCAATAACTGGTGATTTCTTACATTCTTATTTAACTGATGCTTATTTCTTTCTGCCTTTTCAGCGGTCAGTCTGATTGAACCTTTGGTCAGGATTGCATCGTTCTTCATGTACAAAACTATGCAGCCGAATGTGATGCATTCAATTTCCTAATGTGCTGAAACACACCTCCATGATCATCTCATTGAATGCCTATGGGAGGAGTAAATGAACATTGTTACGCGAAACAGAGCTGTATCATCATCAGCACACACTTTATCTGTTCAGCAGTGTTGTCTGACTGATAAATTGATTCAGACATCAAACCACCATATGATTTTAGGTTGAGTGGAGATATAGGAATTTACTCTCGTGCTTTTGTGATAACGACACTGATGGTTTAAACTTGTGTGCCTGCAACAGAGTAAAGTCCCTTGGAAGTGTCGGGACTCCACATGAGGGTGGATACTTGCTGTCACGGGAGGCTGACCCTCTGATTCGTGGTGGAGACTCCCTTCTTACAAAAGCTCCTCCTGCTCATACAGGCTTGGTTGAATAACAGAAATGCCTTTTATGAAATGTAAAAGTTGTTCTGAGGAAGAACTCATATTTGCTTGTCAAACCTCTTTCCTTAAAAGAAACAGTAATGCACATTAGATATATTGTTGTCCATATTTATTCCAATTTGCAGGTTTATAAGAAATCGAGACGCAACATATTTCTATAAATAAAGAGAGTCATCTATGTCTGACATTATTGTATGTGCAGTGTCTGTTCAGTGCAGAGCGTGTGGATGCACAAGAGAGTAGGTGTGGGTGTGTGTGCGGGTGTGTAAGACCATCTGTTTTCATACTGAGAAGGGAGACAATGAAGCTAAATTAGACCTACGTCCTAAGAGACAGCCAATCGGCAGCCCGGAATAATGACAATAAAACCGACTTCCTTATCATATAGCAAGACTCGTTATACCACAGATGCCAATGGCAATGCTTGGCGTACAACTCTGTCTCTTCATAATCAAGAGGGAACAAATGACTGTACATATGGTCTCTGTATACACGTGCTTCAGACCAAGACTTCATGGGAGAGAAGTTGGAGGACAATGGTTGCAAATATGGCATAAACATAAATTAGCATGTGTCCTCAAATATTTTTAATTTCACAGATTGTGTGAAGCTCAGTCTGGAGTCACACCCAACACAAAGGGTCCATAAATTTTCTCTCCTTGTGGTCCCAAAGTTGAAAACAAAATGTTCTCATGTGGTCTCTGATGAAACTGACATTGAGACGAAGCAACAAGACTAACGCTGAACCGTTCTCACTTTATATTAGAGGAAGGAGTGTAGTCGGTCCTGTGAGTTTATGAGTCGGGATTCAATATTTTAACATCAAAATGAAACATTTGCAATGTGATCGTTACATGTTATTTTATGCTTCTGTGGCATTTTATTGACAAGGACATTTTGGGTTAAACAGATATAAAATCGATAGCAAACAATATTTTTTTTCTGATGGCACATTGGAATGAATATTTAATGTCTGTCTAATGATTTCAAGCTCATCGTTTGACACTAAAATATTGTATTTCCTCACATTTTTTACATTTTTTTTCCCACCTTTATATACCAGCTAACAAAGAAATATCAATATAAACACAAACAACTGTGACTAATCACTGAGCATATCTGAAAATGAACCTTCATCATTAACATCCACAAATATCACCACATGTGAAAATGCCAACGACTTTATTGATGCTAATTGAAACATATAGTAGCACTGTTGGCACTGATTCACAGTTCATCTGCATCTGTTGTGTGTGTGGGAAAGTGAAAGTGCAGCCACGTCATCGTCTACATTGGAGCCCAGATGATTGATCTGTGTCCACAAGGTCATCTGGATTCCTTTCATCTTGTGGATACTGTCTTCATGATCCAATCAGTGGTGATTAAAAAAGGAAATGGTGACAACAGTCACCCTTGTCAGGCTTTTAACCCCCACACTTCTTAAACAACATGCCTGCTGTCTGTCCTTTCATTAGTGCCTTATTACTGTCCAACATATTTACATATAAAGAGTTCTGTACTTCAGTGACTGTTATGTGTAGTGGAAGAATCTGGTGTTTGCAGGACTGTCCTTGAAACCTGTTAGTCTCTCATCTTCTGGTCCTTTACTAACGTCTTTCATCCTTTCAACAAAATCCTGTGAATTATCTTTCCAAGATACCTTTGTAGATTTCGCAAAGCCTAAGGTCAACCTTTACTGATATCTTGATTAGATAGCTTGTCTTCTCATCTTGTGGTGTCTAATCTTTGTCCCCTATCTTTACACACACTTAAGTATAAAGGCATGGGAACATTTTTGTACTTCAAAACAGGCACAGGATGTGAGCTGGAGCTTACCTTTTTATGCATCTATAGACAGATGAACAGTGGTTTCTGATAACTTTAGTCACAAATGTGCACCTGTATCATTGAGTTTCTACAATCAGTCTGTGTAGTAATTCAAATAGTAGGGTCTTTAATGGTGACGCTAAAACGCTGCAGAAGGTAGGAAGCTGGAGAAAATCAGAGAATGAGGCAAAGTTGAAAAAAAAAAATCAATCTACGGGGTTTACTAAGGCCAGGACCAGGGGCAGGTGAGGGAGCACAGGTGTGATTGATTAGGACCAGGAAGCAATAATAGGACTGGAACTGAATTGACAGGCAATGTTAGTCCACAAAACAAAGCAGGATTGTGCAAAATGCAAGTTAGTCAATTTCATTATCTGTCATACTCTCTTGACTCACCCTGGACATGAGAGGGATAACGCCCTGCACATGACTTATGCTGACCATGAAGCATTCTTGACAAGCTCAATGAAAGAGACGTGACATAGTATATTGATGGAGAACAAGGATTCAGGAGCAAGTCAAAGAGATCATTGACATGAGCTTGTTGAAGAATGGGAACAGGGAAAAACGTCTGTGCACTGAGCAACTTCATCACTTTTGCTCTCAAGGCAGCCATGTTTCCTCCATCAGTCCACAGAACAAGATTGAGTATTTCGGCCTGTCAGAGAAGTTTCAACACCACAACATGAAAGGAGACCACCGTGTACTAACTGCAAGGCTGCAACCGTGAGAGAACTTCACAATGAGGCAACACAAAAGCCAGTTTAATGGACAGCTCCTGCAAGACCCCGAGATCCATACAGATTACAGGTTGGCACTCAGCCTCGTGTTCTAACTTCCTCAGGAGCTATATGACGAGAAGAACCACCTTGATGCCCTCAGACAGGATGTGGAGCAGGTTTCACCTATCAACGAGTCCCGGGTACAGGGAAACAACAACAGAGGGAACGGCTATCAGCGGAGACCACGCAGAAGATCGAGACACGACAAAAGAGAGAGGAAGCAGTGAACAAACAGTCGGAGTATATGCAAGCCCACGGGGAGGCAGAATCCGGAGAAGAGAGGGCACGAAAGACACGTCACTGAGAGTTTGGTAGCAGAAGCAGAGGAAGCTGTAAAGCATTATAAGCAGAGGTGAGGGAAGGGAATAACTGCTGACCAGAGAGATCAGTCAAGGAAAGATGAGGACGGATCATTATACTGATGGAGCAGCAACTTAAACTATGATACTGAAAAAATGAACATTAATAAACTCTGTTAATTTGATTAATTCTGAGGCCTTTTGATTTAAGTTGTTAGAAGATTTTGGTGTTAATGTTTTTGGTGGGATATGACTATCATTTGACATGATGCTACTGTACCAGTGTCTACACTTAAATTAATATTACAGTCACAATCTATTTAGAGTCAAAACATTGCACTTCACTCTTCATGGAGATTTGAGGCAGCCTGGATTCACTGTAGTTAGGAGTTAGGTAATAAATTCCAATGATGACAAGGTAGAAAACACATGAAATATTCATTTACTATTTCAATGCTTGCTGTTGATTTCTATTATGGCAGCTGTGGCTGAGTGGGTTGTCCATTAATCTGAAGGTTGGTGGTTTGATCCCCAGCTCCTCCTGTCCATGTGTCAAAGTGTCACTGAACCCCTGAGTTTCTCCCAATGGGCAGGTCAGTGCCTTGCGTGTGAATGGGTGTATAACAGAAGAGCATGAGATGTTGAATATAAAATAGCATCAACAGATTTTTCATCTGAAAGACAATACAAGGAATTGGGATGCAGATGTGCATAATCTAACGTGTGATTGTGGCAGCAAGAGATCAGATGGAAACAATAGAAAGTTACATCAGAGCTTTATCCTATGATCAGTTTCTCTTTTTCCTATGTGGGGGAAACAGAGGGGGTTGCTGCCAGTGCATGCAAAATAAACACCAAAACTGGAAGTGGACGCTGCTACTTGGTGGTGGGATTCGCAGTTCTGGGAAGAAATGAAAAATCTCTCTTTTGTTCATTAAGGTTTGAAGGTATATGAGTTCAAATGCATCAGAACTTCACTTTTATCAAAAAGGAAAAGAGCTGGAAAAGACCCCCCTCTCAGCCTCATCTTAGACAAACACACTGAGGAGACAAAATAATGCTATCTGGACAAAGGACGAAGTGGAAGGAGACAGTCGGAAACGTCAGCCAGGATGCAGATTAAACTTAGCAAACTGTTGATATTTGGACAGGGCTGTGGTTTCCCCTTTGGGCTCACTAATGTGACTCTGCATCAGTCATTATCCAAATATGTTCTGTGACTATGGTGATTTATGGTAATGTATGAGGAGTAGTTATAGTCAGAAAACTTTGACCACAGGTCGACCTCTGAGGTTGTTGTTATCTGTCTTTAATTTGTCAAACATGTGGTAAAAAGAAAACTGTTCTTGTGCATTATGAAAGATGAAGTGAGTTTGTAGAACATTCGACTGAGTCTTTAATTATATCTGTGCTAAATGCAACAAAATCAGCAGCTTTTTTCTGCATTGACTTCTTCCTATCTACACAGAGGCAATTCTGCCAGCTGGGGAATGAGAAAGCACCCCTCTTTCCCTTCCCATGTCCACCAGCTTGTCCAAGAAATCCTGTCTCTGTGAGAGTCACCGGGGATGGACGTCAAACTCTTTGATGTAGCAAAAGTCGCTGGCTGGAACAATGTGGAGGAATGCTGGGCGACCGGTGCGTTGGACAGTGTCCCATGCTGTCCACCAGATTCTTCATAATGATCGATGACAGCATTCTGAATAGAAGCTCCTGGGTGAGGAAGAGAGTCACATTAAGGATTCAGGCTCCTCTGAGCGGCCTTGTGCTTGGAGGAACTGTCCTTGAACCACACGGGGAAAGTGGCTGAGGCAACTGTGTTAATAAGCATCTGACGTTCTCAAGTGGATTCAAACAAGGCACCAGGTCCCTGCCACTTCCTGTTCTGACGTAAATGCAACCAAAGTTCCCCTAAAGGGAGCCATAAAATATCACAGTGAGCTATTATATACAGTGACTCTATTGTATTTATGATTGTAAAGAAATGCACACGTGTCGTCCTGTACCCCGACTTACAACTCTTAGCCATATTGTGATTAGTATGAGCAGAGGTTAAACTGGGTTTGAAGGATCTGGAAAGCACCTTCGATTAATAAGTAAATAAACCTAATGTGAATTTTGGAAGAATTTTACATTGACTGAGGCACAGACTTTTTGACGGATGTGTTTGTATTTTTGCTCCCACGCTTCCTGTGTTCTTATGAAATTAAGTATATTGGGTTTCATGTTAAAGTTAGTAAAGTTAGTTAGTAAAGTTAGCTTTCTAATAAGGCAAATGTATAGCGAGCATCTTATTTTGTGACCTGCACTTGCCGAACAGTTAAATTTGTTTCCTCTTTGTGTCTGGATTTTTCACTGGAAGCAACTCATTTTCTCTGTTCTCTGCACTTTCACTGTGTTGTTGTAAATTTGAAATTAAGTAACTCAAATACACATGTGACGCCCCTGTATTAACATTATGTTTTAGAGTTGCAATTATATTTCTGGGTCTGACTGGGTCTGCATGAGTCTGAGGAGAATAAAGAGCCCTCATATTCCGATGGCACATTATTAACATTACTGTGTGATAACTTCACTCTTAAAGATGGAGAAAGACTTTTAAGGAAGACAGAACAGAAGAAAAAGATGACAGATTATTTTAGAACCACTCAGCACCATTCATCTGATAAACTGGAGGAAATTTAAAGCTTGCATAAATAACATCCTTCATTTTCAGCTTTTTAAAAAATGATTTGCTGTTGGAGTTATCTGGTTAATTCCTATTGCGAAATGTCTATGACTATAAATTAAATGATTTCGTGGCTGTGTGAGAATACTGGACAGTATCCATGACAACCAATTTGAATTTAAGCTGATGATGCTCTTTCATATCACTTGCCAAATTCCACTTTTATGCTATGGCTCGGGGGTTGGAAAGCCCATCTGCAGTTGGCCAAATCCACAAAGATCAGTACAGCCCATAGACGCAGCAGCAGCAGCAGGTTGGGCCTTTGATCCCATGGGATCCAGAAAAATATGTCAAGAAATGGACGCTTAAAAAAAGGTCAGCTGATTACATGGCCTGTCCACAAAGAAAACAAGGCTGAAGGAGTTCTTGGTACAAATCGATTGGGAGTTATTTTGAGGTTGTTCCCAGCTGCTCTGCTACAACCAGATCTTAGGTTCCCCCTCCTGCCAAATCCTACTTTAACCTCTGAGTGTGAGTGTGTGCAACAAACAATAAACAGTGAAAGAAGATTTTATAAATGTAAATGAGGAAACTTTTTACATTTTGGATGCCACTCAAGATTCATTATCAACAGTCTGAGGATGGATGTGTTCACTGCTTTAATAAAAGTGTGAAATATATTCACCAATGAGTCTTGGAAACAGGCTAAAAAACTTCGTCCATGTGCCTCTCTGTGCTATGCTCAAGTAATTTTTTTCATTCTTTCAACTGTTATGCAACCTGGGCACTTACCAAATGACCACTTTTGATTGCTTAAAAACAATTATGTACTGCATGTGCGCTCCTCCCACAACCACAGACAGACAATTATATCACATTGCAAGCATTTCCTAGATGCCTGAGTTCGAGAGTTAAATCACTAAGTATTGTGTGTGCAGCGGTGGAAATCAGCGAGGGCAGATAACCAGCGGGAGGTCGACTGGGAACCGTAGCAGGGGTTCATGGGTGGCAACGGGGCAGGTGTTGGCTCCGAAGGCACAGGATCTTCTCACACGGTGTCGGTCCCGGGGGGTCAAAAAGGACTCTCCTGTCTGCTATTCTGTAGTAGCCACTGCCTTATCAAGGGAAGGAAATAATCTGGGAGCTGCTTCCCTGCATTGTGTTTTATTGTTCCCCATAGAGAGAGGAGGCTGCATTAGTCAGCAGGAGGAAGATAATGCTTAGCAGTGGCTCAAGGTAAGTTTGTTTGTTCTTTCGAGGAATATCAGTTGTTTTGACTCGGAGGAAACAAACACAGGAACCTGAGAGATTATAAAGTATCTGATATGGAGGAATAAGGAAAAACAAACTATTGCTAAAAGTCCTCCTAAGTCCTCCTGTTCACACGTCTTCATCCGCACTCATCAAAACAAAAGTTGCCACATTTGGTGCCCTTAAAAATCCCTGAGTGAGTCTTTTATCCTCCGACTATAAGTGACTGTCCCTCCACCTTAAACAGCTCAGTTGTGCAGCTGCATAGTAAGAAGCCTGTCCATTCACTTCCGCTGGCAAGCCACCCTGCCAAAAAACACACGATGCCAACTTGGTAGAAGAAAAGAGGTTGTCCTTTTCCCTTTCTTGGATGGACAGCGGCACCATAGGCGTCCACATTATCACAGCACTGACACTTTTAACCACCCCTTATCTCTCAAGATATCCTCCACGTGTAGCCTCAGCGCTGTTCCGCTCCATCCAATATTTAAAAGCGAGTGCGAGGACAGATGGATGACTCAACATCCGATCGTGCTCAGTAACACTTGGAACAGAACGCTAGACTTTGCTGAGATGTTTGGAGGGTTGTTAAAAGGTTGAACAGTGGAAGCTATATTCATGTTCTCAGCTTAATGAAATCCTGGGCTGCTGTTCAGCTGCCCGGGCCAAGGCCTTGTTACAATACAGACTTGTAACCTGACCAACGCTTCCCCATGGAAAGCCAGACAGTTGATCCATCAACCTCCAAGGTGTTTGGAGTTCGCCTCTCTTGGGAATGGTGCAGCTTTATCTTTGGGGAGACTTCAAAACTTCCTCATACTCTTAGATTGTCAAATTAGTGGTGCTTGTTTAAAACCGCCCTCGGGCTATTGCTGATACTCTTATCATCTGGCCAGGACTTAAAGTCTGCCTTCTCATTATTTTCCAGTCATCTGTCAGCGAGCAAATCAGTCTCAAACAAATTGACTGTCAGCTAAACTAAAACCCTGTTTTCTGCCTTAGCAACTGTTTCAAGGCACAGCAGGCCTGTCAAGCACACACACACACACACACACACACACACACACGAAACCTGCTTTCATTTACTTAAATCCTAAATATTCAAATGTGAAATTGAAGATCCACAGATTCACAGTAACATTGTAAACTGCATACATACACAGAATGGAAAGCTTTGCAGGCACAACAATCCAATTCAATTAAAGCATACCATCCCATCAAAAAACAAGCAAACAGGGCAGCGAGAGAGCCTCACGCCATACCTGTCACTCCACATAAACACATGCGGTCACAGCATTGTCTCTGCCCGCCATCTTAATGGGGTTAGAGGGGTGCAGTATTCAAGCCATTACTTTGAATGTCACTCCATCTGAAGCTGATCAACCCCCTCAGATGTAAAGCCTCTCGCGTAATCACAGCACTAATTTGGGAAACGATATGCACTAATTGCGAGTTGCAGAGAACGGGGTTACAAAACCGCCAAGTGGCGCAGACATCGGGACATAAAACACTCTGCCTGCTTCGGTCCACCTTTGAGCTTTACCTCTTTGAGTGAGAGCAGGTCAGAATATAAATATCACAAAGTGTAATTACAAAATGCCTGGTATTTGAAAAGGTCACGTCTACTTTTTTTTTATTGAAACCACTGGCTCTCTCTCTCTTTGCTACACAGCACTGAAAGGATCCGCTGCCATTTTTAATGCAGTTTCCTAACAAACCCCCCATAGTGAGGAATAAAAGCTATTGAGCCAACTCGGGTATAAGGCCCCTGAGTTGAAAAGAGATCAAATGTGTGAGCAGAAGGCTCTTTTAGACCTATATGTTAATGAGAGAGCGCTGCCAAGAGGCTGGTGCTGCAGCAGCTCACACTCACAGGATGTGAAAAAGATTCAACCGAGCAGATAAACATTTGTCACTGAGCTCCAAGAAAAGACAGCAACATGTTTTCTCTGTATTCCTGGTTTGCATTTATACTTGTCATTAATGCATGGGCACATCAGTACGGCTGAAATAGATGTTACAATTATGATTGGCAGTTCAGCAATGAAGGCAACTTAGTCACCGAACACGATAAGCACTTTGGAAATGACCCTCCGTTAAGGACAGGTAAAGCACTTTGTAATTTCCTTGTCATATTTCATAAATGAGCGTCTCTGCCAAATATTAAAAAAATCACCAAGAAGAAGGCAGAGTGAGTCATTCTGACTCAGAGCATGCAGACTTTTCAGCGTACCCCATGTACACAAGATGAATTAGACCGATTTGATTAGAGCAACATCCCAGTCAATCAGTTCGCTAAAGGGTGACTCGGTTTACTTCTTGTGAAACAAAGCCCTGTAGATCAAGCAGCAGGCTGTGAGAATGTCGCTAAATGGCAAAATGTGACTCCTGAACTCCCCTGATAAATAATGCATACATGTTGAAAGTGTGTGCGTGCATGTGCTGTGGAGACATAGTGACACTTTCCATTTTCCACATAGCATTTTGTACAGTGGGTTAAAGCAACAACAGAGCACATGTCATCCACAAATCAAGACCTATCAGGCAACGGGCCAGTCATTGTGACAGCCAAGTTCAAAACATGCCTTCTGGATTGGACTGGTTTTCTTTTTGGAAAGTCTGATATGTGCATTGCATCCTGTCTCAGTGGAGTTAGTGAGTGTGTTTCATGGAAAAGCTTTTATTCCCGTGCAGAATGCACAAATTATTTTTAGCCTTTTCTGCAAGAAAAAACTATCAAGGTAATATTTTCTCACTAAATCCATTGAAAACTTGAATTGAAGGCTGAAAACATTTAAGGCTGTGATGCAGAGAAATGTGCTGAAACATTCTCTCATAAACTATAGGCCTTGTGTAACTGATTTCATTCTTTTGTATCCAGGCAAGAGATAAAGCATTATCATGTTTTCTTACACAACAGTATTGCGCCGGGCCAACCATAACAGACCCAAAACAATCCCTTCACATCAGATAATATGGCCATTTTCACACAGGGGAACTGATCTCAACCCACAGTGCACTGGTCCTGATTATTCTGCTTCCCAAGACTGAACAAACACCTCAGACGCTTCAGTAACCACAGCAACTCAGTCTGGGTAATTTGACAAAAATGATGTGCCCACTATGAATTAAATAGAATTAGCAATAATAGACTCATCTAATATTGACTTTATACAAGGAGTAGGGAACAGTTCTGTATTACGAGATTAATTTTCGGCCACCAAGGACCGACATTTGTGAAGTTAAGTGTTTTAAGCTGCTGCACAGAGATGCTGTCGGCGAGCCCACACCCCTCCTCGTCTCCTTTGTTGTCTACCTTTTCCTCTCCCTTCAGTCTGTCTGAATTAGTATATGCAAAAGAGGAAGCCATCTCTTTATTACTTAGCTGCTGCTTTTTGCGCCGGCTCTGATTTAAATGATGCCGTCACAGTGGCTCGGGCCGAAACATTGAAGTTGAGATTTGCCTTCCAAATTTGTCATGATGGAGATTATTTGGGGAAAGTAAAAAGGGAGGACAGGAAACATCACTATTGACAAAGCACTTGTACAAATATTAGGATAACACTGTGCTGAACTCAAAATAAGGAAGGTATGGGCTGTGTGTTATTTCAACTCGGTATCCTGCCATTGTAAGATGGGATGGGATGGGAAAAAAAGGCCCATTAAAATCACAAATTGATTTACAAAAAAAATTATTCTGCAGTGGATTATTATTGGATTTCCACTATAGTAGATGGAATAGGGAACATAAAACTGGGGTTTGTGAACTAAACCTGTGATCACTCGAGGGGAGAGAGACATCCTTTTGATCACTGACACTTTCCTGCAGATCCAGGTTTGACCCCGCCACTATCAGCTTTAATGATCTCGACAGTCATTAAGTGTAAATATATACCATAACGTACCAACTCTGACTTTCAGGGGAGCCTTTATAGGTTGCCTCAGAGGTCAGGACGTGCATATAGACATCATTTTATCTTTAGTGGTATCAGGGCATACCTTGCATTCACCAGAGGCCCATCAGACCACCCACGACGTTCACTTTAATGGAAATCTGTGGTTCGTCTATGTGCAAGCAGTTGTATCTTATGAACGATGTTTATTATTTATCGCCGCATTAGGTGAAATGGGAACGCTCAGTCATCGCCCTCTTGTTATTTTCAGCCCGCGATAAGCTTGACAGATGCATCTATAAGCAGAGACCAGGTTCAGGATGTTCTGGTAGTTCTCTGGTGGCTCGCCACCACTGAGGTGAGCTTGTTTTTTTTGTTTTTTTTTAAATGACGTACGTTGTCGGCTGTGATGGAAGTGATTACATCTGTGATGCCTGAGTAAGGAGAAATGAAACTGCAGACATCTTTCATCATCACGAGTGCAGTTGAAAATTACTCACACTGAAAATGGTGGGAAAAAAAATCCCAGACAGTTGTAATTCAAGAGAAAAAGATTATGCAAGAGAAACTGTGCAAAACATCCTTCTTTTCCGATTTAACTGAGAAATTTGTAATGTTGCTAAAACTTAGTGGACCTCCTTAATTCCTCACATTGTTGGGTATGGTGAGTTTATCAAACATGGCTTGATAGGTCTAATGGGAGTATAGGCACATCTCTAACTAATGAAACGAGTTCACGTTGCTTATTTATGACAGCTCCATGGGGTCAAACACGATTCCCCCCCCAACTCCAAATATCTTTCTGGGGTGGTCAGACCAGCCTGACAAGACTGTTTCCTTTATATCTGGTTGTATAAATTGCTTAAACTGACACTCTGATAAGAAGACCTTTCTCATGCTTCTAGTTGGCATCATCATCATCTGCTAATGCAAGAAAGAGGGAGCTGGGAGATTCCTCACACTGTGCTTTAATGCTATCTTGTGGGCATAGGTAGAAATCCTAGGGCCCAGTCCTGGGAAAAGGTGCATTATTGTAAACACAACGATGCAATTTCAATGATATTATTAATATGCAATGGAGGAACTTGTGCCAATTCACTTCATAGCATGTATGCGAGTTTCAGATTTTCACTTCTGCTTGTGGGAGTTGCTGTGTGCTGTATATTCTGTCCCAACTTTCATCTCCCTCTGCCCACATGTTTGATAAAAAAAAGAAGCAAAGCAAATGAAATGATCAGGGAGTGATGCATAAAATACCCTCTTGATTTGTTTTTTTTTCAGCCTGAGGGAAATGCACAGTTCCTTGACCTTCTGAAATGGCACACTGGGGAATAACCAGGAGGGTTCTGTCCCCCCCTCCTCCACCAGATGGTGTAGCTATTGGAGCCCGTGGAGGCATTTATAGCAACAAGGTGGGGTCTAATGAGCAACTGAGGTGGGAGACTGTTGGGATACAATACCGCTTGAGTCACATACTCACTCCACGTGACACGGGTCAGATTGACTTCCATCACCACTAAAATGAACATAATGCCCCAAACAACTTCCCCCTAAATAGATCTCATTGTTTCTGGTGGTGCAAAAACTTTAAATAGCAGACTGCTTGAACTTCCTCTGCATTATGTTTTGTGATTGCATCCGACTCTGAAACGTGCCCGTGGATATTTCCCAATAGGCTTTTCTTCAATGTGGTCGACATAGCAATCACAAGACCGCTTGATTCCCATCTGAATTCCACTCATTCCAGATGCAGGCTGAGATACAAAATATGCACTATGTTCCTGCAACATGAGATAAAGGATCAGCACTTGAACTTCTGGGTCACTGCTCTCGTCTCCCTCACCATTGCCCTCTAGTGAACATGAAGTGAGAAGTCTGATCAGTTAAGGTTGTTAGTCATGGTGCTTGGAGACACACTTGGGTTGCACCATCCAGACCTATTAACCATTAAAGGCAGGTGGACAATGTGTTACCTCTAGTACATCCTGCTGTGTAACTCAGCTGTTAGAAACACTTGCAATAGTAAGTCTAAGTCTTAGGATGATTAGTTTTCTAGTTATGTTCTTATTCAATTAAAACAAAAGCACACATAATTAGTCAGAAAACAACAGTTCAGGTGCAAACATTGATTTCATAATTAGGCCAGAACAGTCAGTGCTGCGGCTGCTGCCTTCATAACTGATACATCCACCTTTATTTTGTTTCCTAATATGAATGAATAATGATACCACAGTAAGCCACTTAAGGACATTATTTCTTCCTGCAACTTAAAAGTGCAATCAGTGAAATATTTAGCAACATTTAGTGTCAGCAAATTACAAAAACTCTATGTTGCTGGGTTTGATTTAGAGTGAGACTGTAGAACTATTGAAAGAAAAAAAAATGCACTTCCTCTTACAAATAATGTGTACAACCATTAAATGCACATTTGCTCAGTTTTGCGACTTGAGACTCATTTGGTCTTGTATGACCAGCAGTTTATGGTGACTAGTGTAAAGCTTATAAGTCAAAGCCCAATGATGATACTGCTGCAACTGGATGTGGGCAAACTGTCAGCAAATGCAATGCTGTGCTGAGCTGATGTGGCAATACATCAACCACAAATATTATCTGGTTTTCCCAACAAACAAAATGCCAACTCATTATCTGTTTCTGTAAACAACCATGCTGCCAATGATTTCACTGCCAACAACATACCCACCACTTGAAGCCCTTGTCGACTTTTCTCGCCCATAATACCCTTTGCACTATTGCCTCCGGTGTCACTGATGATAGCTGTAAACATTTATCTTAAGTGCTAAAGTTTCTAAGATGTTTTACTGCCAAGCATGTCTGTAAAGATGTGCACACACTCTCTATCCCATCCATCCATCTGTCCTTCAAAAATATCTGCTGTTTTTTTTAAGCATGCATATTTCATTAACACCACATTCTTCTAAAATAATGCAATAAATAACTGGAGCAGCTGGGGAAAGGCTTATCTAATCACCCATCTCTTCACGGCTCTCAATCTGAGTTTATTTCACTGCCACAAGTTGAGTTGAATAATCCCAGCAGTATCGTTTTATATCAGCTCACTGTGAAATTGATTTCACTTGACTCCAGCTCGTCTGCACAGATTCTAAGTGACTGGGCTTTAAAGTCGATGAGAGTTGTAATGAGACAAAAGTCTGCTTGGAAGTTGGAAAGAGTGGAACATGAAACAAACAACTGGAGCAAGATCAATGGTGGAGACAAAATGTCTGTCCCCCCCGCTGGTGTTGTGATTACTAAAAAGCTGTCGTTCTTTAGATGCAAAATATAGCAGCTTGCTAACTATTCACTCTGTCCCAACCAAAATGTTTGGGACTGAAGTTTTGCTGCAACGACATCCACTTCTTCCTCTCTGAAAATAAGGGATATACTGTGGGAATGTATTAAAATAATATACATTTATATTAGGCCCTTTTTAAAACTACAGAAACCATGTAATGTAATATTGTTTAATTTTTGCATAATTTTCTTCATTAGGAAAGTTGCACAACACTGCATTCTTTCTAAATTATCATTTTCTCGTGCAAATCAGCTCCACTTTCTGGGACGTAATATATATTTTAGGGACAAGACATGACATAAGTCCTGCTTCCCAAGGAGTAGCAACACTTTAAAAATGAATTGAATTACAAAAAGTAAAGCCTTTCAACCAGAAGCTGTCTCGTTGTCAGGTAGAGAAGAAGTGAACAGACTCAGGTGTTTGTCATTGAATTAATTGTCTTAGTCCCACATATGGGATCCGAAAAGAAAATCTCCAAGTGAGACTCGAACAATATTGATGGTACATTAGACACATAGAGAATAATGAGTCACTGGGAAAGTTACTAAGTAAACACAAGTCACCATGAGCAGACAATCAACTGAAGAAAGGGGATTGAATATGAAGTCAAGGCCAGACTGAGTGACTAAGCCGTCTTGTCTTGTCTTGTCTTGTGTGAATGAAATGACAGAGAGTGGTTTGTTGGCTCTCACTGAGGGTGAGGCCAGTGTCCAGCAGAGGGCAATAATGGATCAATATTTCCTATTTAATATTCTGTACATTCAAAATGTTACTAAGACCCTTTACACAAAGGTGTCTGCATATTTCCTGCCAGCGTTTGATGCCTTTAATTAGTCTTGCTATTTGTATGTAGTTCGGTATCTCTGTGTCTTACACCTGTTTCTTTATCATCTCTGTCTACTTTAATGATTTCATCTTCCGTTCTATGTTTCTGCATTCCGGTCTTCTCTCCCTGCTTTTGCTGATTTCTCCCATTTCTCCACCTACTCTTCCTGGACCTTCAGCTTAAATCGAATTCAGTTTTTAATTGACTCGGCTGTTTGAAATGGAGGTTAGATTTACAATTTTCCTCCCCTCTTGAGGCTGCAGAACTGAGAAACTGAGGTTTTTAAAACTTGATATAAATACCTCTGTGAGAGTGGAGTAAAACACACAGGTACAGGTATTAATCCCAAATCCCATCAAGAATTCACTTGAACTTCAGGTGAAGGATTTATTGAAGGCTTAAGTGGGGGCTTGTGCATACTTGTGTCTATCATATCACATTAAAGTCTCCTTCCTTCCAGACTGCTGAAATACGCCTTTCACATACAGTACAATCCCGCTTCGTCGTATCCTCCTCACCAGCTGTATCACAGACGTCAGGCTCCAGCGCCTATATAACCCCACTGTGACCCCCCCTCCCCCCGACGTGGGTGAGCAACAAAAAAAAAATCCACTCTGGAGTCAGTGAAAAGCATCTTAATATCCAAAGGCAGGAGGCAACAGATAAACAGCTTGCCTTCGCTCACTCTTCAAGATGCTATTCAATCCGGATATCAAAATTGAAACGATGCAAAACATTTCACAAGTTCTGATGCTTCAGCTTTTAATGTGATTCAACAATATTTCAAATGAAAATGTTTATTCAACCGGCTGTGTGAGATCAGAGGTGTTACTGAGGCGTGCTGAGTGAACACAGCGTGTACCAATATTTTTATTTATTTATTTATTTTTAGTGTGTTTGGCTTGTGGATTGTGATAAAATAAACTAAAACAAACAAGCATTCATTCAGCTTTTTGTTGATTTTCTAACTCATTCCAGGCATCAAAGCCAAAAAGTGTCAGAACATTTGAATCATGGCAAAACAGTATGTGTTGTTTTAATTGAGACTTGGAAAAAAATTGCAATTGGTTTCAGCTTTAATTTTGAGATGTTTTGGTGCAGCTGATGTGATGCAGACGCTGTGTTACAGTATCAGAGATCTCTGTTTAGCACTGGTGGAAATATTAATCTAACGTCCTCCCTCTCTTACTCTCTCACTGTTTCTAGGTCTTAGCTAAGCTTTAAAGTTCAATCCTACACTGAGCCTGTAGTTTATTGCAGTTCAGCTCTGGTTTATTGCACTTCTAATCACTTTAAAATATGTCCGACTCCATCAAACACCCTGTCTGGCTTCTGTCTGTGTGGCGTGTCGACCGTTTTCACACCAATGTGCCTGGAGTGATGACTGGATAATCTGCATCATATGTTAATCCAATTTGCTGCCATTTGAAGGGATTGTACAGCACAGCCGAATAGATGAATTTCTAACACACTTGGCAGATTACTGCAATTAGACACACACGCACATGCCCACGCACACATGCACATGAACCCAAACACACTCACCATGCACAGTCCAATACAAATATCTGAATGTGCAACAGTGATTTCTCCACAGTGTCTCTAGCGTGTGGAGAAATACATAAACAGTAATTTTCTTGATGAAACTACACAGCGTTATTCAAACTAATTTCAATTCTCCTCTTGCTGAGAGACCTTGATTCACCATTCAGCAATTAGCCGTGATCGCAATCAGAGACGTCATTGGAGGTGGCTGGGGTTTTTACAGTCTGTCCCAGATGTACAGTACATGATGTTTGTACAGTAGTTGGTATCTGAAGACTGGGAATGAGTTTGAGTAACGCGGTTAGTAGGTTTCATAGCGGATGCAGACTACTCAAATATAATGTTACTTAATATTCGAGTAATGACTGTCAGCAACACTGAAAGGTCCTTTGTTGATTCTGAACAAAGCCTTCCCACTGGTGTGATATGAAGTCACACTATAGGACTTTATGATTTCCCCTTCTCCATGGACATTGTTTGTAACGCATTTAAAATCTCTAAAAAGCCACTTCAGAGATGCTGAGGACGGATCCAGTGGCACTGAACAGTTGCATGAGAGCCTCTTCACTTACAACATCAGGGAAATGGCGTCAGAAAACACGAGTGGCGGGCATGATTAATGGAAATATCACACAATTAATAATCACTCAGTGTTTGTTCACAATGTGGCAGGAAAGATAGCGTTATTGTTATGTAAAAGTCCGGCTGTTGTCTCGGAGCGGTTTCACATCAGGTCCTTGGTTTGGTAATTGGGCTTGTAAAGTACTTGAAAAAGGTCAAACACTGATATGCAGATGCAAAATTATGCTGACCGGACATTTATTGACACCCACAGAGACATGACGCCAAGGGCGAAATCTTCAGCCAGACATTTAGGGGGAGAGAAAAAAAAACAGCCATCAGCACATTGAAATAAAGCCCTGTCTCATGTGGGAGGCTGTGGATTTAGGAACAGTCAGGAAGGATCACAATTTGAACTGATGAGCAAATACGGTATAGATGTGCACTAGGGTTCAAAATTTTGTAAGAATTTATGTATGACTGGACTAAAATGAAAACAAATATCGATCAACGCACAATTCTTCACTTGCTTCTTTATGCTAAACATGCTTTATGCTTCCATATGGAACAGGCAAAAAATTATAGTATCGATACAAAACTTTAATTTTAGAGAATTCGTGGGTGGATTTTGGCAACAAGGACAACAAACTCTGCAGAGAGAGTTGAAGGTGAGCGAGGGTTGACTCCAGCTGAGCTCTGGCTTTGCACTGAAAGCTCCAAGAAATAGGTTATGAAATCATCCTATTACTCTCACTCATGGCAAGCTGCAGGATTTTTTGCTCCCTGTTTTTGGCCAGGTTTGTAATTATTATTATTTTTGTTTGCAGTCCCACTCACAGATGTAATAATTAAAACACAGCTCCAATCATTTTAATAGAAATGAATGGAAGTGACCATGTTGGGAAATGAAACAATAGAATCCTTAAAAACATACATGGTACAAAATGGTTTACAGTGTTTATCATGAATGGGATGTAAATGAGCTATTATGGTCTTTTGTCATTGAATAACAATCATCACAAATCCAAAAAGATACAGACAGCAATTTACACAGTTTAACAGCTTGATCACACGGGTAATGAAGCAATTCTGTGAATATTAGAGTTTTTTTTCCCCCAGAAGCTCTATTTCTGATAATAGTCCCTGAGAAAATTACTCCAAGTGTTATTTGATATCACACTGAATAGGATCTTCTTTGTAACTGTTTTCGCAGCTCCTCTTCACAGCTGAAAATGGGCGGTATTGATGAAAGCAATGGAAACCATTTCTCAAACAACATCATCTAACTCACAAGTGGCTCCGCTGAAGTACTTTTATCAGCTGAAAATATCGAGTTCAAACAAAAGGATCTTAGCAGATATTAAGTTGACTGGTCTATTCGTGTCCGGCAGGTTGTTCCAAAGCCTGAGGCACGTTGATGGAGGAATCTGATCATCTGTGTGATTAAATAAACTTTCCATAATGACAGTGAAATCCTGGGTTTGGGTCCACTCTGTATTGAGGTTTAGGCAACTAAAGAACCTTGGTTAAGGCTCAGAAATGATCTTTTAAGTTCTTGAAATACTGAAATTTAATCAATAAAAATCACTTAGTATTGTAAAATATTACTTTGTGAAATAGTCAAAAATAGACAAAATGTAAATCATAGGATTTGTATTCATGGGCACAAATTAATAGTGTTGGATGACTGACTGAACAACATATCTTGTGTGAACATCCTAAACTAAGTAAAACTGTCAAACATCATGCTCAGCTCAAATATGTCATGTGCATGAAAAAAGTTGAGTGACAGCATTATGATTAAATAAGATGAATGTGATGAATATGAATAAACCTCCTCTGACTCCAGGCCTTTGAGAAGTTCTCTCCAAACTTATCTTATGCATAATTCCAAAGAGTGTGGTGACAACAGTGTGAGCAGGTAAATTATTGAACCTGCTTACTCACATTTTGTCTTATATGTCACGTAGAATGCGTGTGGTCACACAGCAGAGTTAATCAGCTTATTGTCCACTAAAGTTTGCTGCACTGGGACCTTTTCTTTGTCGATGCATTTACAATATATATTATAGAAAAGTCAAGATGAGTGGTTGAACTGCAAGGTGGTGCATTAGCTATTATTAGTATGCAGCAAACAAAGCAGCATTACATGACAGATGAAAGCAAATTAACGGTGATGTTCCAGAGTCAGAGGCTCAGCCAGATCAACAAGCCTCAGGCCTCATGGGTATTGTAGCCAGAATGCAGTCTTCAGCTGATTGATCATTTGTCAAAATGTTGATTGCTCAACATGAGTTCTGATTATGACAGAATGGAAACATGAGAAATGATTATATGTGGTCAGAGGTGATTGCACCCCCCGGGTGATCTCATTCCGAAAGGGAGATAATTAAATGGATCGTAAACTAGCATCTAATAGAAGATGCATTCTCTCCAGGGATTATGTTGACAATGGATTTATAATTGCTTGACACCAGCCAATCTTTCATTCATAAATCCACTAATGTCCTTTCAACCACTGCAGGTATTAAACAGAATCAGAGGGTTATTAGGATTAAGTGGTAGAAAGCACATTTACTCAAGTACTGTGCTTAAGTACAAATTTGAGGTACTTGTACTTTATACTTCTTTCCACCTTCACAGACACTTCTATTCCACTACATGTTACTTCAGTACATTTATTTAACTGCTAGAGCTATTAGCTACTTTGATTTTACATACTCAATATATGGTCAACTTGTTAAATCTAATAATATAATATAATAATAAATGCATTTATATGGGACCCACATATCCTCACTGGTATTTTCAGTTACGTTGCAGATTAGATCTAATCAGCTTGGAGTTGTGTAGTAATGAAAAAATGTTTTTATCTTATTGCAGACAAAAATAACAATTATATGCAAATTATTATCTTGTCTGTATGAGAGAAAAAAAAAAAGCTCTTTCGGGACCTTGGACGGCTCCAATATTTAACACTATGAAAAGGACATTTTGCATTTCAATACTTTAAGTACATTTTACTGGTAATACTTATACTTGGATACTCGGATTGACACAAGGTTGGAAACAGGTGAAATAAGGAAATTAAGTCAAAGACATACATTTATTACAAGAATGAAAAACAGCAATAATTGAATCAAAAACAATACTGTAATATCCAGTTTTAAAAAGCTTGTTAAATAACGCCACAAGCTAAAATACAATACTTTTAGTTATAAAATCAGGCAACACCCACAAGTCAAGTCTTTGTTCCTGAGAAGAAAAACTCTTTCTATCTTTGTTTCACATTGCTTCTTTACATTTTTCCATTCATCTATTTCACACAATGATAGCTTTCCCAGGCCACAGAGGAACACAAAATCTCCCAATTGAAGTTGACCAAATCACTAAAGCTGGAGATTTTTTTTTCTTTTTTCTTTTCCCGGATAACAGTCAGTATCCAGGCTGCACCCGGCAACAAGTGGCTTCTCCTCCTCTGCCCTCACTCAAACTTGGCTTCATTTTTCATCTGATTGCAGAAAATCATGCCGAGCAGCTTCCAGTTGAATAAAAGATTAGAGCATTAGCATTGTTATCTGTGATGGGAAAAACGTGTAGCAGTCCTTACGTATTTGTTCTTTCTAATCCCCAAATCAAATCACAAATAAATATCCTCATTTGTCATAGAAAAGAAAACACACTACACCACCAGCACACCAAGATGGAGGAATGTTGTAATTTCACATACATATTCACAAGTATATATCACAGTCATGCAAATTAAAAATTAATCCAACATTGAGTTATGCACAAAATCTATTAAATGAATGATAAAGTTAACAAATATATACAGTGGTGTATCAGGGGACTGTCTAATTGCAGATTCTGCAAAATTAAGAAGATTTGGTTTTACTTTAACACTTTAAACTAGATATTTAGTGATTCTAAAAGCTCACTTTATCATGTATCATCATCATTATTAGGTATCATTATCTAAAAGTCCTTAACGTCATACTTTAAGTTTCTCATTTAGCTGGTTTTGGATAAAACGGAAGAGTTGATATGTTCCACTTACGTTTGGGTTCATCGTCATATGTTTGATGTGTGTCAATTAAGACAAGATGCTAAGATAATGATGCCGATCAGAAGGATTATATTTTATTCATAGATCATCAGTAGGATAATGACCTTCACTTATTGTCCTTTTGCTAGCTTTATCTTTCAGCCACATCTGACTGCCTAAGGGGATGTTAGTGACTGTACAGATCCTGGTGTTAACACTATCCACACTGTTGGGTTACAAAGCAGATACTAGATCACCATCCCATTATTACTGCTCAGTATGGAACAGTGCATCAATGGAGCTTAAATGACCTGAAACATCTTGATTCTGGATCATATCCACATCTCTGCAATCTACTGTATAAAGTGATTAGATAGTCTCATCAAGGCTTGTTAGCACATTAATTAGAGATGGAGCTGATAAGTAAGTGAAGCTATTTCCAAAGCACTTTTTTTGCCCTTGGATAAAGTATCTGTAACTATCTCTCTTAGATATAATCTCTATACAGATCTTGATAAATGTTTACACACAAGTCAATTATAAGGAAGACCTTCATTATGCTAATCCCCTCATGTCTTTATCTGGTCTTTGGCGACGACAATGGAACGAGGAAGGGTGGTAATGAGCTGGCTGCACGAGGAAATCAGATAGACAAACACACAGGATGGATCCACCAGTTGCTCTCACCCAACATCTCATTTACTGCTATTTGCTGCTCGTTCACAACCATTTTATAACACTCTTCCCTTTGTGTCATGTCGAAACTGTTTTACATAATATCCAGGTACTGCCGAATGGCACACAGCCTCTATGTGGCTTAACACCTCGAAAGGCTGGAAAATTGGATTGTAAACACCTCGAAAACAAAAGGAACAATTCCACAAAAGATGAAAACGTTAACCTCTGTGGTACTACCTCTTTTTGAACCTATTGTGCCGTCACCATGCCTCTAAATGGTGGGGCAGTGGAAAGTTTATCGAGGGCAAATTTACAACAAGTCTATTTCGAGAGGCTTATTCCAGCCTTTGAGTGTTTATCTTATCTCTGTTTTATTCCCTGTGGCAGGTGGCGAGGGAGATCAATGCCAATCAAAGTTGACTGTGGACGAAAGAAGTCCATCAAGATGCCGGAAAATGTGGGTCTCAGTCCTCAGACTCCTGAAATGTTGTCCAGTGTGTTTTCACGTTTTATTGGCCTTGCAACTGTGAATTGAACCCAAGCTGAATGCAAATGTAAAGTAAACTTCAGTCACATTTTCTCTGATTAAGATCAAAGAAAAGGAGCAGAAGATAGAACCTCTTTCAGACACTATAGACCAGCTTTTCAGAAAATGTATTCATGATCCATAAGTGTTGCAGAAAAAACTTTTTAGTTTTCACTTGGCTCCAAGTTTGCTCACCAAACACATCTTCTGGCAAAGAACTCAAAGTATAGTCCACAAAATTAGCGGTGGAGTGATCTCCTGTGCGTGCCTCAGGTGTACCGCACTCGACTCACCTCTGTGTAATTTAATTATGAAAAAAAAAATCTGATTGGCATGTTGCTTCTTCAAGGCACAAAAGCTGATTAGCAAGTCACTTGTGGCTGCCGCATACCACAATTATAGATTGTAGCATATATAAGTATAGGCTCTTAATTGAATTTCCGATGCGAGGTGCATCCCTGCATATCAAATATGGTCTGGAGATTTCAAGGGCAATGCTCATGCATGCATCCATTAATTACAAATTATCCATGCTAATGCTACATGTATGAGCAAACAGCTGACGGACAAATCTGTTTTAAAATGTTGACTGATGGATTATGGAGAAAAACAATAGTACTGCTACATCTGCACTATGGTTGGCATGGAAAGTCCTCTAAAGTGATAAGTGTGCTCAGTCAGAATCATTAGAACATCGAGTGGCCTTTTTGCTAAGAAAAGACAGTAGGGAGTGACCTGCCTCTATAGCCCAACAGTTTACGTATTGCAGCTATGTTTACAGTGGAACCCTGAAAAAAAAAAAGGCTGCTTGCCAAGCTGAATGAAAAGTGTAAATAGCCTATGCAAATCAGGCAGCATGTCCATTGTTCAGAGGGAACGAGCTCACAAAGCTCTCTCCATTCACCAGCAACATCAGGGAAAGCATTTCCAGAGAAGGCAAAACAAAATGGATTAAGGTAGATCAATACATTCAAATCAAAGCCTGCAATAATAGAGGCCGTTTGCATGCAGTCGCCATGCAGCCGGATTACTGGGAATAATTAGATTAATGGTATACTTTGATTAAAACCAGCAAGCTGCGTTTACATGATCTGACTGGACGATGTTTTGTTGTGTTTCAAAGTCATTGCAGCACTATTTTGTCTTCTGATCGCTGGACTCATCCAGTAGGTGATCGCTCCTGCAGTGTGATCTTTTTCCTCCTGCTTGCTTCCTCTCTCTCGCTGTGGCTTGTCTCCTATCAGGAAATCAATGAAAAGCGAAGTGAATGAGAGGAGGAGACACATGTAAACAGGGCTGGGATGGTTGTTTGCCAATGGCGTCATAAAAGTCAACATCCAGTACAGACAAACTTTGGGCAAATAGATAAAAATTACTCAAATTAGCTTCTTTGTCTTTGAAATGTTTAGAAAGCGACTGGATATAAAATTGTTTGTTTCTGTAAGTAATAAAATTTGGATATTTGTCTGCTGTGGCTTTTATATCTAATCAGTGTTTATTCAGCTTTAAACAGTTTTATTTGGGTGGATCAGTATTTCCTGTATACCCTCATAAGACACATTAGACACTAATTGAACAGTGAGTAACTGCAAACATCTGACAAGACCAGTCTGTGATCTGAACCCAAAAGCACGACTCCAAAACCAAAAGTTCAAAATAAAAGTCTTTAATGAAAGTAGGCAAACTGAAAATCACTCTGACGAGGAAAAAACTCTGAGACAAGGAATACAAAAAGTAGCAACTAAAATTCACTCTTAAGAGGTAGCAAAAATGAGAGAAAAAACCAGAACAAAGTACAAACAGAAAATCACTCAATAGAGGAAAAATACTAAGCAAACAATGGCTAGACAAAGTAACAAATGAAACAACAACCTGACTTGAGAAATACATGGAAGGCGTAGTAAGCTGCTCAACGAGACAAGACAAACTGGCACAGGACAAAGGGAGACGCAGACAATATATACACATGAGGAAGTGGGTGAACAGGTGGAAACAATCAGGGCGGGGCAGACAATCACACTGGCGGGAAACACACTAGGAAGGGCAAGTAATCTGAAACGAGAAGGAGAGTTAGATTATCAAAATAAAACAGGAAATCACGAGACAAGACAAGACATAACAAAGTCTAACTTAACATAATCTTCTTGACGTAACAACATCAAATTACACATTGTTTCCAGATGATGTTCAGATGCTAGGAAATGTTTTTTTCCTCATATTTATACTCTTTCAAAACTGCATATGCTCACCATCATTCAGCAAATAGGCGTTTAACCATTGCCATACATCATACATCCAAGTTGCACAGTTAACTTTCTTTTAACCAAATTTTCTACAGGAACCCTTCTGACCTGTGGTTTGACACTTGATTCAGTCCATGAATTTACCTTAGCAGGGGTTACATAATATAACCAGGTCTCTTATATTAACATATTTGACATATGCTAATAGTTGGCATTGTTTATATTTTTGCATAGGGTTCAGTTTCTCTGTTACACATTTTAAATGTAATTTATCAGATTTAAATTTTTCATTGCTTTAGTTTGTTCTCCATTGTTTTTGTCGACATTTGGTAAAACTCCATCACACTCCATCATTTTCATGTTCATTTTCTATATTCTTGTTCATATACTGTAATAAAAGCTGTGTTCGACCACTGCTTAAACCTCCATAAATCCAGCATACCCAGAGGGCAAATTAGGAATGTTTAAAAATGCACACATTGCCGTAGATGTACATACATCCATCATTAGTGAATGCGTTATTCTGCCTCCAGGAATACAAATGCCATGGAGACGAATATCAAAATGGACACAATGTGTAGGAGGAGGGATACTAATTGCAAGAAGAAACAAGAGAGAGACCACTGTTGTGTGTGTGTTTGCTGGTTTGAGTTGCAGGGGGAGGGGTCTTCAGCGAGACATGCAGTAATATCAGGATTAATGTCAGCACCTCTGAGGCACCTGTTGCCACAGCTACATGCCAGGGATTAATACTGGATATTAGTGGAGGTGGACGGGTCTAACAGTAATGTTGAAAAGAGTCCTGAACAAATGAGCGAAGGTGGAAGTCTTAGGGATTCAGAATGAAGAAGATTAGCTCAAAGACAAATATTTCACAGTCAGGGAGAGAAGTCTATCAGTAGGCCACAGACAAAAAAGAATTAGAAAGCCTGCGTGATAAAATTCCAATTAAAACTTTTTTTCTTTCGAGCATGGTCTTTGTTTGCTTTACAAAAAAAGATCTTAAATGAATTTAAACTGACTGAAGTGAAGCTGCGGGTGCAAATTGAACATTTTTCGTATTGCTGCTTCCCCTGGATCCCAGTGGGGATTTCACTTCTCTCTCGGCGGAGGGCTGCAGAAGCCATTGTTAGAATAACACCTGCTGGCACCCAAGACTCTCACAGATCCTCCCGAAGCGTATTTGCGACTGCTGCTCGACTCTCAAACCCAGAAAACGACATTCAATTGCTGACCCTTTTGAATCTCTTCTTGAAGCTTCTCTCAAAGAGAGGTGGCATCTGAAGCAGGTGCTGAGACAGATTAGAGGGATGACGGCTGAGTGTTAATGGACCGGGGCTCTGTCTTAGATCAGCCAGGGAGGGGGAGAAGGCAGGAAGATGGACAGTTTTAAGTTTGAGAGTGACATACAATTGATGTCTAGGGAAGAGGGAAGAATTTCATGGATGTCAAAGTTGAGTCACAGAAGTGAAGTGGGAGACAGGAAAGACTGAGTGCTTGGCCTCATTTAAACTGTATCATCTAATGCTTGTAGACAAGGCAGTGGAGATAAATGAGAAGATGTTTAATTATGTATTGCAGAACGTGACCCCTGTGAAGTGAATTACAATGAGAACATATAGTGCGGACAGTGATATAAATATTCTCTCTGACTCTGATGTATCTGTATCTAAAGACCTGCCGACTTTTAGAGGACATAAAGATTATGTGTTTCAGTTTTATTCTAATGAATTCTAAATAGATTATTTTCATTGTCAATAATTATGTTTGTTATTTTCTCGATTAAAGATGACATTCTAAAAAAAGAAGCTGGAATCTGAGAAGTTTAACTTTTTTTTCTTAAAAAAATTGCTAAAACCAATGAATCAATTATCAAAACAGTTCATTGTTGCAGCTCTAGTCTTGAGATGCTTAAATGCTCTTTTGGAAACTAAGCTAATCTGGATTCTTGGAATTTCTAGACATGAAACCAGCATTAATTCCACGAACATATTAACTTACAGTATACAATTGTTATGGTGTTCATGCTAACAAACTGTTGTCATTTTACGCATCCAGGACAGATGGAACATTATATAGCATCCATTTAGAAAAATGCTATGTCCACCTAATGCAAGTTTAGTATCATCTCTTCTTCCAGCTCGGCTTTGGTCTCCACCAAGTCCAAAGAAAAATATTAGTTACTTTCACCTGCTGACTCTGTTTTTTAGATCTAAAAACAACTGCCTCCTGCAGCTGGAAACAAGATTATTAAGAATGAACCAAAACATTAAATGTCTTCATCATTTAAATTACTTGTATGGATTTAATAAATTGCTTTAAAGTCTCATGTTGTTTAAATGCTGTTTTTCTCTTTTTCCGCCCCAACAAGATTAACGGAAGGAAATCTGATTTTTGGGATTTTCTTGGCATGACAGCTTTAGCTTCAATCAAATCTATTCAGCTGAACACATTACATTCTTGTGTAGAAGCTCGTAGGGGTAAAATAACACCAATAAATTGGTGACTAATCTGAATTTAGGTGGGAACGTTCCTGATTTAGTTCCTGTTGACAGTTTATACGCCAACCAATTCATTCATCATTTTCTGAGCAGCTTGTCATGGTAAATGATTATTTGCAACATAACAGACAACTCTGTCAGCTTTTTTAAGATCTTCAGTAAAAACTGAGTTGCTGTTCCAGCTCCATTCTACTTTGTTTCACAGACATTATTATAGTCACTTCTCTTGATGACACTGTAACACAAGGTACTGTGTGAACTCAGAACGGTATTTTACAGCAATCTCTTTGTGAAAGGGGGACATTCAGCATATATGGAGGATTCACAGAGCTCATTTGAGGTCCATGATAGCATGGACATTAATCTCTATGAAAAATGAGTCCTGGGTCTATTTGCATAAATTAAACATATCAACTATAATGATATCTTGATATTCATGCACACAAGCTTTTGAACAAATGTATGGCTATAAAACCATTATACAAACACTGTTTAAATGTGGATTTGCATAACATTATTGGACAGCATTTAATGTTTGCTATGTATATATCTAGAGTCAGATTGCAGATTAAGAGTCTGGCAAATGTAAATCACATGGTGCAAAAAAAAAAAAAAAGAGAGTGTGCAACTGCAGGTTAATGGAGGATTTAGTGCAAATAACCATTAAAATGTGACAGGTCGTAGGTTAGGTGAAGGCCTCGGAGACCCACTTACTACATCCTGGAGGGAGAATGATTATGAAATTATACTTGCACTGAATTTAACTCCTTGATTATCAGTGGGTCTACCACTCTTTTTTTGTAGCTTAGATATTATTTCCCCCATCTGGTTGTACTTTTAAACTACACATACTGCATGAAACCACATGAGAGATAAGGTTTGTGATTTCATCTCAGACAAACAATAGAACAGGAAATTAAAGCATAAAGCTAAACCTACACAGAGAGCATGCGTTCATCACAGTGATTTATATCTGAAAAATACCAGAGGTGCTGTATATGACTTGTAAAAGCATCTTATCTTTATTTATGAGAAAATAACTCCCTTAATCGCTGATGATCTCATGAGTTCATTTGGAAAGCCCTGCTGTACAAATTACAAAATTTTAATCAACAGTTGGCCGCGGCGGCTTCTCACAGGTGCAAACACTAGTCGCTAAATTGTCCAATTACGAATCAGAGCTGAAGGCCAAAGGTGGCTCTCCTGTCTTGGAGATGAATCAACGGTCGCATTGCAGTGAGAGGTGGGAGGACGAACAGGAGGAAGACGAAGTGCATCCTGGGTTGCATCAGACATGCCAGGCAATATTCCCCCCGCCGTTTACACAGGCAGAGGAAGTGGAGGAAAACACAATCCTAGAATTAGCATCATCTCGGTGTTTAAAAGAAAATGTAGCAGGTGTGAGACTCTTATCATATTCTGTTTTTCATTTGGCGGATCATCCTTCAAAACTGGTAAACCTGCGAAGGCTTATTTATAATGTCATCATTTGAATGCAAATTTCAGCTTTTAGCCGACATGAAAAGGTTTCAAGAGATTGGTGGGAAGCAGTAAGCAAGGACTCAGGAAAAAAGCTGATGAATGTGTGTCTCTCCAACCAACCTGTTCTTATTTAAATTTAATACAATGCATATGTTCTGTGATTCGTTTTTTAATTTCTTCATGTGCTGTACAATGCAAATCCATCTGTTATAGCGATCTATTATTTCGTCACTGTTCAGAGATTGTTTAAGGGATCTGCAATTTGCAAAGCAGATCAGGTGTTGTGGACAATAATAAGTCATAAAATGGGATTAGCAGGACAGATTATTTGAAGCAGCATTTTAAAAGTACAATATAAAGGTTAGCTAATGGCAGGTGAACAGCTTGGTCAAGGTAAGAGGTGAAAGCAAAGGATGCTGGATGTTGCTTCCTGCCAAATTCCCCTGAGGCTAAAAGTGTTTCTAAAAATATAATCCTGGTCCCAATGCCTTTTTTCATCTTTTCTAATGTGTGTGTTTAGGAGTCAATTTAAAAATAGTCTGGCTAAAACTACGTTAAAGGGAAGTACGCTGAGTCTCTTTGTCGTTCAGACTTAAATGAGAAGATCGATACCACTCTCATCTGTTAAATGAAACCAGAGCCAGGAAGGTTCAGCACAAAAACTGGAAGCATAACAAACCAATATGAGGCTGATATTGATCCTCAAGCATATTTCCCAAAATGTCAAACTACTTTTAAAGCTGAAATATAAGTATGACTCTTGCGCACCATGACAGGTTGAGGCTCTCTCTCCTCCTGCATGGCCACACTTTAAACACACAAATTTAAGGCTTCAACATGTCACTTCAGAAGCTCAGGACTGAAGTCAAAGATAGCTGTGTATTGTACAGTCCCATAAATGTGAACCACCTGCTTCCTTTTATGTTGGTAGTGGAAACTGTGTGTGTCTCTCTCTCTTCATGCAGAACACGTACCTGCAGTTTGTTAGACCTTTTTTTTCTCATTGTGAAACAAATCAGAGGTCCAAGCACATGCTCAGCCTCCAGATGTGATCAGTCTGAATTAAAACATGAAACACCAGTGGGGTAGTCCACTCAATCCATTAGGATAGCCTAAAGCCATCTTTGAAAGAATGTCTTCCCTCTCCTTTAAAGAGTGGACTTGACACAACTGCAGACTTTTTGTAGTCATGCATCACTGTTTTCTTAGAGGCAGCATAATTGGATTTGAAATTCACTTCCCTCTACTCAAGTTGTTAATGTGTTTTGGCATATAGATTTTCTTGTCAGATGTACAAATGGCCACTGCAACATAGTGCACACAAATGTTTAGAACACAATTAAGATTTTCATTAAAAATATCTCAGCAAAGCCTGAAAAAAATTAAGGAAACAAACTTTGATTTTTCAGTCAGCTGTCTATCAAATTTAAGCATTATTATTTCAAGAAAGTTGTCATGTATATAAATTTTTCATGCTTTTAATAATTCATGTGGGACTCTATTTGTGTGTGTGTGTACACCTTGGAACCAAATTCGCCTTTTAAAAAATAAATTCCATATTTTCCTCCGTAATCACTTATTCATGAGAAGCAGATGTCTGATTAGAAAGAAGAGGAGCCTCCTCTTTTGCTGCTGGATGTCACATCATGTTGTGGTATCACTAGTTTGTATTCCAAGGGATCGCACTCTTCACTAATGCAGCATGACATATGGATGTGAATATGGATGTAGAACTGAATGTCAATGTGCTCTCTTGGCTTTTTTTTTTTGGAAAGAGGTGAGATTCTGCTGTCTCTGGCTCGTGTCGTTCACAAGCTAATGATACATTCAGCAAGTCGGTTTGGTAGAAAGACGATCCATGATTATTGAATTGGCACAAAATTATAAGCAACAGTGGGGTAATGATGCAATGATGTACTTGAACAGACACAAAGAAAGTAACTAATGTGCATGTAATTAGGAAGTACTGATTATTTATTATTGCCATGTGTTCCCTAATTTGTTCATGTCATTTTTTTGTGATTGTAAATTTAGCAGAATCTACTTAGGGACTGTATAAAAACTACTGAGGAGAGAAAATGGAGGAAGCTTTCATGGCTTATTAGCTGTGTTGCACAATACAAATTTTATTTTACCTCCTCTGTTGGAGTAAAAATTCCACAAAAGATCAGTGCTTTCATAGAACTCAATGGTGCAAATAAGTGAATAAAGTGTGCAAACTTACTGTCATGTTAGCGACCTAAGCTAACAGGGTTTCTCTTTAATACACAATGAGGTTGACATCAGTGGTTTACAGTGAAATATCTTGAATATCTTTATCCTTGAGGTTAAACTCTGATGATTTTGGTGATTTCCTGACCTTTCCTCTAGCGCCACCAGCTGGTCAAAATTATTCAGTGAGTTATTTCAACAACTACAAAATAGATGTTGTAAACACACTCATGATGCCCAGAGAATATCTGCTTTGAAATTTGGTAACGGTCCCTTAAAAATGAATAGCAATATCATCAATCCCCTAACCTTTTATCAAGAGGTTTCCATCAGCCTCAGCTGTAGTGCCAATTAGTAGATGTTAGCATACAAACGCATCATATGTTGATCATGATTAACATTGTACCTGCAAAGCATGAATTCATGTTAGACTTTTGTCCAAAGCAATGAAACCATCATAATACCAACATAATAATGAGGAGATGCTCTTTAATGCCACACATACATTACAGATCTATGTTGAGAATATTGTTGGAAACCACATTGGAGACCTATGATTAACTGCAAAAACATGATCTGTGTTGAGTGTGTCACACTTCCTGAGGGAAGACGTTCAGTACCCTATGTCCTCTGCTGCATTCTGTTCACATTGCTTCTTTCTCCGACACGAGTTTGACATCTCTGGGGAAGCTGAAGCGGGAAAGCAGAGAGGTTTTGTTCTTGTGGAGCCTACAGTACATTTATAAGAGAGCAGGACAGATGGCAAGGGATCACAATCCAATATACTGCATATCAGGATCTAAATTGTATTTGGGCTTCCTGTCATCATCACGTTGAAACTCAGCTGATAAGCCCTGTTTTACAGAGAACGATAGAGTCAGGTAAAATCATTTTTGTCTCCGGGCGTATTTGTTCCAACTTCTGCTTTAAACTTTGTGCTCTTTATTTGCCTCCCTGGATAAAAGTTGGAAATAAATAATACAAACAGATAGCTGGTGTGTGTGTGTTTGTTAAGAGATTAGGGGTTTCACTGAAATGCCATCTGCATCCCACACTGAAACACATCACACATTTAATCCCAGCTGAGATGTGAAATCAGCTTTGTTAACTTGAGGGATTTCTTCGAGGTTACCATCAAAACCAATAGTCTAAGGACGGTTGATGGATCAGGAACCACCATGTGATTGGATAGTGTTTGTGCTAAAGCTCGGCAATGCAAAGTGTTTACTGCTACTACGGAGATGGGTTAAAGTGCTTCACCATGAATTTCCTGCAGCCGTGTAGGTTTTCAAAAAAATTAAACAAACAGCACAGGATGAAGGACGGTGGAAACACAGCGTTGAGGTATAGTCTTATTTACTGTGAGGATGCAAGAGTGACTATTGATTAAAGCCTCTTTCTGTTTGCTTATTGTACTGTGTGGCAATTGAGAGCATGCTCCATAAACCGAACACTCACAAAAGAAAACCTGGTTAATCAAAGGTCTAACGGCATCGACATGAAGGAATTATGTGCAATGGAGCTCAGCGGTGAAGAATTTCACTGAGCACAATGCAAATCACTCACACGCCCGTCAATTTCCAAAATCCTCTACACTTCCTCAGCACCCTGGCCTGCACGTCTTCAATTCTGAGATGAGCGAGGGGAGAAATCTCCTGAATAATGACATCTGGTCAAAGGAAGGAGGGGGGGATACAGAATTGCTTCACCCGTCATATGACAGCTTGTGGCCAAAGTATCACCTCTATTATCCGTGATTTGGATGGAGAGGGCCTCAGACACTTCTTCATTAAGGTGCTGCGGTAAAATCGCGACGAAGAGGCAGAATGTGAGTGCTCCTCGTGCCAGTCAGTGAAATTGGATGTCAGCAGTTATGGTATTTATTTGTTTATATATCTACTCATGTTTACCTTTTGAATACAAATACCCAAGTTGGGGAATATACTAAAGTGCTCTTCGAGTTAAAACCAAAAATTGTTGTACTCAAAGAAGATCTTGCCTGAAATTCTTCAACATTAATCAATTACTGGAGAAAAACTAGTTTATGAGAACTAGAGTAAATCATTTTAATTTGAAGTACCAATACATACTTATTAGGTGCAAGAGAAGAGGATTAAGAGGGAAACACAGCTACAAAGTTTTTTTTAAAAAAAAGACTGATATCTAAATCATTACTCTCTACGAGCAACAATAACACTGCATCCCATAATTATAAAATTGTTGAGGCCTACGTATTAATGAAAGAAAACACAAAGCTGTTGCCCCCTCAGTCAACTTCTTGCCTTATTTCCTTGTACTAACATATTTGTCCCAGAATAGACGGCCACTAAAAAGGCCCCGCGGGGTTGTTTCCTTGTAAACAAACAAGGTTTCTGTTTGCATTCAGTGTTAGTCACCAAAACACATTGTGTGTCTCCTTCCTCCTAAAGCATTGCAGAGCGAGATGGCCAGAGGCATGACTACAAATGAACGCTATGTAGCACTGCGTCAGCCGGATCTGCAAACAGAAAAGTGCTGGCTAAAAATAAAAACAAGCAAATGAAAACAGCCAATAGTTTCATTATGTACAAGCTTTCTTAATATGCATTTCCATAATTCTAGATAATCTGCAGTTGTGCTTTGCTTCAGGAAATAATTTTGACTTTTTTTTTTGCAGTTACAAACACACAAACCCACCAGGGGAAAAAAATCAAGAGTCTGATCCTCCTGATGTTTGTCGTTCACTCTTCACTGATGATGCGTGTATAGTCAACTGTGCACATAATCCTCCAGAGCAAAACACTGCTTTAGAGGAAAATCAAGAGACAGTTTACCAAAGACCTCTGACAAGGACAAAACATGATTGTGGAGATCCCAAATCATCCAGTGTTTAAAAGCGCTGCTCATATTTCAAGCAAGCCTCAGCTTAGTTTATGGCATTTAGTTCAGAAATTCACCCTCAAAACATATCATTTCTGTCCCCTGGGTGCTGTTTGTGGACATTCTCTGCTCTGAGCTCACATATTGCTGCAATTACGTCTGCAGTGCTTTCACTCACAATTGAGAACGCCACATGGTCTAGGTCCTCTGGACACAGGGATGGCCTTAAATGGAACTGTTTATGTGTGATGTGTTCACATAATTTTACCTCAAAATGAGTGATGAGGAGCAGCAGATGTCTCTAGTCTCTGATGGTCTGAATGAGACCTCTGATAGCATTATGTTGCAGCTTAATCTTGCAGCGTCACGAACCAAGAGACACAATATGGCATTACAGTCAAAATGAATCCTGACCTTGGGTAAAGTGTCGTCTTTGCTGTTCTGCTGCGTTGGCGTCGAGAGGTCCGGAGAAGTGATATCTCATGCAACACATCAGAAGAAATTCCAGCATTGTGACATGTGTGATGCACACCATGGTCTAAAAAAAGGACCAAAACCAATTCACACAAGGTTAATCTGAGGCAGTGGAAGTGACATCCCGTAAGGCGGTGCTCTTTGTCAGGCAATTTCACAAAGGCACCCAGGGCATGTCAGTCTAGCATGCAATATTATGATGAAGCTCATGGATGGAATCAGCCTCTGGGAAATAAAGTTGCAGCAATCAACATATTTCTTCATCCTCAGTGAGCAGATGTAGTGTCTGACATGCCAGCTCACACAAGCTGCCTCACAGAGTGGCACTTTTCTTATGGCGCCATGTGAGTGTTTCTCCACACGACAGCATCATCTCCAGCCTGGGAGCTTCTCTTTATTGAGTTACATACCTTTAGATGAGTGAGGAAATATTCCTAATAGTTGTATGTCCTCCCTGGCACCGCACCTCCTCCTCACTTTAAAAGGACAAATTGTAGGGTCTATGAAATAACACCAAATTGCTGATTGCTTTGAAATTAGAAAGCACTGAGTAGCGCCCTGTAAATGACACAAAGCTTCATGTGTGCTGCCAGCTATGCTTTTACACTGCGTTTGATAATTTCATGCTCAAAATTCATTTTGCTTTGTCCTTCAGGGGAGAGCAATCTCTATTTTTATTTCAGGATTCTGTTATATCGGACGCTTCCTTGAGGTTGCAGAAAACATCAGCAGAGCAGTGGCGATTGTGGCTCATTTACACCACGAGGATCCGACCGTGGTCAGGTGTTCTTTAAAGGGGCCAATTGAATTCACCCTGAAATTAAAACTAACACTTTAGCAATGTTGTGGTGCAGTGTGGAAAGACTTTTTAAGGAAATGAACTCAGGTAGGTCCTTTAAAAAAACAAGGCACAGAGTGGGACATGTAGCCTGCAGGTACACTTTAACAAACAAACATATTTCTATTTCAAGTACTTTTGCATGTTTATGAAATACAAAACTCACATTACACTCATTTATAGTGAACAACAGGATGACACACATTGTTCATGTTCACATCAAGAGGAAACTGCACATGTGATAGATACACGTGACATTCAAAATACCATATTGCAAATCGTATTACCAACTTGTCCAGATCAATAGGAGAATATAAGAATAACATTTGAAAGTTTGTGTTTACTTCAGAACATGACACACAGAACTTCAGAGGGGTGGCAGTTAATTAATTAGAAACTCACTGAGAGATAGAATGTCAAATAACTGCATTTATATAGCGCTTTACAGTTAAAATGCCTTTCATTCATACACACACATGCACACACACACCAATGGCATTAAATCACTGACCCCCTGCGGTTAGTGGCCGACTTTCTATCCCCTGAGTCACAGCCTCAGAAACAGAGACAATGCAAATGATTTAACTTTTTTCATAATATGACAATAATATGTTGAATAATGGGAAATCTTGGCTTTCTTTTGCTCAAGGTTAAAACAACAACAAAAACTAACATGTAATGTAATTTATGAAAGCCACAAGTTTTGTTCAGGCTGTTGGGTCCAGACCTGAACGAACAGTACACAATATATATCTTCATGGTTCTTTATGGTTCATGGTTCACCATCTCCTGAGGAGTTCAAATCTTACTCAAAATGTATTTAGTTTCCTTTCATGTTTCCAACTTGCTCAGTCAACTTATGGTATTCACTTTTTCACTTCAACCAATCAGATTTTGCCTTTATGAGTCAATCATCTCATGGGTTGTGTCAAACTTTAAAATAGTTTCTGTCTCTGCTGTCAGCTGCTATTTCAGATCACAGTGACCCACCTCCACCTCTCTCATCTACAGTTTCATCTGAACCAGCTCTCTGATGCTTCCGAAGGGCTCTAGATTACATCCATACAAATCTTCAGCTCCATGCCCACCAGCTTTTACAGACCCCAGACGGATATTCCTGCACTCACTGTGGGGTTAAATAGCCAAAGACTCATTTATCTGTTCATCTTTTTCTGATGTGCAAACTTTATCAAATGCTTAAATTTAATTGCTCTTTCAGCCCTTTATTGATTTAGTCTCTCCTGATTGATATATATCTGTGTCCTTGACTTGCTGAAGCTTTACTAACCACTCACTCACAGAGCAGGTCAGGTGCAAATGTTTTGTGTTGCTTTCAAGTGAGGAGCTTTGTCAGAGCTGCTGGGATTCAATCATTTGGTCTGAAAAAAACAAAACAACGAGTTGAAGGCTGGGCCTCATTTCATTCAGTGCTAATATAAAAAAAATGCTTTTGCTTGCTGTTTACTTTTTTTTCCCCCTGTCATGTCATATCTGGAATAGCAATTTTAGAGTTGAAGCATGTGCAGCATGTACAGCTGCTGCTGAGAGCAGAGCCTGATTGTAAATAGCAATCTGTGTCGTCTGTGAGATTTATTCTAAAAAGAATAAAACAGTGACAGACCAAACAGATTTATTCAGGTAGAGCCATTCTTGTAAGGTGTGCTGTGAGAAAAAAAAAACAGACTCTAAGACAAAAGCTTTAGAAAAACAAAGACTGCAGCTGACAAGTCTTTTCTCATCTTCACCTTAATAACTCACATTTCAGACTCTGCAGAGTCCTGGTAATGACACAAAAGTCATTTCATATCATCCACTTGAACTCTATATTGCAATAACAACCATTTAGATTACTCTCACAGTGGCAAGGAAACAACACACATACTAATACACACACACACACACACACACACACACAGACTCACGAGGACATGCATGCACAGTAATAGACAAGAACAAACAACATAAGCTGAGATGAAAAGTCAGAGCTTGAGCTGAACTTTGGAGTGTGTTTGTTGGGGTGAAAGCTGGAGGAAGCGGAAGAAATATTCAGTCTCCACCAACAGAGTTGGACTGGTCTCATTAGAGACATTAAAGATTGCTCAGAGTTTTCATTCCCCCAAACATACGTTTGTCTTTATTGCTGTTTTTTTTAATGTTCCTCTGTTCTCATAAACCAAACAACTTCAGGCTTGTCTTTCTTTCACACAATTTTTGCTTTTAGGGACTGTAATACAATTTCAGTTCCTCACCAGATCCACATACACACACACACACACACACACACACACACACACACACACACACACACACACACACACACACACACACACACTACCCCACTGCATGTAATTACATCACTATTTTCACTTCAAATGGACTAAACTTTTTTCTCATTTCTCATTATGTATGTTTCAAGACATGTTATTTCTTATTGATGACTTGTCGAAGTCAAAATGACATCCAGATTATGACTTCTGCTTATACAGTGTACAGGAAACATATGCATGCAACAGATTCATCAGCTTTCAAAGTTGTACTCACGATCACAATGTGGCCAGGTGAGTATTCAGCGTACAACAAAGTGACGCGAGACACAAAGCCAGCATAAACAGTGCGAAACCATGTGTTTATCTACAGTGCAACAGTAGGATTGGCGGCATCACAGTTTGTTCACTATAATGATCTGCTTTGGCAAACATTGTTTAGAAGATATGGGATTTCCTTTCACCCTCCACAACATTTCTCTGCTTATTATAACACTGCTTTCGTAATGGCTCAGCATGGAAGCAGAGGCCACGGCGTAGGATGATAATTTCCAAGGATGCCACTGAAAACAGGTCATTTAGTTTAGCATATTAATTGCAGTACAGTTGCCTCAGACACTAGAGAGGTCGTTCTATAGTCTCTTAACAGGGTCTTCCTACACAGTGCAGTGAACTGAAGCCTTCAACCACTTCTATATCAGGTCACTGCCGCTCAGTTCAGAGCAGCAGCAGAGGGGTCGAAGGTTATCCTCCGTGAGGCGTGAGGTCAACACGCCGCTCTTCTCTGTGTTTTGTGGCGCAGTGGCTCAGAGGAGTAGGTCACGGCTGGCAGCAGCAAGACATAAACGCGGCAGACTCGACTGCTCACGTCCTCAGTCCAAAGAACAAGGAGTCGAATAGCTACAATGAGCAGGGCTTATCACTCGTGCCACCTGAGCAGGGCTCAGTATGTGACTGCTGAGCTGCACCGTTAAACAGCTTTGAGCTTTACGTAAGTCACCTTGAGGCCGGTACCCCCGCGTGAGGATATGTATTCGGCGGCTGTTGTTTCCTTGAGTACGATAAGCAACTCGGGCGAAAACCCTGCAGTCGCGCGCAGCTTCTCGGCTGACTCATGAGATCGCTTCGTCCTTCTGTACTGCAGGGAGTCATGTTAAAGCTTAATCGAATCCAGCCCATGTCATGAATAATGTATTGCTGGTATTGGCTTTTTCTATTGCAAACATGTCACTGCATTTAGCTGGAGGTATTGTTTTGCCATGTCTCATCTCGTCAGTTGTTGTAAACCGTGTTGGTTCTTCAGAGGCTCCAAGGTGCAGCCATTTTCTACTGTGCCCTTGCTTGGAGCCACACCTCCATGATCCTTTGACTTATAGCAGATCCACAGATTTTTCTTTGGAGTTTAGCTCTGCCTTTGTCAGTGGAAGGAGAAAATTGTGCATAAAGACTCACTTGCAGAATTGGATTCATTTGAATTAGGTCAGCAAGACTCGAAGGGTTAAGGATTTTGCTTCAAAGTGCTTTCAACATGCCAGTGGCAACACAACTGAGAGGAAACAACAAGAGCCACTAATTTCAAGTGATTAATTTGATTCGCACTCTCAAAAAGCACAAGTGAAAACTAACAGTAATCACGAGCTACATCTCTGAACTACCACTGTACATCTGATTCGTCATCCTCAGCCAGATGAAACCGGCTTCTTATCAGCACCCTATACTTACATTATCCTGAGTCATCAGGCATCCTGAGGCTCAGAATTGCCAGAAAAGTCCCACGTAAAATCAACACCTTTTTATAAATCAGCACACAATCAATTGGCTTTAGTCAAGTGGGATTAGGTTCAAATGCCTTTGCATCTCAAGATACTCAGGCTCCAGGATCAGAGGCTGTGGATGCAAGCTTTGGGCCCATGCAACCCTGATGAAATGTCCCTCATCTTAGCTCGCTGTGAATCCTCTGTTGTTCAAATGAAGAGCAGACGTTACTAAAAGCATGGCAACGTACTATATGTAGCATGTCATGTAGACAGTAGAGAAAAGTCACTAATTATTCGCTTTTTCCTAAAGACACATTATTTTTAAAAAATGTCCTCTTCAAGCTGATTCTCATTATTGTGATTTACAAGTCCCTTACCTCCAGCAATAATAAACCCAGAGGAGTTCATATGATAATTTTGCCAAAAAAAATAAAAATAAAAAATGGATTAATCAGTATGGGACTCTGTTTCTGCCCAATTTAATTTAGCAGCAGAGCACCAAAAATCTATGTGAAAACTTAGATTTGTGGAGTTTGTTGAAAACATGAATACAGTTTAAATTATGCATGTCATATTTTAAATTTCAATTTGCCTACTTGATTTGTGTTTGGCTTCAACTTGTTATTTATTTTAATGGGTACATTCTAGGGACTGTATGAAAATTATTAGTTTGACAGGAAAGGGTACTTTTTCTTTTGGCTTTCTTTCAAGTGGAGGGAGTCTAACTTTTGTGAAGGCACAGTGGAGGGTCTTTTAACATTTTGTCATCATATATTTATATTTGATTACCAACCTTTTCCCCCCTAGAGATTACATATTTTAGAAAATTGTTTTCCCAATTTGTTGTGACAAACTTTTATGTCGTGGTAGATGACAGAAACTGGAGTTTGCATCAAGACTCCTGTAGTGTCTGTGGTTATGCTGAAGCATCCAAAACACTTACATTAAATCAATTTCACAATCTTTCTCTAACCTTAACCAAGTGATGTTAGTGTCTACAAATGGTCACAAAAAACATTATAATGCTGTCACTACAAGTAAAGGTATTATTGCAAGACTGAATATTTTGGCTGAAAACTACTGATTTACATTGTCAGTGATACATTTTTTGCAGCTTGCCAGATGTGTTACTCAACATTTCCTCATCATGTTTAAAGCAAACACAATCATTACCTTCAAAATGTATTTTCTGTCACTAATTAGTTGCACATAAACTTATTTTTAAGGAGACGTGGGTTGTTTACTTCAACCTTCCCCTGTGAGATTAAAGCACATTTAAAAAATATCACTTTAGTTTAGAGCATTTTTTTTGATGAAGATGCTTTAATAGAAAAGCAGAAAACAGCAGTCTTATCTCTGTATTAGGGCTCTATTTTTCCTCATTAAAATCACCGACTGGTTCACTCATTTGCTGCTTGTCAGAACTGTTTAATCAAAATTTGAGAGGGGCTGCATTTTTACCATTTTCTCATGTCGACTCTACATGATATCATTTTGAGATAGTGGGAGGAGGGTGTTTGCCTTCCTCCCCTGACAGAAAGCAGTGTAGTTCAGAGGAGGTGCTGTGGGAGAATTAATTAACTTTTTGGTGTTCTATTAATAGCAGGGGCAATTATAACATTGTTCATGACACAGGCGAAGTCAACATTCAGATGCCGGACTTGAGCAGTGCGTGTTACAGATCCACGAGGACGTGATCTGAAAGCACTGGGTGGTAAAATGAGATGGAGGGCTGCGTGTGGAAGCTTAGAGGGAGCTCAGAGAGGAAGCCTGGCGCTGGTGAAAAGGTCGTGTCTCAAATTTAACAGGTAAACAGCCGAGATATTAGAGTCAGTTATGAGACACGTGTCTAGTCTAGACACTTTTCATTGGCTTGGTTTAAAGTTTTGGAGCCATAATGTTGAATGTTTACTAGTATATTTTAAGTTTTATATTTATATCTAATTTTGTTATTGTAACAAATATGAGTAAATTAGCCAGAAGAGTTTTATATTTATAATAGTTTTGATTTATTTTTTTTTGTTTTACTATGATACTCATTTGCAGAAACAGCTGGAAACAGCCAGTTTAGATCTGAGTAAAGGCCATTCTTAATGACAATATTCACTGGCTGAACTTTGAAACAGCAAACATCTGGCTATACTGACAAGCGTTTATCCATTTGATCCAGTGATGAATGTGTTGCATTGTACTTTACAGTGAAGGGTTTGAACATGAACGTGTACCCAGCCACACCTGCTCTCACGTGAACACAGCACTTAGAGAAGAGAGCCACTCAACCTTACTGCCATTTACAGATTTTTTGGAAAATGTTAAGTGCTTATTGGTCATAATTATTTTCACATTAAAAATCACTATAATGTGAAGGGGAAGGCTCTCTTTTATAAGAACTCTAGTTTTTTTTTCTGAAGCTGTTGTCACTGAAGTGTAACATTAGCCTCCATTGAAAAAGAATGGAGTACTGTGTGTGTGGAGTCATAAGTTAAGTCAGCTGCACTAAATTATTTTGTTTGCTTTTCAGCTTTGCAAAGGAGAATGTCCTCACCTATCTCTGATTAAGGGCTTTTGTCTCAGACCTTAACCTCTGTGGATGAGGTCTGCAGTACTTCATTGTGGAAGAGGACTTGTTGCATCAATGCCAGAGGCACATTTTTTTATCTGAGGTTCAAACATTTGCATCTCAGCGTCACATTTAGCAGTCGACTCTCGAGCTAACATCACATCAATATGAGACGGTTTTGCAGAAGCTAAATTTGCTTTATAGAGTTTCTATGCATGGCAACTATTGTTAAAGTTAGGAATAAACTGTTCTTATGGCAAGTAAACGATCATTATGATGTGGTTAAGGTGAATAAAAATGACATTAATTACATACAAACTCCAATCTCAAGTACGAATGTTAAACACCTCCATCACCACCCTGACATCCACAAGTTTGTTTCAACACAAATGGCACAATTCTTCCTGTTTCGCAACTGAATGGAAAATGTATATAACCCCTGTCATGTTCATAAGCATAACAAAACTTGGGTTAAGTCACTAATAGGACACACACATATAGCGATATGCTAAAGCAAAGACAACTGGACGTGCCAATTTCTTGAAAAAATCTTTTTGGATGAAGGTCCACTTTCTTACAATTTAAGATTTAGCTCTTCACAGAATCTCCAAGCTTCAGATTGTGCCTCCTCCTGTTTCCTCTCAGCAGTGTTTTTTTTTTTTCTCATAACCTATAGAATATTATTGAATGTTAGAATATTCAGTCATCTCAATTATAATCATCATAAGGTCTTTTATAAACCCCTTTATGCTGCATCTGATCACCTCATTTCTGTATAGCCTTGTTCTACATCACATTCCTATATTTTCTGGACTTTGCACATGAGCTGATAAATTGTGTCTCCTGCACACATTCAGGCTACATGCATCAACAGGTATACGTGCATTTTCATCCTACATCATCACACCTACACCTTCATCCTTTCTCTCCAAGTTTCCCATCTGAGCGCTGCGACTTTTCCCCCTGAATAAACACGACAGGTGGGCGGCAGGTGCGAAATGTCAGAGGGACAAAGCCTCTGATCCGGTCTCTCCCGCTCGTCTCTCTCCGGGCTGCCGCAGACACGCGGACGGATGAGGGGATGCTCGCCTCTGATTGGTCAGGCTGGCGGATCCCAGCAGGGGGCTCGGTGCTCTCCTCCTGCCATCAGACCACTGCTGCTCCGCTTCAGCAGCTCGCGAGCACCGCTGGTCCTCCTCCTCATCACCTTCCTCATCATCATGGATGCGACCATTTATCAGATCATATTCGGGGAGCTGGTGGACTTGAACTGTAGTTTGATGGATGCTTTCCAAGACACTTTTTTGGAAAACGCTTCATTGTCATTGCTGAGCACTGATGGTAAGATGGAATTGCTTTTTTTTTGTTTTTTTCCCTATGTTGAATATTGAGAGGTGGTGCGTCTTGGATGAGGGAAACTATAAGCCTCCGCCTCCTCTTCTACTTTATTTTATTCTAAGGTTTATATTGCAATGCTACTACTGATGAGATTGGGACCTGCTGGCCGCGGAGCAGCACCGGGAGGATTGTAGAGAGACCCTGCCCTGAGTACATCAACGGGGTGAAGTACAACACAACGAGTAAGATATTTTACTGTCGTTGCAAAAAGTTCTGCATCATGCATGTTTGCATTAAATCTTTTTGCATTGAATTGTGCATTATGAAAAATAGAGGTTGTTTTCAAAATTGCAACCAGATGTGCTGCAGGAAAAAGTTAAATAATATGATATAAGCAAACATATTTTGCAAACAAATCTTAATGTGTCTCTGTGCAGAGAAGATGAAGCATTTAATAATTTTTCATGTTTAATTGGATGATTTTTTTGTTCTGATGTAAAGCAGTGATTAATCTCAATGATCATTACACCTGCTGCCACTGGAACAGCTGCAGCAGAATGAGCCTGTGTGCTGCTAATGAATGTTAAAGGACGAATCCGCACAAAATCACTTCATGAATGTGACTGCAACTCTTATGCAGTTCTGTTGCCTCAGTTTTGATTTTTCCATCTGATAAAACTGATGGCCAAACTTGGAAAATCATGTTGAGATGTTTGCATTTCCGCTGAGGTTTATTGGGAAAAACATATATGAAAAGTGATAAGGTGCATTGTTCATAATCAATAATCATAACCAAAAATAAGAATTCCCCATTAAAAAAAAAAATTCATCACCTGCAGTTCTGTAACATACAGAACTGTCAGAAAGAAATTCATCACATGCTTCAGTAAAAACGTACATCTGTCCTTATAGAGCCCATCTTATTGATCGTGATTGGGACCTGATAAAGATCCGAACCCCGATCGAAACGTTGTGTGTTCAAATAAACTTTTGAGTCAGTGTGCAGCTGTTTCTCTTTTAATCAGCCTCATGTCAGGTTGCAGTCACTTTCACTATCTGTAGTCTCCTTCTCAACTTGATTAAAGATGAAGGGATGTTTTTTTTTATCTGCTGACTTGAAAGGCTGAGTAATTCCAAACTCAAAGTGTGTGAGCCAACAGATTTACCAAAGCTGAGAACATCACACAGCTCTCTCTAAAACACCAACACCTTCAGGTTATGTAACACCTCTATTAATCATAAGACTGATGAAGTTGTGCACACTCCAAAAAAAAAGTAACCTGCAGCATTAATATCACAAAATACCAGCAGAAAATAGCCCCTGTGATGCACCGAGGCGTACGGGTTCAGGGTGTCAGTGTAAAAATGTCAGAGGCTGGATTTTTCATTTAACACAGCTGTTACCTCTGTAACAGGCTCAGGTGCAGTGTCATAACTCCATAACCCAGCACACACACAGCTTGCTCTCTGCCTATAGTCACCTCTCGCTGCATTGATTCGCCCTTTGCTCTGCTGGTGTCTCTGTATTAAACATGTTGGACATGCCTAGCGGTTTGATGCACTCGGTGTGAACAGTGCAGTCATTTGCAGTGACACGTGCCTGCACCCTCTGGACGGACTGTACACCTTCATTTATTGACGCCCACGTGGCTCAATGTATATTTTCTCCGACAGGATGAGGGTGAGATATTGTGGTGAGATTGGAGTGAATGAATATTTCTGTAAAATTGATCTTCCAATCAAACACCAGGCCGGTCAGATACACTGGAGTATAATGGCGTTTTCACTCTTGTTGTCTCCTGCTGTTTCAAGAGTTTAGGACTTGAACTTGTGCAAGGATCAAAGACTGAATGAACTCCTATAGGGAAAAAAAGTCATATTATTCAATAGATTGAAGTTCTGAGGTGGAAAGAATAAGGTGACAGATTTTCTTTTGTTCTTTTGTGTGGAGTCCATGAGTTTGATAATTGCTGAAATCAGTATTTTCAACAGCAGATTGTTGCACAGAACATTTATTATTGTCAAGTGTCAATTTACTTTCATCACAGGTTGGACTATAGATTTTTGTTGATCTAATGTGCATGCCACTGCATGTGACCAAGTCCTTTTTGTTTAGCTTATTTTCCACATCATGGAAACGGCTTCAGACAGGGAACAATGCGAGGGAATTTTTGCAGCTTGTCCACTTTGCAGTCACATCACAGCAAGTACTTTACAGCTTGTTTCACACATTGACGGCAGTGCCTTGGGACCTGCAGTTCTTTCCCTCCTCGAGTCCCACTGGGGCGGAAGATAAATGACTTTTGGTTGGTGGGATTTTGCTTCAGAGCCACTGTGGCAGACTTGATCGGTTTAGTTTACTGTGATCAATTGTCATGTTTGAAAAAACATGGGATTCGTTGGAATTTTAATAGGCTGATGAGAATTAGCTGTATGGGACTCTTTAATGCACTTTTTGATCATGTGAAAGAGCATTAGAGTCTCTGTAGATTATGGGATGGATGGATTATGAGTGGAGGGTGAGGGGTCTGCAGCATGCTGTGTTTTAACATTGCATGCTTTGCCTCAGCACGCACTTTTCATGGCTCAAAAGAAGGTCCAGTTGTCTCAAATCCATGACACAGTTCTGCGAGCTACAGGACGTTTCATTTATTTATATACTTTTTATTATGAGCAACTGCTTCTCTGTTGGCCAGTCTGTCACCCTGAGCATCTGTAGGGATAAAAAAAGCCATGTTCAGGAGGTGGAGGGAGTTCATTTCGAGAGCTATTCGCTCAACTTTTTCATTTAGCTTGTGTGTTAAATGTCATGTGTGTAGTTCTTTTTAAACCTGAGAGAACCTGTTGACCTTTAACCACATATATCTATATGTGTTGTGAGAATATATAGCCTAGCTGTAGATCTCCACATGCACATTACCAAGGCAAACCACTCACTGTTACCAATTCTTTTTCACTCTAATTTCAGCTCAGCAATGGTGGATTTTGGATTATTTTGAGACCTCACGGTCAAAACACAGCTGGATGTTAAATATGTCAAACACCCAGTTTGTCAAATTCTCTATATTGAGGTGAATGCTTTGTGCAAGTAGAGCAGTGGATTAAATAGGTTGTGGTTCAGCACAACAGGGAAGACTTGACACAGCTCTTAATTGCACAATTGATAGTAGTCACAGGATGCTGCATGTTTTTACAACAAAGTGACATGGGCCCTGAGACAATGGAGGCGATTATCTTGCTCCTGCTGGGTCATATTTGCACCCAATTGCAGCCACGGATAGATACAAAATTCACAAAATGGGTCAGACTAAGAATAGAACGGGCTCTAACATCACACGAGCAGGTGTTAATTAACACAATGCCTTTACACACAGAGTCTGAAATAAAGTGGAATGAGGAAATTAATTTGATGTGAAGCTGCAGGAGACTGTTTTTTTTGCAAACTGGAGCCTGACTGTATGTGTGAGTCTCTCACTCCGCGCACATACAGTACCTGACCTATGGGACTAACTATAGATTCTCCTCCATTCGCCTCCTTGGAACGTCTCAGAGCGAAACGTTTAATGCTGCAGGCCTGCATATTAGAAAAGCATGACCTGGGATGGGCTGTTGTATTTTAAGGACATGCCCCTGTGCTTTGTAGTCCCAGCTGTTCGATTACCGGATGATACAAATGCTGTATCTTGTGTGTAACCTCGAGGGTTAGGGGTCTGTAGTGCTAAAAAAATGAACGGCTGAGTAAGTTAAATGTCAGCAAAACGTTACAATCCTCTTACAGAAATCGGAGGTTTTACCAACTTAACAGACTCGCTCAGGTAAGGTGCTATAAATTCCTTTCCGTTTCTTCAAGCATATATAAATATTAATGCCTTTGCAGAGTGGCTTAAGAGGTTTATGCATTTTTAAACCTTCCTGTGTCCCGTTGTCGTTTTTTTTCCCCTTTTCTTTTTGGTGGCTTTATTCAGTTCTCTGGTTGACATGGAATGCACATCACCACAGTTGTGACAGTTGTGACATGTGACTTAAAGTCATCCTGCTTCGTCACTAACATGTGATCTGGTTTCTGTCAAGCCTCAGGCAAGACAAGATGTTCACAGCAGCAGAGATGAATGATATCAACACCATCGTGTCAGTTTTTCGAATTCAAGCCATATCTCTGTGACTTGTGCGCCTTTTCCATTCAGACTCAGAATCATTCGGTGAATCATGTCCTTCGGTAACCTCACCTCATCCCTGCTCGTCTCTGCTCGTTGTCACTGAGGAGACATCCTGTCAGCACATAATGTACCTCTCTAGTCAACACAGCTCAAAGTCAGGATCGCTGTTTCTTCAATGGAACTTTATTGATTCTCTTATCAGGATTAATAAAGTCCGAGATGTATCAGCGTCGTGGCGTGTATCAGGTGCGGAGCTGCTGCAGCGTTGCATGCTGGGAAAACAGCTTGAAGCTTTATTTTAAATCAGAGATTAGTCTGTGCAACATCGCCTCCTCTTTTTGAGGAAAACATGAAACTGAGATGAAGCAGAGATATGGGTCATCATCAAACATGTAAATGACCAGTTTTTCCCCAAATAAAGTTTGAACTCAAAAGGTTCATGGTTTCTAAGATATGTATGTTTATTTTAATCATGTGAAAAAGCAGCAAACACTGACAAAAAACAGCCAAACTCTTCCCAAAAACACCATCATTTACCTGCTTTATTTCAAGGATAAATCACTTATTATTAATATTGTTGAAGTTGACATTGGCGGCAGACCTGTGGGCACAAACCTTTTAAAAGTGACTCAATGTAATGTCAGTCATTGGGAGGTATGGTTGTGTAACCAATTTAAGAGGTAAAGGATATGTACTTCTCGAGAGTAAAAGAAATTCTTCAGCTTGTTAAAAGCTTACTCAGTGTGCCATCACCACAACCTAATGACTCACCAGTGTTTACCACTAAAGCTTGATGATCGTCTAAATTAGCATGATAATGTTTTGCATCATTTGTCACGACCCCATAGTTCTTGTGGAGGAGGAATATCAAACCCATATTTCAGACTGGTAAAGTGCACATTGAAAATTGTGTTAATTGGTTTGAAATGTCCAAAGCAGAGAACATCTTATTTTAGATGCTCTTTTAGACACTTTTAAGACCCTCTGATGCAATTGACTTTCCACGTGGGATTTCTCATGCTGAGAATCGTGCACTTCTGGCTGCTACAACTCGTGCTATTTTTCTTTGCTGAACCCAGTGATTGCACCAAAGAGCTCCATAAAGTACCTCTCCTGCCGTGAATCTAGCCCCTTGAAACCTTTGATCCACTTCTCCACGGTGAGACCGAGTAAGAGGTTAGTCAGTCAGCAAAATCAGGCCAGCATGTGCAGCAGATTTTTCACCACCGCGTGGCAATTCCCCCCAGGGGGTACTCAACATGGGCCCAGCATCCACACATGCTACAGTACAGTACAAAGGACATGTTTGAAGTCACCATGCAATACTCACATCCTTGGTTACTGTTGTTGAGTATTAGCTTTAAATTTTGGGTATTGTCTTGTGTTATTTAAATAATAGTAGCTGAGAAAGAGACGTCAAATCTTTTCCCACTTTTGTTTCCCCTCCAAAAAAAAAAAGATTATAAACACTAATCAAGAACATTTTGATTATTAATTTCCTTCTCTCTCCTCTTATTTTTCTCCAAATGACACCGACTTACCAACCCTGTCTCCTAAAACTTACATTCGAGTCAGTGGTGTCTTTGCAGCAGGTGTTTTTCCATCCCTTCCTCCATCCTCCCAAATTGCCATTTTCACACATCGAAACTCAGAGGATGGACCAGCTTGCTTGTTAAGAGCACCTCAAAATCTCAGCACCTGTTAGCTGATGTAATGGTGGTCCCAGGGGTATTGATCAGCAGCTCTTGTAAACCCCCTGCGGGGCTGTGGCCATCACGTCCTTTTTCACTCCACGTCTCCTTCCTGAGCTGCTTTTCCATCTAGTTAGTGACAGTTGCTGGTGTCTTCATTGTCCGTTTTTTCTTAGTCTTTTTAAATGTGTTAATCCAGTGCAGCCACAAAGTTTCCCTGCAAAAATATGGAATTCTACATTTGCTAATTGTGAAAACAAAGATTTGAAGTGTTGTACTTCTAAAAGTCAAAGGTCATAGGACCAATACAAGTGAATTGTTTGATTCTAATGATAATAGTCAGACTGAAAAGTTTTTTCTATTGCTGCAGTCATGTGCTATAAATGACTTTGATGAAGTGCTTATAAAATATGCCGTGTGTGTAATGCACTTTAAAATGTTCTCATTATCCAAACATCCTCCACGTCTGGATTGTTGCTTTCCCTCAGGGCCTCAGACTTGTAGCACCCGGCCTTTTGCTCATTTTCTCTCACCGGCTGACTTCAGCGCCGCTCCGAGGTGTGAGAGTTTGACAGCAAACACGCTGGCAAATATTCGAATCTCTGACCTGTGATTGTAGTCATTACTAATGTGTCTTGAGGGCATGAAGAGTAAAATCAGACACAGCTGTGAGTAAAAGATTACCCAGCAAGTCTTCCTCAGGCTCTGCTGGCCTGTCAGCTTCAGTGGTCTTCACTCCAGGCTTGATGTTTTTTAAGAGAGATTCAGTGCTCCCTGCTGAACAAAGGACTGACAGTTAGCCAGAGTCCCTTTCTTTGCAGTTGTCCATGCTGTGATGCTTGTAATACATGTGCAGTGAAGCTACTTGTCAAACCATTATTAGAATAAGTAAATGACAAAAGGGATGTTGAAATGATCAAACCAGGCGTTGAAGGGCTTAAATTGATTGATCAGCAGAAAATTAATCAGCCAACAATTCTGATAATTGATCAGAATTAGATGGGATAATACCCACTTGTCAGTCTTATAGTTTTGTCCTGACTGAAGTATCCTAGCAACTATGGACCAAAGTGATTAGTCAAGGTATAACCATAGTGAATCACGTAACCCGAAGAAAGACAGAGACCTCGGGACAACAGAAAGCAATGTGGATGTTGGTCACTAGACAAGTTCTACTAACCTTTTCTTGCATTGGACAAACTCGAATAATGAACTTCGATACAGAATGACAAAACAAAAATATTGCTATACAAGTGTTGTTTGAGTAATACAATGTCTTGGTGCTCACCTTGAACCCTTTTTATGAGTCAGGTGAGTCAGCCTCTTTTGCATGTGTGATTGTTTTGCACATTGGGGAGGGATGTGTTGCCCTGTTCCCCTTCCAAATCTGCATATTCTATTATAAAGAGAAAGAAAGAAATGCTATTCTTCGAGCAATAATGACAGTTCATATTCTGTCCTCTTTCTCTCGCCATCTCTCTCTCCTTGTGTGTGTCCAGCAGTTCCAGCCGACTGACTCTGAAACCCAAACAAAACCTGCCCACTTCCTTTGATTTCAGCTTAGAAAAACAGCTTTCTTTTCCCTTTAAAGCCTCTTCTTCGCCACAATAATCACCCTATTAGACATCTGACTAATACTGAGCAAATTCAGAAAGAACATATCTCCTTCAGGTTCGTTAATGTTTTACCAGAGGGGATATTCATATTCACAAATGTCTCTAATGGCTATTCAACCTTGCCACAGGGCATAAGCAAAGTAATACATTAAAACTTATGTCAAGTATATATGTATCATCCTCCCTCCCATTATTTTGTTTATGAAATTCAATGAACCATCTCATGTGTAATGAGAGTACCAAGTTCAGCCCTCCCTCCACTCACAGGGGAAATAATTTTTCAGTCCCATCTATGCAATTGACACGTTGAGACAAAAAAAAAATCAGTAAATTCCTAGCAGAGATGAAATAGAAATCGCACAAAGTGTAACCTCCAATTGTCGGCTGGTGTCCTAGCCTACTCAAAGATGCATTCGAACTGTGCTGCAAAAAAAGCTATTCTTTGTAAAGTGGCATAATTTTGACAAGGTTGCTCAATTTGTCCCTGGAAATAGCCTCTGCAGCAGCACTTCCTGATCAGGTCGCCAAGTCACACAGAGCGGCGGTTTGTGCCAAGTCCTTCAGAAAATATAAAACATCACAACCGACTCGACAATATGCGCCAACCCGCCGAAATAACTGTTTTCCAGTTTTTTTTATTGATTGCTGTTTTGAAATGACAAAAACTGACGGCTGCCAGAGAGGAGGCTTGCTGACCTCTGACGTACTTGCAAAAATGACTGATGGGGTCAAAGTGAAAAGAGAATTGTCTTTCACGATTTATCGACCTTGGCTCTGAAAAATATTAATGAGCGTTGCTAACTAATTTCATTTTATATATGAGTAAAGATAATAACTACATCCCCACTAAATGTTCATGCTCATTATCAATGTGTGTGCTAATATATGTTAAATGTACTCACCGAGAGTAATTACATACTGAGCTTTTGCTTCACCACTGATGCATGTAATCTCTGCTCTGCAATGATGACCATGAAAATGAGTTATTAAGATGCTTAAGATTTAAATGCTTGAATGACTCTCTTTGCAAAGATCGTTGGATGAGCTAATTCAAACACATCTTGGGAATAAAAAATGTTTTATTTCCTTTGATTTGCATCTTGAACGTGATCTATTATGCGTGCCGATCAATCCTAATAACTGACTCTGATACAAACACATATTGCACTATAAACAGAACAAAATTTTGTGGTAATATTCATCAAACAATTTGCTCCTACTGCCTTAAGGCTTTAGCTCATAATCATCGGTTTCAGACTATTTATGCATTTTCAAACTAGAAAGAAACAGAGAAACTGAAGAGATGAAACATCTCAAGTGTTTATGCAAATTAGCCAAAGGAGCTTTTCAGATTTTTCTCAATAGCTTTCTCTTTGTTTTTCATAGACAGCATTGTGTGCAAACCCCTTACAAATACAGCCTGATGAGCTATTTTTGCTCATCCTCTCTTAATAGCTCTTGTCATTTTTTTCATAAACATAATCCATCTAGGCCTTCTCTCATCATAACCTGTAAAGAAACATCATGCAATATTGGCTAATGCAGTTTTATTTTTCCACTGTTAAACTCTTTAATTTCTAATGCTTTTTCTAAACTGTTTTTTTCCTCCTCGTTAGACAGCGAGGGAGTTGCAAAAGTCACCCAGAGAAATGTAAGTAAGAGAGAGAAGCTTCCAAAAGCAGCGAAGCTCTGAACAGCCTCACTGTTTTGTTGATTGGCCCAGTGGAGGCTGACCTGAGCTTGTGTGGTTTGGTGGTTCATGGTGGTGCTCCAGGTCTCTGGAAATTTCTCTTTCAACCTGCTGCAGCATTTCTAGAGTCACATCTCCCACTGCCATCTCACTTGAGAGACGTAGGAGCAGGAGCACAGCGGCTTAGAGTCCCTCTGAGAAAACAGTGGGATTTCAACTCTGGCAGGTTCCCTACACTAGATTATACCCTGTCTTTGCATCTCTAATTCTACTGATTTTCTTTTTCTGTTATCCAGCTAAAATATTTGCTCATATGAGTTATGTTCCCAAAATGTAATTTAAACTACAAAAAGCATCTAGGGGAGACGTGGGCGTCTAATTCTGTGCAAAAAATATGTCATTTCTTCACAAGTTGCAAATGTGCATGACACAGAAAAAGCTTGAAGTCTTTATTTAGAGCTATTCCTCCCCTTGAGATATTCCATTTATAGAAGCCATGAGTGTGTGTCAAAATGTCACAGAGGCAACAGAAGACAAAAGAAAGGCATTCGACACAGTTGTGTATTTATATTCTTAAACTTTTAAGCTTTTTATATAACGTCCAACATTTAATTCCTGTGCTAAGCTGATCTTCAATTTCGCTGCAAGAGGATATAATTAGATGAATAAATACTCCCTGCAAACAAACATTTTTTTTAATAAGTCAGGACAGGTTATGAGTTAAAAGGCTTTTCCCTTTAGCATGTTTAAGCAATGAAGTGCAAATTACAGGCAGAAGTCAACAGCCAACTGCACATCTGCATCTGAAGATATAAAAGCTCAGAGCATCTCAGTTAAATTGCAGCAATAGCACGAGAAAGCTTTTACCCGGTGGGATGAGTTTAATTACTTTGTGATGTATGTGTGATCTGAAATAGTCTGGGCTTTCACAAGCTCCTCAGTGAAAACCTTCCAGAGACGCATGTTAGGTAATCCAGTTATTTTCTGGACCATGTGCTGTTAATGCCAGAGAGCCAGAGACTTTGTTCTGCTATGAAAAGGATCAGCACCTCTGACAAAATGTATAAGAGAGCGAATGTGACAAGGACGGGACAGTATTATTTTTTGTGAAGTGCTTTAGCTGCCATGTTGTGTTTGATCAAACCTGGGTCAGTCCAGGCCTTGGGAATAGTTGCAATTTAATTTTGTGATGCTGGCGTGTTAGTGTTGACGAGTTAGACTCTCTGGAGACTTTATGGTCTGAACCACAGGTCATCTGATTCATATATATGAGATTTTGGGGGGGAACTGGAGGCTGTCTCATCACTTCTCCCCAGACACAGAACAGTTTGAGTTTTTCATTATGCCACACAGAGAGAGCGCCTTGTTTTCTTCTGTTATGTGTTCAGGCAAACACATCATTTCAGGCGATTCTTTTCCAGCTAGATGATTAATGCAGGAAACATGAGCAGAAGAAAAAAAATGTTTTAATTTGCCCTTTGAAAAGGACACTTTTGCATTGGAGACAAAAAGAGCAGAGGCGGCCGCTGACACACATTCAAAAAGGCAGAAATAACAGACTTCGAGATGAGATGCCGGCCCCCCCAAAATGGTGAGAATCATCCTGTCACTGTTAAAAAAAAACATAACCCCAAAAACTTATACAACAGATCCAGACACACAGAAAAGATTCAGTGCTTATGTGACTCCTAATAAAAACAACAGCTCACACAGTGAAAGAAATGAGCTGAATAGTTGATTTAAATAGGATAATTATCCTATCTGGCAAAATACTTTCCAAAATTGTCTTTTCAAATAATTAATGGCAGAGATTACATGAAATCAAGGCCAGGTGCCAGATGCTTTTCTACAAACACTCTTACATAATCTACTTAAAGCAGCACAGAGTCTATGTAAGAAACTGCAACATAAATCTACATGACGGGTGTTTCATCAGGTTGCTGGTGTTACCTCCTTAACCTGCAACTACTGTACTATTTTGCAAATATCGCATTTAGCTGCAACTTCATTAAATTTAATAAACTCCGCCCACAGTCAGCTACTGTAAATTACAATGATTTAACGTTGCATAAATACCAATAGTAATATTACCAATAGTACAAACACAGTTTGTCCAGGAGCTTATCAATAACTCAGTACTGATCAATGAAGAACTAGTACTAATTTTATACCACTCCTCAGTACCCATCCCTAGTCTTTAGACTCAGCTGATTGAAGTGACATAGCTTGAGGCAATTCATCACGTTTTCTCGTCAGAGTTCCCCTTAAACGTACAGTCAAATGTCAGAGCTTTCAGATTGTTTCTTTATGATTCATTACTGGGTAGAAGTGACGTCCGCAAAAATTTATCAGATGCACAAGGCCAAACACTAATCTAACACAATTGTCACATAGAAACAGAGAGCATCAGTGGTCATGATCAAAAACAGTAACATTATCATTGAAATATGATTTCAGGCATCTAAAATTGCCGGCTGGGTCGTGACTGGGCTCGGGCTGATCCCCGGTTTATCCCTGCTGGGTCTCTGCTCTGCTCTCTGTTGGTACTTGATCCCGCTTTGATGACACAGTGAATGCAGCGCTGCCTCATAAAGCCCCTGAGCACCGTGTGAAAACTAGTTGCAATGCTTTGACTGTCCACCAGGAGGAGCAGTGCTTATGGGAGCTGAACGGTTTATCAGGGTCAGTCAATTACAATGTTTTTGGTAAACACCTCTTACACATAAGGAGAATTTTCAATCATTAGCTTTTAGTTGATTCTGGGAAATGAGGCCCAGTTTAATATATTTTTCCTTATAATATAAATGTTTATAAATGTTTACAATACTCTGCCATCATCTGCTTTCTTCATCCTCTGTTGTCGTGTTGTATTTGAATCCTCTACCTTCATGTCCTCCCCTGCCCTCTGATGTCTGCGTATGTAACATTTGCTCCAGTTCTTGCTGTCGAAATGAAATATCAAACTGCAATAAGCCGTGAGATTCCCATGCTGTTATGGTATGGCCTAGTTTGCTCTGTCCCCAGCTCATTTGAAATTAAATTTGAAATGGCTTCGAAGGGAAAGGCTGCCATAACCGGCTCAGGTGTGTGGTGCTTGCATGGGCTGTTTTGATCCTTCAACTTTGAGCTATTATAGCCTTTCATCTTTACTACAATTTGAAACTCATCCAAATACAAGGCTACAGCTTTACTCACCATTTCACAAAGCAACTGAAACAAGTGGGTAATTTGTGATAAGCTGTGAGCAGCAGCCTGGTGCTTTGTGGAGGCGTAGCAGCCATGTCATTTTTTTTTCTCTTTTTTTGTTTGAGTCCATCAATCAGGAAACCAACCTACTGGCTCAAAAGTAAAACTAAAGACAAGCAGACAGAAAGCTAAAGAACAGAGCAGAGAGCAATCAAACAGCAGACAAAGGCAGGCAGACTTAGACTGTCTTTAAAGGATTATTTTTGTTGTTGTTGTTTATGTTTTATATGATTCTGCATCTTCACAGTGTTGATTTTCCAATCAATTGGTCATCAAGTGTGTTTTACGCTGTTTTCCCAAGCCCTTCAAAACAAATTTTCTCAAGTGACCTGAAGTGGGTTTCTGCATGATGGCGTTGCGACATATAAACCCTTGAGGTTGAAGGAGGGGAGGGATGGGCATCAGCATGGTAATCGGTCACTGCTTTTTCCTAATGGCTGAGTCGTCACGGTTTTCAGTCCTGAACTGGTCCCAAGAGACACACATGAGAGTGGATGAGAAAAATGGAGAACTCGAGGACTTACACAACAAAACCAAAATGGTGACCAAAAACAGGGACAACAGTGGAGTGGAGTTGCTTCAGTGGTTGAAGACTGGTAGGTGGGTGCTGAGGCTGGACGGCAGGGAACATGCAGGTTAAAGTAAGGACAGAGGAGGGGAGACACTGGACATGCTGGAGACAAAGGGAACACTGGAAAATGGCTCCCTCCTACCTCAACACCCTCGTTCAGGTCTACACTCCCTCCCGCTCACTACACTCAGCCAGTGAAAGGCGCCTGATACAACCACTTCAAAAGGGCCCGAGGTCAATAGCTAGATTCTTCTCCTCTGTGGTTCCCTGGTGGTGGAACAAGTTACCAAACTGTTCGATCTGCAGAGTCGAACTCAGTCTTTAAGAAAAGACTGAAAAGACTCAGATCTTCACTGAACACCTTGACACTTGATAAACTCCTATAAACCAAAAAAAAAGTATTGTTGTCTAATTGTATGTTGTGATGTATTCCCTCCTCACTGCTTGTAGACACAGGCCCTATCACACTTGAACTTTGTTTTATGGCACTTTATGGCAGGTTGTTTTCTCCTGACTAGATCCTTGATCTAATGTATGTTGCTTTGGACAAAGGCTAAATGAAATTGTAGAATTTTAAGACATGAAACACAGAGCACTGGAAAACAGAGGGGACGTGTGAAGGGAATGAGAGATGAGATGATCTGGCAGCTTGCAGGTGGAATCAGAGAGCTTTTGAAAGCTGCTGTCGTTAGGTGGAATAGGGGACAGCTGTGAGAATGGAAAGCCCCAGCACCTGAAGACCACACCTCCAGCCACTGAAGCAATGCATGAAAAAGACTAAACACTAAACCAAAAATACTGGAGTAACAGACTCAAAATACACAGAAAATAAACTAGTAAAACGCAAGAGAACCAAAACCATGACACAAGTGGGAGTTTCCAATTGAAATACCTGGAAAAAGATGAAGACCAGGAATTCATCACTAATTAATTTCACAATTGATAACTGAATCTTTAATGTTTTCAGTCCCTTACTGAAGAACCACATCATGAAAAATCCAAACCAAAATTCAATAATTCTTCATTTATTTCAACTAACGAGCTTCCAGTCTTCCTGTCCTTGAGCAGTCATATGGTGTTTGTTTTCGCGTCCATATTTGTGCATCCAAGAAAAGCATGAAAGTTGGCAGGGCGGCCGGTGGAGGAGGTGGGCATTGCTGGCACAGAGGAAGCCAGTTGGGAATTGCACATTTCTTTCGTCTCTTTATGCATCTTTGCACCGGTGGAGTGTGGTCGAAGTCGGGCTGCTTACAGTCTTGTTAACACCTTCACCTTGGCAGCTTTGTCTCTTCCCCAAAGTCAAGAGCGTCTGAGTCATTTTTCCTTTTTTAACAGCGTGAATCCAATGCACTGTAAAGAAAAATGTGAAGAGAATAGCTTTATCGTGTGTAATGCACAGATGGCTGGTCAGAAATGTGCTCTTCCTGCACCAGTGCCTTGAATTAGTCCTGCCTCAGTGGAACAGCTCACAGGGACAAAACTCCCAACCTGCTCCCCTTCCTCTGTTTCTGCACCATCACTGCTTGCTTCACAAACGCAGTGTGATATTTGCCTGCAGAGACTGAGAACTTTGTCTGAAAAGCACTTTGAGCTGCGACTGTAATATTAGCTCAGACAGGTCCTGTAAAGGTTTTCATGAGCTGGTTTTGCAGATATAAAGTGTCTCAGGAGAAGAAAAGTATTCCCCATTATGTTTTGAATAAATGTTAAAAGGAGACTTGAAAAAAGCCTTGCATGGGGAGATAACACCCGCCCTCTGAGTGGCTCGGTTGTCACTTCAGATGTTGCAGATCCGCCTGACTGGAGGGATTTTTGCTGTTGATGACTTGAAGTGTTTCTTAGTGTCCTGTTGATGCTGTCATTCGGACTCTCAGCTTGATTTCACGACACAGCTACGATGACACAAAGCGCTTATGATTGTGTGTCTGCATAAATTATCTCTGATGTGCTTTAGTGTTGTGATGAAGAAGTGAAATTTAATTGCCCACTAACAAGGAACAAGATGAAGAATTTTTTTTTGATTATTTCAATTGAAGGGAACTATCAAACATCTTTACTGTAACGGAGAGACACAACATATGTTCCACATGACCTGAGGCATTTTGTTGGTGGTTTTCTGATTGTTCTTATGGATAGTTGACCACATATACAGACGATATATCAAATTAAATGTCTCTAGTGGAGCAAAAATGGAGTTTAATCAGAGAAATGATTCCAGTGATTCATAATCACACCTTAATGGTTAAATTTAAAATCCCCTCCCATACAAATGTGAGCTTTTGATTACTCATAGCAGCAAAAATCCATTGGAGAAGAGTCAGCAGTGAATCTCTGCAAACAGCTGATTCAGTCTCAGTAAATTCAACATATAATAACATTTACACAGAATAATTCGCTGTGCTGATAAATTCTCTGATTTTACTTCATAAACTCGTAAACAAGTAATTTTCCACTTTCCTTCACTGCTTTTTGCACCTCTGCTAAGACGATGAGATGCATTGCATTGTCTCTGTAGTTGTGCACTTAATTGTAATCTAATTAATCTAAAAGCTTAATAATTGGCTCTTTTTAAATATGTATAAGTCAAAGATAGAAGAGCAGTGATGTGAGAGGCACAAGCTGATGTTTAATGTCAAAAAACCCAAAAGAAATGGTCTTTGATCGCTGTGGTTGATCGCAGTTTTAATCAATGGGGAGAGAGTTGAACAGGTTACAACGTACAAGCACTTTGGGATTCATTTTGATTCTCGGTTACAATGGGCTCATCAAGTGGAGGATGTTTATTCATGAATTAGTCAGCGTCTGTGTTTCTTGCGAAGGCTCCACACAGTGGATAAAAGCATTGTTAGTGTTCCACAGGGCTGCCACTGAATCTATTATCTGTTATGGTATCACGACGTGGTTTGGTAGCCCGTCCTTTAAACTCAGATCACAACTCCAAAACCTGATGGGAAGGGCTGGGACAATAATTGGCATGCTGCCCCCATCTTCTCTTCAGGAGATATTTGAGGAGACAGTGAGGAAGCAGGGTCTTAAGTTCACCTGTGACCCAAAGCACAGCCTCCACAAAGAGTATGAGCTGATGCCTTTGGGCACAAACTTCAGGTTAGCAAACTGTAAAGTGAACAGGTATAAATTTTGTTTAGTTCCACCATCAAACTGGTGAGAAAGTAAGGGATGAAATGAGTTGAATGAAATTGAATTAAGCTGAGGTTGGTTGAAACTGCCTGTAAAGATAAGTAGAGATTAGATTTATATCCTGTCTATTTTGTAATGATGCAGTAAAAATTGTTCACTGCTCATGAGTTTCTCCATTTACTCTCTATTTATTAAAAATAATATTATAAATATTCCAATTAAGATATACTGTATATAGGCTTTGAATGCAGTAGATTAGCAACTGCTGATCAATCCATATCAATTTTAGACTTAAAATAATGTACCGTTTTAAGCCCCACCCATTTTCACGCCCACTTCCGGTTTAGGCACCGCCCACTCAGAATACAGATACAGATAATGTAGATGGTTGAACAGATACAGATAGAGATAGTGGTGTACTCGTTCATCCTTAATGTCTAGTATATATAGCAATACAAAAAACAGCAGAAACAGCTTTGAACAGTTTCCTTATCACTCAATGTGCAACACAATCTATTGCATAATGGCACCAAACAATTATGCAGTGTAAAAAAATGTTGATGTAATCACCAAGGTGGCAAACAAATAGCGCAGCCTTGATTCTTGATTTGTGTTCACATCATGCACGAGACATTAGCTGTCACATCCCAGCTGCTTCGACTGCACAAGAACTGTGTAAATGCCTCATGGCGGCTGATCGATGAGCATGCAGAAGCAGCTTTTTTTTTTTGCAAAGTGTTTCAGAGTGTAATGCAATTGAGTGTTTTACTGCATCTCAAGAGATTCTCGTTCCATCATTCAAGCGTTTTAGAGATTTAGCCGACTTTGATTTAGCGCCGTGATAAACAGCTCCCACTCAAACGGCTGAGAACTTCACAAAGTGCAAAGCTTTGTCTGGTCATAATACAGACATTGTTGCCATAAGTCAAATGAAAGCATATTATGAGCCTGGATCTTTTTTTTTTCTACCTCTCTGCCACAAGCTGTTTTCTTCTCTCTGCTCTCCAAATACAAATGTCAAATTACGTAACATTAATTCGAATGCAAAGGATCTCACTCGGCTGGTGACACGGCTCTGAGCGTCACCGTGGGCTTTTCTGAAGTGGATAGTTCCCTCACTTTCTAGCATATTGTTTTGGTGTTGACAAAGAATCAATGAGTCAGGATGAGCGAATAGAAACATTCCTGTCTGCATGCGTGTGAGATTTGTCCAAACTGCTGATCCCGAAGGAGAAAAGATAAATGTTATTCACCTCTCTGAACATTGAGACAAACACCTGCAAAGCATTTATTTTGAGTTGAATATATAATATGCACCGGAGGCTGTGACCTGTGAAAATGTTGTCTGGGAAAGCAGAAGGTGTCGTGAATCTATTATTTTTAGAGCTTTTTTTTTTTTTTTTTTTTTTGAAAACAGCATAAATAAGACAGTTGTTGCATCTGACAGCGGTGAAATGAATGTGAGTTTTCAGGCACAATAATAAGAAAAGCTCAATAAATGATGTGTGTCTTTGCAGCAGAGTCACTCAAATTATCACTTTAAGCGGCCGGCCGTAATAGAATAGAAGAAAATAGACTTCACACACACTGTACATTGCTGCTGTGTTTCCTCCTCTTTCGACATTTTTCGGCGTTAAAGAGATAAAAGCGCGGTGAGGAAATGAAAAATTCAATTCAAAGTTGATCACAGAAAGCGGGTTTTTAAAAGATATGCAAATGAAGTGACAGAGTAAGAGGCTTTGCATTTCCCCACCATGAATAAAAATTCGGATTGCCGAATTGGTATTCAGCGTAAGGCCCCCCCCCCCTCCGACAGATAGCAGTGCTCAAGTTTGAGCTGAGCTCGAAAGAAATTACAAGGATGTTTTAGCGTACCTGCTCGGCAAACACTTCACTATAACCTTGCTCTCAACAAACAACCGGCTTTGCGCCAGCGCCGACTCCGCCGAGTTCGGCGTCCGACGTCGAATACAGATGAGAGACTTGAGCGCACGGACAAATCGAGTTCAACCGGTATTTGAAAAACATCAACAATGTTTGCAACAATTTCACTGTTTTCTCAAGCGTGCTCATCACCCTTCTCTTGCAGGGAGTGCTTACAGGGAATGCATGGATAATGGGACGTGGGCGTTGAAGAGCAATTACTCCAATTGTGAACCCATTCTGGAGGAGAAGGTTAGTGTGGCGTCACAGGAGCAATCCCTCTGTGAGCAATCTGTTACCCGTCTTAGATAAACGCTCATCACAGTTTCTCATCATTACACCAATGGCGCACAAGTAAAACCAATCAGATAGAGCCAAGATGTGGTGTTTTGATTGCTTAGTACTCATTGAACTTTCTACTTTCTACGTTAAGTTAAACTGTTTGAACATTTCTTTCCAGACAATTTAACAAATATAAGTACAATCTTGTCAGTGTCCCTATAAGCAAAGCCTGAGGCCAAACTCTAAGACTGATGTATTGTATGTAATGAGTTTTTGGCCTGATTACCTCACATCATGTCTCTGGATTACTAGTGTATTTCTGGGTCTTGCTCCATTTTCTCAGATCATTTTAAGACATGACTTCTGAAGTGTGTCAATGACTTTTGCTTTCTCTCACTTACTGTAAGTCAAACCTCAAAACACTGAAGCCTAGATGAATAGATAGATGCACCCTGGTTTTGTGCATGTGTTTATGTATTACTAACCCCTTCTCTTTTGTTCTGTAATCCAGCATCTACTGTAAAGGAGTAATTCACGTGTTGTCTTTGCAGAGAAAATATCCAATGCATTATAAAATAGCCCTGATCATCAACTACCTAGGCCACTGTATCTCGGTGGGCGCTCTCGTCGTGGCCTTCATTCTCTTCTTGTGCTTAAGGCAAGTACAGAAATAGAAGCCGTCTAAATGTGTCCTTTGTGCATGAGACCTCATAGAAGACAATCAGGGAAATTCACATAATATCCTCAGACTGCTAATCATTAACTCGCTTATGTCAAGTGAATAGGACTCTGCGGCTCGGCTCAGATGGAGCACTCAGGCTAAGGAAGACATAATGTGTATTTCATAACACATCTATCTTCTAAGCGCTTGTACATCTTTTCATGTCCTCGTTTAACACACACACACACACACCTACATCTGCTATGACAGAGCGGGGCTGCTAAACAGCCTCAGCTGGGTTGTTCACCGCGGTTTGATCGATGTGGGCTGCGGAAGGAAAGTATTGATTTCTTTCGGTTGAAAACCAAAAAAAAAAGTCAATATTTTGCTCCGAAATTAAATCTCTTCAGATTTCATTGAACTACCTACAATGTTTTCCTTATAGACGTTTGTTCCTGGCAGGGTAGGAAATTCTCTGAAGCAACATTTTGACCGTCATCTGAACCTGAAACTGCTGGTGAAGAGCCTCAAGAATTAAATCATTTGTCTTTTAGCAGCTCTTTAAAGCATCATGACCTACAGTACAGGAGTCCTTAAACCCTAATTTGTGTGAAGAACTACTTTTTCTCTGAGTTATAATTCAGGCAAATTTGATCACACAGACACAAAGCGTATATTTTTAGACTCACTCCTTACACTGTGGATATCAATATCTCTAATATCCATTGTCTGCAAACGCCCAGAAATCTGATTAGAAAAATAAAGATTTGTTCAAGAACCTGCCTGAAAATCATTTGTCCTCAGTCTCAAAGTCATCCAGTGATAGTTGTTGAGAAATTGAATTATGCATAAACGAAAAGATTTTGTATGCATGTACTGTTGAAGTCTCCATCTGAAATGACGTGACTGACCAAAATTGTCCACTAGCATTGTTAAGAAATAGAATCATATTTTACTGTGAATAAGCTGCACTGCCTCAATGAAAAATGATAATAAAACACATCTTTCTTTTGACTGGTGGTGCAGGAGCATACGATGTCTCCGAAACATCATCCACTGGAACTTGATCACCACCTTCATACTGAGGAATGTCATGTGGTTCTTGCTTCAGCTGATCGACCACAATATCCACGAGAGCAATGAGGTAATGGCGTTGATTGTGTGGCTGCGAACACATGATGTATAAGTCATTTGAAAGTTCGGCTATGAACAATTTCAAATCAAGAAACAAGGTAATTCTTGTGTTTTCTTTTTCAGCCTTGGTGTCGATTGATTACGACAATATACAACTACTTTGTGGTGACGAACTTTTTCTGGATGTTCGTTGAAGGATGTTACCTTCACACAGCCATCGTAATGACTTATTCAACCGATAAGCTCCGAAAGTGGGTCTTCCTTTTCATCGGCTGGTGTGAGTATGTCCATGTTGACAGTGCATTAGTAACACTTCGCTCGGCTCTGGGTTGTGTTCAGTACACGAGGTTCACAGTTGGGTTCATTAAATATGTTTTCAGTTATGAATGAAAATTGTAAACATCAGAGTGTTTACTTCTCCTCAAGCATGAAGACGTGCCAAAATAGGTTTTCTGGTTTTGCATTTTTCGGGTTTATATAAAAGCTTTTCTTATGGATTTTAATTCAAAATGAAAAATACTAAGACCTTAGTTGCAACTCCAGTTTAATTTTAGATTTTCTGGCCTCAGATATATTGGTTGTGTAGACTGATGTATTTGATGTTCAGTGATCCCAAATGAAGGTTGTGAATTGGGTTCACTTTTGAAACAGAAGATGACAAAACAATATCACTTCAAGGTCCATTTAGTGGTTGTTCTGGACCTTTCAGTCATATCACATGATCATTTAAATTTGAATCAGCATAAATATTTTTGATTAACTGTGAATGTACGTTATATTAAAATTGGGTTGTGTTAGTGTTCGGTCTCAGAATTGGATTCTTTGTTCAGGCACTTGGACTCAGAATGTCTCTTAACTGTTTTAAATGAAGACCAAGTTGCGAAATAGCTGGACCACAGTATGATGTGATATTTCTTCCTGCGATTCAAAGTGAACATTTGCCTGAACGAAAGCACTTCAGTGAAGTCCGATCAGCGAGTGAAGGAGAGCGAGACCCTTTAGTGCTTCTACATTTGATTTCATAAGAGAACAGAGCTGCAGTCAAGTGTGGAAAATGTCGATTCTTTTGTGCTTGACCTCCAGCGATAGGATGAGTTTTGAACATGTAGCAGATGCCCTGTCATGACCACATGAATTATCTATGCTCACCTTGACTTACAGTCAGCTATTACCAAACGCATCGTGTCACAATATTCCAACTTGAGGCTTGTGCGCTTCCGTGACTGTCTGACATTTCCTTTTTTTTTCTAATGGACAATGTGTGTTCTTGCAGGAAGAAATATAAACACATACTTTAGTGCATCTAGGTCAAGCAGCTGTGCTTTAAGTAGTGAACAATAAATAGATAACCAGCAGAAGAGCAAGTTGGTTAATGACACATGAATGACTGGGAAGCTCATACCGGCTTTCAAATGGAAGTAACCAAAGGAAGATATTAGACATATCAATTGAGTTTTAGTGGCCTCGCGTGATTCTTATGATGATTAAGTTATCATCCAGTCCAGCCCATCCAGTCCACTGAGCTCTCCTGCAGGTCTAGATTAAAGTTGCTCTGTGTTCACTTCAGTATAGAGTAGGGTCCAAAAGTCTGAGGCGACCCAGTTACCACCTGCAGCCCCCGCACCCAGCCGGGGGCTACACACCCACAAGGATGATGCTTTCAAAGGAAACATCCTGAACACAGCAAAACAAGAGGATACAGTCAGAGGGCATGGATACAGACACCACCACACACTTCTAGTTGAGTCATAAGTGATGATTGACTGGGATTGTTTTTTAAGACACTCCTCCTCATTCTGCCTTCCAGCTGTCGAAACAAAACTATCATTTGCCAGTTGGGAAAGTAGAAACAGGTAGCTGTGGTGTATGGACGATACATAGCATTAATATAGGTAAAAAGTATGAACAATAATCTAAGTCTTTTCAGTGTTTCAACTGCTGCGCTATGGAAACCATGAGCCGGCTGAGAGATCTCTCATTGTGCCACTGATATAAGTCTTGAGAGATTGTTAATTAGAATTCATTAGGAAATGATGGAAGTGGGGCAGATTAAATCTGTCCTCCACTAGAGGCCTGGTGTTAGCTGGGATCAGAATAGGCTCAGACCTGTATTCTTTCAGCTCCATTAAAAGGTCATTTCACTGATCATTTCACCTTTATGAACGTCTGAGCCACTTTGTCTGGTTAGTCATCAAACTTCAGCACTGCTCAGCTCTCTGTCATCGTGTTAGTAAAACATCAGATTTCTGCACTCAGTAATGGTTTTTAGTGAGAAGATGTTTTGCTCAATTAGCTTATCAGCTCACTGGCAAGGTGAGAAAGTTAAGACTGAAGTGATTGTTTAAATGGAGCAGACATTTCTTGAACTGCAGAACGAGTACGGTGGGATAGCACTACGAAACTTTACTCCTTCGTCTCAATACATTTGTCTCATTAACATGAAAACAAATAAAGCTTTGTGGATTATGAGGTGAAAAGAAATCTATTTTGCATAGAGACAACAGCCTGCCAAGTTCAAGTAGTTTCATTTTATAGCAGACGATTCAAGCATACTTTTTCCCAGCATACTTTTGTAAAAAATCCGACTTGATCAAAAAAAATCCCTACAGCTAAGAATCTCCTCAAAACATGTCACTGCCATGACCGGCGCCTAAGTTTTGGCTTGCATTCTCTAGACAACTCATGCTGCTTTGACAGATCACTGCTGAAACGTGGTCCATGCTCAGCAGGGAGAGCATGGACTTGAAGCATGGAGACTTAATGTGGACTGCTTTTCTGACCTACATGAATCTTTTTATTTCTTTGTTCCAGGTATTCCATGCCCTATAATAGTAGCCTGGGCCATAGGAAAGCTGTATTATGAAAATGAACAGTAAGTATCCAAAAGAAAAAATGAAAGTTTATGAGCAATATGTTCTTCAATTTTTTGTTTATATTCAATGGTGATATTTTTTTCTTTCGTCAACAGATGTTGGTTTGGTAAAGAACCTGGAAAATATATGGACTACATTTACCAGGGACCAGTTATTCTTGTGCTTCTGGTGGGCAACGACACACAAAGTCATTGCAATGTACAATCACTGCCATTTGTGCACTCATTTTACACAGACATAAGATTTATTGCTAATGCTGGCTCGTAGCTGCGAACTGATGAAAAAAATGAAATGAAATGAAAATGGTTTTATAATGAAACCCATTTTCTTCCCGCATCAAGCTTGTTGGTGGAATTAATCTTCATGATGGGTTAAGGTATTTCCACTCGTAAGAATCCTGAAAATAAGAATCCGTATTCATAGGATCCACTAATGGTTATGTACAAGCTGTTACCAGCATGTAGAAGAGCAGTGACCGGTTCTGATTCCTCCGCTCATCTAACACTGCCTCGCTGAGGAAGGACGTGGCTTTGACTCACGTTGCTGCTCCTCCTACTCAGCATTTCATTAGCGGCAGAAAATTGGTCTCGTCTATCAATGTAAATCATTAACACCCGGGTTCAAAACTAATTATTTTATGTTGTTTTTTTTTCTAGATAAACTTTGTTTTCCTCTTCAACATAGTAAGAATTCTAATGACCAAACTAAGAGCTTCAACCACGTCTGAAACAATACAATACAGGTGAGTCAATACTGTGGAAATGATGCTCGTTCTCCTTCTGTTTGTTTGTTTTAATGACAACATGCAATCCTTTAAGACTAATTTTAACTTTCATAAGGTTAAATTAGGACTTAAATTAGTACATATCTATGAGCTTGATCCTCAAATATCCTGTCAGAGAGGAGACATACTTGGGGATCAAACTCAGCAAGACATTTAGGGATCAAAGGATCTAATGGAAGTTGAAATCAAATCATTGCCAAGTGCTGTAATAGGAGAGATCAATTATTGTTCTTATGGTTTTTGCTGTGTCTATTGCCTGCAATTGCTATTAGTGTCGGTAAATCACCCTAAAATACAATTTCTCTGATGTGTGAAACATGTCATGTAAGTTGAAAAAGTCACATCCTCTCAAATCTGTCATGTTTGTTTCTTCAGTTTCACTTGTGATATGTTTCCAATATTATATGTCACATGCTGGAATTGAGCTGATTTTAAAATCAAATTTCTTTCATTGTTTCTATGTTGCAGTAATGTGACAATTAATTAATAGTTACAGTAAAAAGGATTTTGTACTTTGATAAAAAATGAAGTCCAGACAAGCAAACTAATGTAAGTGAGCACACGATAGTTGCAGCACTTTGTGGAAGTGGTCATTTGATTTAAGTCTCACCAGTAATCTGGAAAAGCTCTCATGTGTCTGACAAGATGATGAGTGAGTAAATGCAGAGGTTTGGTGTGTGCTTCAGAGAGGACGGCCTGTGTGCAGTCCTGCTTCGTGTAGTTGTGTTGCGGTCGCTAAATAGTGAGACCGTTTTCTCACCTTTTCCTTTAAGTGTATTTTTCTCCTTCAGGGATGATTTAGAGAGTCCACTGTGTTTACAGTGTCACAGCTCAGACAGCGTCTATTCAGTCCTTTCAGGCTCCAGTTGGATTTACGGCTGTTGTGTGACAGATATGCTGACACAAGCCATGCAGATTTAAGTAAGTGGAAGACAGGACTGTTGGGCATAAATTGTTGGCCTAAAAATAGAGCATATTGGTTCTTTCAAAATGCTTCCCACTTTACCGGAATCATATGAACAGCAAGGGGTGTTTGTGGTCTTTCATCTGTATGCTTGGCACAGTATGTCAGGACTGAGGGCAGAAAACATATTTTCTTAAAGGATATATCTCCTCATATTTACAACCCCAACTTCATTTTCAACATGTTTCCAGCCAGCTAAGACCTCAAATGGACAGTTCAACCAGTTGAACTGTGGAAAAAAGCTCCAAAAGAATCCAAAATCAGTTTATCACAATTTATTAACATTTACACCTGCAGATTTTAAGGATTATTATAAAAACTCATTAATAAACTTGTAAACATCCTTAACTGCACACCTGATATTTTATTAGGAATTAAATCACTTTTTTTTTGATGCAATGTGAAAATTTAGAAATGCATTATTACCAAACACAAATGATGAAACCTGGCAACCCAAACTTTGTTCTTGTTAATGCCTAGCACTTGAAATTATTTATTCATCCTTTATAAAGCCATGAGGGCTCAGGGGGTAGAGAGGGTCGCCCACTGATCACAAGGTCTCCACCTCCTCCTGTCCACATGTCAAAGTGTCCTTGAGCAAAACACTGAACCCCATATTGCATATTGGTATCTTGCTGCCGTCGGTGTGAGCATGTGCATGAATGCATGAGTGAGCGGCTAAAACTCTGCAAAGCGCTTTGGATAAAAATATATGTAAATGTGGTAATTTAGCATTTATAGAATAGAAAATTCTTGAACAGAAGAAATGGTGCCCATATGGCAAACTGGGCCTCATCTCTAATAATATCTTAATATTTCATGAAGCAAAGCGTTGGTGGGTGTGTGTGTGTGTGTTTTTAACCCCAGTCTGTCACTGACACAGTCGTGCATTTTCCAAAACCATCTCATGTGAAATCCAAGTTCTTTTTTATAGTAATTTCCTGAAAGAGGCAGCTGATGTACCTTCCCTGTCTTCACAGAAAAGCTGTGAAAGCAACGCTGGTGTTGCTGCCTCTGCTGGGCATCACCTACATGCTCTTCTTTGTGAATCCGGGGGAGGACGACATCTCGCAAATCGTTTTCATCTATTTCAACTCCTTTTTGCAGTCTTTTCAGGTGAGACATCAGGACAATGATGCAGAGCGACGCCGGCCAACGCTCGCGAACCCACACCCACACTGTATGCAAAGTGAATCATGCTGAGTTCTTAACGCGTGTTATCGCAGTATCACTTCTTCCAGGATGACTTTTCAGGTTGTGAGCCTTCTTGTGGGAAGATGATTTGAAGTAGCATCCTGGCCGCGCTTGCACACAATATGGCCCTCCCGCCTCGTGGTCGCTCTCAGCTGACAGGATTAGCACGGCCATGTGGGCATGATGTTTCCTCTGTGGCCATTTTTTTTAATCTTTTGCACTTAAATGTAAGACTAAGTGGGAGGAAAAAAGGGATTTCAAGCAGTGCATGCATTAAGATTTTGTGTTCCCAAAAATGAACACGTCATCTCATATTGTTCTCTCGACGACAACATCTCAGTTTCTTTGACGTCTAATTCAGGTGCCATTGAACAATATGGCAGCGTTTTCTTCTTTGAGTACTAATAATGTGTCTGATTCTGCAGGGGTTCTTCGTGTCGGTGTTTTACTGCTTTCTCAATGGAGAGGTGAGTCACTGGGCCTATGCAAAAGTCAGTATTGAGTATGAATTTCATTTAATTGTCAATGTGTTTCTTGATGTATGGTTGTTGTGGTAATTACTGACAAGATGATTAAAATCAGGAGACTGATACAGGAGATGAACAGTGGCCTTTATTTGGTCTAATGTCTGCTTTCTGTTACATGCTTCAAAAAGAAAAAAAAAATGATGCTTTCAATTTTCAGTTCCAGTTGTGAAATGGAAGCATTTTTCTTTCATTTAATTAAAATAGAAACAAATTGCTATAATATTCCAGCTGTTTGAAAGTCACCAATGCCGCTGTAAGACTTACACATTTATCAGTAGCTGAAAAATGAAGGACAGCTGCGCTGCTTTCTTACAACCCTCGAATAATTGAAACTCATTGTTGGAAAGGCAGTTCATTTGATGAGGAAGTGTGAGGAATTTGAGTCAGGAATTTAAGTCTCTTGTGCAATTATTTCATACAAGTTCAGGATTATTGCTTGAATAGATTTGGACATTTTTGTGTTCACTGCCCATACGGATGTCTTGTTTGTGATTAATTCAACTCTTGATTTATAAAGTGGAAAAAATGGGGAGGATGGGGCATGCCTCTAATCTGACTCTATTTGTCCAAAGTTTAAAAAAAAAAAAATCTATCTATCCACCTTTAAAAGCATCAATCCCAGCTTTATCTGCACTCAGTCTTCATGCTAAGCTAAAGCACTTTTCAGACATAGACTACATAACATCGCTTCATGTGTCTTTTAAAACGATGACTTTTTGTCATTCAGACAAAGTTAGTGTCTTTTCTGACGCTGAATATTCAGGCACGAGAACAACATGTTAAATTGCCATCAGATGACTGTTAAAGTGTCTATGTCTAAAAGGAACTAAACAGTCTCCAAGCTGTAGGGAAGCTATAAGAAGAGGGTTGATCTTCCCATTTAGCGAAGATGGTATTTTACAGAATGTTGAACTGTTCCAACTTGATCACGGTTTCATGTTATAGCACCTGTTCGTCCATTCATTTCATCTTCATCCTCAACCTTTCAGGTGCGTTCTGCGGTGAGAAAACGGTGGCACCGCTGGCAGGACAACCACGCCCTTCGAGTGCGGGTGGCACGAGCCATGTCCATCCCCACGTCCCCGACCAGGATCAGCTTCCACAGCATCAAACAGACCACAGCTGTGTGACAGTGTGAGCCGACACGTAATCTCCACCACAACATCTAAGGGAACAGACTTAATCTTGTTGCTCAGTACAAACAATGAAGTGATTTACAGAACGGACTGATTCCTCTGATGAGCCCACAACGTGTCCAGTGAGACTGAAGAGCCGGGAAATTTCTGTCGTCTGGTGTAAAAGCACCTAAAAATGCGCTTTAACTGTGAAGGATGATGTGATTGGATTCGTAAGACTCTTGGAGGATTTATTTCCCGTACATGAGGTGCAGGGTTTGACTTTTCCCGGAGTATTTAAGACTTAAATGTGGCATCATCGTCAAACTTGTCACATCACAACAAGTCTCATGATGTGATCTTACGCTGATCTTATTGCTGTCATCTCACTGGTTAGTGGTTATTAGTGGAGGAAGATAATCTCACAGGATTTGCAGCACGATACTTTAAACAGCTCACGTACTCGCAGGCATCTGCTCCTTTCTTACTTAGCGGGAGGGCGACAAAGAACGCTTGCAGTTTAATTACACACATCAGCCAAGATGGACTCAAAAATATAGCCATTTCTGTTTAGCGTGATGAATATCAAAAACGCAGAAATGCTCTTTGAGTTAACTGCTCTTTGGCATCAACAGCTACTTTCTGGCAGCTGGGAAAGAGGCTTTGGGGAAGAAGAGGGTTCACCTGAATTAAATATCAAAAACGACGCGGTATAAAAGGCAAAAGATTCAAACGAGCCGCTGCTTTCTCTCTCATGAAAAGGGATTAAAAATAATTCTGTGTGAAGCGAACAATTGGTATTCACCTCGAAACATGCGGTGATGCTTTTTTTTTCTGTGTCAATGTGAGATGATGATTTTTATACAAACAAGCCATTCTAATGGAGCCTTCATAATGTGTCCCTGGAGAAATCTGAGTCTTCTCCTTTAACTCTGTGCTCTTTTATACAAAGTTTTTTGTCTCGTACTGTACTGTTGTAAACATTGTTAAAATACTTGCTCACGAGCTAAGCTTCCTCTCTGGTCCAACTGTTTTTTTTTTCCCACCACTATTTTTTCACTTCCCCTTTGTTGTATTTTTTCTCCTCAGATATGGAAAGTGTGAACATACAGAGGAATTTAATGTGCTGTGCATTTGAACTCACAAAGTCCCAAATTAAAGCTTTCATCCGAACATAAGATTATATATATGATATTATATATATAACTTACGGAGTTAATACAGTGATTCTATGTAATGTATATGTTAATGTACGCGCCATGCATGGACTTATCCAGGCACAGTGGAAGCAGATTAAATTGTTTGGGCTTTATGAAATCCTTGTGGCTTTCTAGTAATCAGTGTCACAACTAAGCTGTTGGTACAAGAGCAGAGAAGCTTGATGAAATGAGCACCGGTCGTCTGTAATGTCAACTCTCACATCTGCTCAGGCTGCTCACACACTAATGGGAACAGCCATCGATCTGCAAAGTCAAACTTCAAAAATATGTTTTCTGCTAAAAGGATGAAAAGGGGGGAGGAGAAACATCAGGATTATGAAGAAGTCAGAAAAGTCTGAATTATGTTGCAAGGTCAAGTTTGATGCTTTGTGTGTCCCCGCTTTCATTTCATAACATCAGAAGATTTGTGTCTGTCAGGTGGTAGAATTGAGAATGTTTAAAGGGACAGTTCGACATTTGCAAAATAAGTTCCTCCACTTTCTTGCCGACAGTTATATGAGAAGATAGATGTAGCTCCAGCCAGCAGCTGGTCAGCTTGTCTTAGTATAAAGGAAGTCACTGCTCCCGGCCAAGAAATAGTCCTGCATTTCCATAAAAATGCAAATTGTTGTTTTTGCACTTTTTTTGTACATATTAAACAAACAAGGCCTAAAATGTTAATAAGTGACTGTAACTGGCTGTTTTATATTCAAATCACAGTCATTACAAAAGTGTCGATCTTCTCAACTCTCAGCAAGAAAGCTCATATTTTCCAATATGTCAAAAAAATAATCTTGATTTTAGTCTTCTTTTAATTTAATTGTTTGTTATTTATCTGTTTATTTATAATTCTGAAGTGATATTGTGGTACTTTTATCAGGATTCTCTGGATCTACTGTGGAGTAAGAAGTCAAAGAAAATATACTGAATTTTATGTGATCGTATTTCTTTGATGCTGTTGTGAAGAAAATATTTCATCACTCCTTGTTCTTTATTTTGCCATTTCTTTTGTTACATTACAGGAGATGTCTTTTTTGATGAAGTGCTGCTCGACTGGACTGACATTAGCCATTATCGCTAACGTTGATCATCCAATGCGATTCTGATGTAAATATTTCATTGTAACATGTGAATTTCTTTTTCCAGCATCGCAACTTGTGCAGCTTCCACAGCCTCATCGCGTAACCATAGGAACATCATCTTATAGTTGTGAAATATTTTCATACAGAAATACGAAAAGGAATCATTTATCCAAACTCACCAAAGAGACAAACCATGTTTACCAGCATCCAGACATTTATCATCTACATGTTTCTATTGTTTTCACTTTGTAGACTAAATCTTGTTGATTCTATTTTCCACACCGTTTATTGTACGTGATGACGTGTATTCATTGCAGTGTGATGTCATATTTGTTAACTTATTACTGTACATGAATACATTTGGGTTATTTGAAGGAAAACTGTTTGTTGAGCCACCCATGTTGCCTTAAAAAACAAAAAGAAATGCATTTTGTGTGTGTGTGAAAAGGAAGCTAATGTGTCTGTAAATGATGTACCATCATGTTACTGATATACATTTGTACATGCACATGTCAAAGGAAAAATATTGATCTGAATTAAAAGTATGCTCTATATATTTTTGCTCTTTGGCTTTTTATGTTAAAGGTCTCGTATTTTCCAGGGAGCTCGTAAACAACGGTGATCTGTGTTGACAGAGTATATGATGCATTATATCTGTTCACTTACACAATCTGACATTAGATGCAGATTGCACTAATGGGATCTGTTTAGTTGATTCATTTGCTGTTTATCCTCCCATCTCCAAGCACTGTATGAGCTAAATGCAGCAGTCTTATAATGACTCAATCAAATGATTCTTATAATAGAATCCTGTAGCCTCTCTGGCACTGTGCCATGTAATTGTCTTTCTTGTGAATATAGTTTTCAGTGATGGCAGTGAAGATGCCCTGAGAGAGTGCCTGCTCGGTTATGTAATATGAATGTAGCTACAGTTGCATACATACATTTCATTCTGGGCTGGAGTGAAGTGGAGCAGAAACTGCTGTCTGTGCTCAGGACCCTCCGGACTCGCTGACTTCTGCATCCCCCAAACAATTAGCTGAGAGTCAGTTTAATAAAGGTTTGTTGTGACAATTAATGTTTTTGATTGTTGACAACAGTATGAAAGGCAAACAGTGGATGAGACGTTGTGGAGCGTTGCACTGCCAGAGGCTAACAGCACATCAACAGCACATCTGCACTTCATTGTGGACTGTTTGCCCCGAGCTCCTCTGTGTCTATATTAAACTGCATTTCACCAGTCATTACCTCAACTAGATATAAATGACTGGCATTGCAGCCTGAGGCGTCCACTACAGTCTTAACACTCCCTCATCATTCAGAATGATATGATGAGGCATCAATTTGAAAGCAAACAAAAAAAACTGTTAAAGTTGACGAGGTAATGTTTCTGCTCGCGAAAGGAATCATTGCTTTTTAGGAGTAATGATCAGCTTATCTGTCATTGGGAGAGTGAAACCATATCATATCATGTCTTCTGTGAGGAGCTTTGTCAATTCCAACACAGATGATATGAAGCATTTAAAATACTGAACTGTCTTTCACTGGGTTTGTAGTCTAATTGAAAACAGCCAGTATCCAGAGCCCTAAGGATCCTGGAAATACTGAGTCTACACAAAGTGGCCTTCAGTCACCAAAAATGTTTTAAATATTTGGAATATTCACATCTCATTTGTTAAGGTTAATTTTTTCCCCCCGCAACACTAATCTCTAAATGTTGATTCGAAGCCTTTTACACACTGCAATAGGACCACAGTGCACATGTCTTGACAATGACAATGTTTATGATGTTACAAACTCTTCACTAAAGTTGCTAAAACGCGAACATTCCCAGAAAAAAACAGCACATTACTCCAGTGTCTTCAGTGTTAGTTAAACCTCTGCCTGTATCACAAACATGGAGACATGACGTTTAGTATATTATTGGTTGCATTATGGGAAATGTAGGATCGAACATTTTTGTAACTTGACCCAAAGACAAATTGATAATACTTCTATTAAGAGTAAATTGAAAAGTAAGTTTGAAGCTTCTACCAAATCATTTAAGCATACAACACTAACAACAGAGGTGAAGTGATCCCATTCTAATCAATGTAATTTTTCTTTTGTAGTATTACATGGGATCTTATTTTCGACATAAAAGAGAGCAAGATTACAGTGGTCAACATGTAAAAGATGTTTCTATTGGTTACATCAAAACAACATGATTTTTCCAAGAAGCACCTGTTGCCAACAAATCATTCACTAATGGCCTTATTTTATGTCCATGCCACTGAAGCTAAGAGTCAGAGGAATGCCAATAGAATAATATACAGTTAATATGAAAGCTCAAACCTTCAGCTAATAAAATGCACAGTGAATGCTGAATATGCCCGTCTCATTAATCAAATAAATCAAGTTCAACCACAGAACGTCAAACGAGAACATTCCCCTTTAACGACGAGCCTCTGGGAACTGAGGCTGAGTGAGACTAAAGTGCACTTTAACAAGAACAGCACTGCTATTTACCTGGAATCCCATTAAGGAAATGATTCCATTATGATACAGCTGGTTCGCTAAATTACTCAGGCTGTGCGGAGTCAAAATATCCCAGCAACCATAAACTGGTGGCATCCTGGAGGTCCAGTGGAAAATTGGCTGTGCACAAATAAAAGTATAAATATATATCCTGACACTCAGGCTGGAAGAGGAGAGCTGACGGACAAAGATTGTGAGGTGTGATGAAGGTCAGCCGAGTCGAGAGCGAGAGGCGCTTCAGAAAGCTATTTGTGGTGAACATGAAGGTCAAATTAATGTTGAAATAGTTTGATTGCACTTATTTTTAAATTAGTTTATCCCCTAACATGCCGGTATGCTAATCATTACAAGCTCATGTTTAACATGGTGCAAACCCACAGGACTTAGTTTGAATTCCTACCAATTTTTGAGGATATTTGTTGAAACAAATCTGCAAAACATCTGGAATATTTCTATTTTAATGAACAGTGCAGCTTAAAAAACATGCTCTGATTTGATGTTTTTCCAGTGTAAAAATCTGCAAATATATGACAGGCCTCCTGTTAGTGGAATAAAATATTTTTTTCAACTCATAGGGGAAATAAAAGGCAAAACCTAAGGGTTAACTGTCTTTAGCCTCCAGCAACACTTTGAGTTATAGTCAGCATGAACTCATTTTTTGTTGGTGTTGTTTTTAACAGCATAGCAGTCAGCAAAACCTCAGTGAGCGAAGTAATGAGCTTGAACAAAACACCATGAAGCTACTGTGAACACAAAGTTCAAGCAGCAGTGAATAGTACAAAATGAGTAATATCAAATCATGTTATTTAACTTGTATTTAACTTGAAAATTTGGGTTTGATAGAATGAGAGGATCCTTCAGCAGCCAGGGGAAAGTGAATGTGGGTTTTGCAGTTATGTCGATTGGGCTGATTATGAGTCTTGTAACTGGTTTGATTAAGTGGAAATTTGACTTTATGAGACAGTCAATCTTGGGGCACCAGAAGGATGGATGAGTTGTGACATGTGAATTTTAGATTTATTACGCTCTCATTTGTGTGTTGAAAACAAGGCTGGAGTGTTGAATCTGTACTGAAGGAGTCAATAGCCTGAATCAAGCATGAAGGACTCTTCATTCATTCAGCTCAGATATGAAATGTTGTTTGTGTTTGTGTTTTTTTCTCCCCACAGTGGTCACTGAATCCCTATAATTAGAATGAAGAAGAATTATTAGTTGAACAACAGCTCACTCTGCTGGCCAATGTATGGAATTATTACTACAAATGTTATCATGGATTCATAAAAAGAATCTGTAAATAGTTGTTTATTGTGTACACATACAAGTAGAAGGAGTGCAGTCATATATTAGAAATTGTAATTTTATGACTGAATTTTTAAAATGATATAAAACTATATTGACTTTTTTATCACCATTCATTTCTGCACTGATATAAGTTTTCTAAAAGAAATTAACAGTCATTTCTGCTGGATGGCTTTCTTTCATTTCTTGTTTTACTATGTAAATTGACTTTCAATTTACCCTCTAATTATATAATTAATTGTGCTAATTTATTTTTTTCTTTCCACTGATATAAAATGGAAAAAAGTGGTTGACAATGTGAGAAAATGAAACCATATAAAAGAAAAAGTTTCAATTGTCACTGTCAGCACTGAGTTTCTTAGCACCAATGTCTTCAAAGGTCTATTCAAAAGGCTGTTTTTCTAATGAATTCAGTGCTGACAGAATTCAGCTTCTTCCTAAAGTGTGTATAATTGTGTGTATAATTATCTCTTTAATAAGTTGTGGAGCAAATCAGTTATCTATTATTGCAAACTATGTCCTATTGAGGAGAACATAGACAACTAAGGAGCATCATTTTGGAAAAAGAGAACACCATCAAAATAAATTTATTTATTATTTTTACCATGATCTACAATACCAACAGGGGTAGTGTGAGATGTGTGCACAGCATCACCACATGTGGTTTTACAAAAGCAAGGTGAAATATTGATGAGCTGTAGATGCAGCTGAGATGCATGGAAAATGAGAAATATACAAGATGGGATTCAGAGAAGCATTAAGGTTATCTGTGGTCAAGAATTCAGGGTCTTGGTTTTCTAGTAAAGGAGAAACTCATTACTGCCTCATATTGATTTTATGATGCAGAGAGACATAGCACCAGAATGACAATGAGGTATCATTTTTAAGATGCCATGATGTACTTTACAAATGCCTCATAATTGATGCAGCCATTAGCATCCTCTTGGTTTTGCATGAGCTGCTCCACCTCGTCCTCCCTCAGCTTCTCACCTGTGGTCCATGAGGAAGAAGAGAAGAGAACCGTCAGCTCAGTACATAGCCTTATAATGACAGACTTTAAAAAAAAGTTTACAATAAGAATATTAAACTGACCGAGTGTTGCCAGAACATGTCTAAGCTCAGCTCCCATGACTGTGCCATTCCCCTCCTTGTCAAACACCCTCAGACCCTCCACAAAGTCCTCAAACGTTCCACGGTCCTTGGCCTTGCAAATGTGTTGGTGTATGGGCAGAAACTGGTCAAAGTCAAGCATCTTGGTCTGCATGTCTGTGGAAAATGATGAGAGCACTGATTATACAGAAGGAAAAGCAGAATGGGATTCAACTGGAACTGAAATTTCCCTGTTGTTTGGAAATTTCCCCCATCTTTTGGAAATGAATAATGAAGGAATGTCTTTTGTTAATGCAGAGTACAGACACCAATCTGACTGTGCACATAGACAACAGGGGGATCACTGAGCATATTGACTATGCATGTGGCTCACCTTCGGCCTTAGGCTTTCCAAGCACATGCATAATCTCAGCCTGGGTAGGATTCTGGCCCAAGGCCCTGATCAGGTCGCCACACTGGGCGTAAGTGATTTTCATCTCGCTGGCTGGTGTCCTGTCAAACAGCTGGAAAGCATCTTTGAAGTCTGCCAACACAAAGAAAAAAACAGATTAATCCTGCTGATTCCCATTCATTTCACTGTAATGCAAGAGTGCATGCAGCCTCTGAGGAAAGGCCTTGAAGATGCTGCAAAATATTAATGTATCATGGTGACACTAAAAGGATCGTCTGCTGAAAAGGAGCCAGAAAATGTGTTGTATTCTACAATAACTGAGACATGTGGCTCCTTTCAAAGGCTCAGACTTGGATGGATGTATTTACTTTAAAATAATAGTATATCCCTGAATCGCTGTATCATTAGCGGCTGCTGAGCATTTCCTAGACACTAATGGGGAGTTTGTTCACACAAACCATTCATTCGCTCTATAAATAGCCCACAGTGTGTGCAACACAAATGACAACTGTAAGGACAAGCTTACCCTCAATTTGCTCAGGGGTGAATTCCAGCTGGAAAGAGACAAAGCAAACGAGGCAGTCAGACATTGCTGATGATTCAGGAATTTGTACAGTTCACAAGACAAGTGACTGGGTTGACAGAGGAAATAAATTAAATAAACCAGAGCACAATCCGTTAAGCGTGGCCCCTGACTCCTGGCCTCCATCCTCATCATGCCATTCTAAAAGATCAAGTTACAGTCTGCATCTGTTCCGATCATATTGCATTGTTTATCAGTGACCTTGGGTCTAACAGCCCCTTCTTACAGTTTGTGTATTGTCTGCTACTGTCAGCTTCCTTTGAGTTTATTTTTAGATGCATTATGCCACAAACCATCTTTGGTAACTATAAACACCACCAGGATGTAACCTCCAACCTCAGCAGGTTTACCTCAGCAATTCACAACCCAGGGATTATGTTGGATGCACGAGTTGAAGATTGAGAGACAAATGAATCCTGCACAGTTCAATTTAGATTTAAATTTAGCGAGATGCACTGAATGAGAACATACGCTGCTACATCATTAACCACTTGTTGAGTGAAGCATGAAGGTGGTAAAAACTGTAATCAAAGAGTGTTTTCACCTCTCATGATGACTTCTCAGTATGACAGAGGCTTTGCAAGAGCATTACCGTTTTTAAAAATGCACTATACAGTGTATATATACACAATATAGCAATACAATAAAACAATACAATACAATACAATATTTTCTATACCAGAAAAAAAGTTGTTAAACCAACTTCTGTACAATCTGCACAGCACTGCAGTTTAATGTGTTATTCTAAATCTAAAATTAAATCATTGTTAGATTATCCATCCATCCACAACTGTTGACTATTTTTACTCCATGTGTATTTTGGACAGATAATGCCCTCAGTTTCTGTCTGATGTCTGGATATCCACTAACCCCAGCCCCTCCATGAGGCTTTGTAAAAATATTATCCAAACACTTATCTAAGCATGTTTAAAGATGGATGGCGATGGATATAATTATCTGTATTTTTCTTCCTCCCGGTTTTTCCACCCTGTAGCCCTCAGAGGAATGGTGCGGGTGGTCTGCTATTCACAGACATAATGAAAATCATATTCTGTGGCTTTTTTTAAAGCGCTCCATTGTAACATGGCGGCTCAGTCAACCAGGAAAACATTTATCCGTTGAGAAGGGGCCAAGTCAGCAGAAGATCTTTCCATGATGTCTGGTATCAGCTAGTTTTGCCTCTGAGCCTCTCGCTAACACTCTGACACATTTAGCTATGCATGTTTGAAGTTTTTACCAAAGAGATGAAATAACTACAAATGTTATACAAATCATCAGGATGATCAGATGGCTGCACAGTCCTGTTTAGCTTGCACTGCCAGGTTTAGGTCACATGGGGTCTCTGATGCTCTTTAAACCAGAAACCATTGAACTTACAGTAATAGTGAATTCAATTACACTAACAATCTTAATAAAATAACTATGTACTACTATATTTAAGTTTTAAAGCATAAAACACCCAAATCTGTCTCAATCTACACATCTACATTTCTTCACATTGCCGATTTGGCTTTGTTTTACCGTCACTGTTGTGGGGTCAAACTCCGGGGTCTTGGGGCGCTCAGGCTCTGGGGGTTTGGGGGGTGCTGCTGCGGCAGGTTTCGGCTCTTCCTTCTTCTTCGGGGCCATGGCTAGTAGCTCTCAGGAGACGACGGGAAGAACTGGCACAGCAGAGGGGTCCAGCACACTGCGGGTGGAGGGGGCACATTAGAGGTTAGGTCCCTTTATCCACTGTCCACAGGTGTCATCTCCACCCCCCCCTTCCATGCCTGACCACACTGCCAACAATAAGGGCACTATAAAAGGATATGCCTTTGTGCTTCTATTTAAGACAAAGGTTATTGTGTGAGTGCATCATCAGGATGCGAATGATGCAAAATGATACTGGCTGAAATCCCGGGCCTGGAACCTTCTGTTAACCAGACTATTTCCATAAACACGAGCAAGCCCTCATGCAACCTCCCTTATCCTGGACTGTTGACCTTGTTCAGCAAAGTGTGGCCGTTATTAGTGAGGATGGGAGGAAGAAAATGATGATTGCATTAAATTACATTGCAATATAATTAACTGCAATTCCCAATCCTTGATTATTATTCAAAACTGCAACCAATGAGATAACATAATTCACCGAGCATGATGTGCCAGGACAAGCCTTTATGATGCCCATTTATCTGCACTGATCAGAGGGATTTGCAGAGCATTAAACCTAAATCCACCACAGAATAGGATTCACAGAATATTGTGTCCATCTGATCTCGGAATTTGTGTTGCTATATGTGAACAAACCTCTTTTGGAGCCGAGCGTCAAGAACGTAGAAGTCAGGAAGGTAATCTGGGATGACACTAAGTGCCACTTTATGAAGCTGCCATTCACACTTGAATGGAGACGGAGCTCGTAGACAGAGTGGCAGACAGGGTGGTGTTTTTGGTGTTTGTGTTGTTATGAAATAAAGATCATAGGAGTGGAAGTAACTCAAGCAAAAATTGAATTAATTTGCAAATGAATAAAGGGTGAAGCAGCATACAAAGGTCACGCTTGACACTATTATCAGAATCTTAATTGCTTTGATTTTTAGACTTTACAAATAGAGGCAATGCATATTCAAAAGCCTTCTGAACAACATTTCCTTTCCAATTACTTTGTGTATCCACCTATAAAAACTAAAATAAGCTCATACCATACCTGTCATGCTTCAGTCAATCCAGCAGATCAATCAACAGACAACACCACAGAGGCAATAGAGTATTCTGTGTTTGTGCTAATAAAAAAATGAAATAGCCTCCCTGGTGATTTCATGATTTCCTCTTAAAGCATTTCAATACATTTTTGCTTTGTCTCATGCTTTTCATTCCATTTTGTTTGTGCCTATTTACGCATGTTGTCTGCTTATGTGTGGACTGTGTTATTTGCATTTAATAAAAAATGTGTCAAAACTGAGCTTAATTTCTAAAAGAATGTGCCTTTGAGTCGCAGGCAGGTAATTTAGATTTCATGACAGCAGGTAAGACTGAAGTCAAATTATACCATTATTAACCTAATTATGAGAACTGGATCTCCTATCTGACAGCCCATCATCCTGCAATCAATGTCCCTGATGAACTTTTTTCCCCTCCATAGATTGAGCATCTATAATTGCACAGACTTCATTACATCGCTTTGTCTTTGCACTGACAGATGTTACTCGACAGCTGCTGTAAGCCTGTATTTAAAGCTGCCACCCATCTCATGTGACAAAAGTGACAGCCAATCAAGTCATTACTGGCGAATGCTGAATTTCGGCAAATCCGCTTTCAGGAAGGACGCCCAAAGCGTGGCCTTCATCATCGTTTGTTAGGCTTGTAATGGAGCACCACATACATTCCTCTAATGTCTGCAGACTGAACAACACTGGGTTAAAAATTGACCCAGCGTGGGGTCAATGTAGCACCAATGCAGCAGTGGGTTCACTTTGCCCTGTCACTTTTCTGGGGCCATGCCAGAAACATTTTGAGAGCCACTGGGATGAAAACAACCCTCCTGTTAGGATTTTTCTAACCATTAGGAGTAAATATAACCCAGTATTGCATTTGTAGTACCTCACATTGGGCCAATTCAAACCAAGTGTTTTTCAATGTGTATCCATTTGCCCAGCTTTTTTCAGAGGAAATGAATGATTTTTAAGATTTCCTCTTCATAATGAAAAGCACAGGTCAATGTTAATATTGAATGAGCTGGAGAACTACTCTGCTCTGCAAAAGTTGATAAAAAAAATCAACAATTGGAAGCATGAATAGAATCATTTCACTGTGGGGATGATAACCCACATGTCACACATGATTAAAACTAAATGTATCCACGTCATTGAAAAACAAATCTTTATGAACTGGAAGATCGAATCAATATTCTTGTGCATGACGTCAGATACAATATGAACTTTGGAGCAAGATGGTATCATCGTGACCTGACCTGATTTTTGCAGACTTTTTTTTGACACATCACTACAGATTTGATTAATTATTGATGCAGGAGAAGACACAAGCCATAATCTAAAGACTTAAAGATAAAGAAAATCTCAACCTTTCCTCATGAGAAACACACACAGAAAAATAATTAGCCTCTCTCTCTGCTTCTCTTTCTCTCACTCACTGTGGTCTGGTCTGCGTGCAAGAGATTGGACATTAGAGCGCAAAATAATCACCAGATCAGTGCGTGCTGGAGAAATAATAAGTCCTGGCTGCGGTTTGTTCTTCATTATTTTCAACCAGCACATGACTAAAGTCGTCAGTGTTTGGCCGGAGTTGGCCTACATAGAGACGTAGACAGAAACTGTGTATGCCAGTCCGAGTATAAAAAGCTTCAGCCCCACATAGCTCGGTGCCCACCCTCTTTCAGACCCCACCTGGTGATTGCCATTGACAGGCTTCAACAACAATTCAAAACACGACCAACCGCATCGAGTCAAGTTCTCAAAACATTCAAGACCTGTGCAGCTCGCTATTTTGGGGTCAGTCTGTTGTTTGGCTGGTATGTACCTTGGAAAGCGTCCAATCTGTGCACAATGCCAATTGTTACTTGCACCCATCAGACGACCTTCAGTGCAGCTGTAGCCTCTGCTGTATGTTGCTGGATAAAAACAGGGCTGTTGTGTAATTAGCCTGAAAAATGGATAGTGTAATTCAGATGTGACACTCAAACAATATTACTGTTATTTAAAAGGACATTTGCTGCTGAAAGACGAAAAAAAAAGCAGAAGTTAAAATTCAGTCTGGAGTGCTTGCAGATCGATTGTGAGACAACCTGCTGTGGCCAAGTGTGAAATCCAGTTAGTGAAGATACAGAGAGTCCTATTTTCAGAAGGAAGAGGTGGAGGATGAAAAGCAAGCAGGTTAACTCGCTCGGTCAATGGTTTTGACAAATCTTAATGTTGAATGTGAACTTTGAGTCAACTCCAACACTTAAATTATTCATGTAAAAATTAATTTTTTATCGCCACGTCTTTTTGAACATGTGCACATTCATGTGATCTAACTGCAAGTTTTTTTTGTTCCAACAGGATGTTTGAAAATTAGATGCTCATGAGTCTTTACATTATATATGACTTGTTGTTCCCCTTATATGTGATTAAATGAATAATACACATTCTCTCTTTTCCAACAGTTTATTGAAATAAAGAAATTCTCCAAGCTTCAGCCTGGTTCATTAGTCAACGACATGAGTAGAAATGTTCACAGATGTAAACATAGTCAAAATGCAAATTATTCTATACATTGGCATTCAACTGTTAAATACAAATTAAAATAGTAACAGATGATGTCTTGCAATGGTTTTCATACAAAGATGTTCAATTACTTATGAGCTCACTCATATAAAACATATTGTGGTTTGCTCAACACTTTTTTGTTGACCACATAATTCCATATGTGTGCCTTCATAGTATTGACGTCTTCACTTCACTTCACTTGACTGGTCCTGTGTATTGACATGCACGATTAAAAAGAGTTATGGATTTAAACTCGACAGTTGCCTGTTTCTCAGTGGATCTTAATAAAAATAGAGGCGTATTTCCTGCTTCTCACAAACAATTCAGAACCAAGCCAAGCATAAACATAATCAGAAAACATTAATATCTTAGAGGTAATTGTTTAAAGTTTCAAATTAAAAAGACCTGGCAATCAGTTTGGAAGCGGTAGCAGGTTCCAATCTTGATGCAAGCCTTTAATTTACATTTAGATGACTTTAAACTACAGTATTAAGTGTATGCAGTGCTCTGTAACTGCATTAATAGACAGAAACCCTCCTGTGGCTCCGGATCTGGGGGCAACACTCAGCCACCGTCATCATTTACCAGCAGTCAGGATATAGTGTGTTCAAGCGACGTGTTCATTATCGAATCCACAAGGCAGTCAGTGAAGTGTGCGAACATGTAATTACACTGTGCCCTGTCCAGCTCGGACCTCATGTGGTATCCAGTTTAGTGTGCAGAAGTGGTCAAAGTGCCAGTCTGTACAGGCTTCACTCCAACACAGACTGCTGCCATGTTGTTTGGCAGAAATGCTTATTTAGTAAAATGAATAAAAACACTGTTTTTTTGGGGGGGGGACTCACAGCGGGATTTCCGTTAAAACATTTCTATATCAAACATTTTAGCCTTAATAAACAACGTTTATGCTTTTCCTGTTTGTGTGTGTGTGAGTTTGTGCGAGCGTCCCGAAGAGACAACGTACAATTTACTGACAAATTTTTGATTCCATTCTTCCACAGTCAATTAAACATCTCTAACATCAGCGTGCATCTTCAATGTTCACAAGCGGAAAAAGTTGCATCAGAGATGACAAATATCTGAAAGGTAATTAGGAAGGAGTGTTATTTATTTAAAGGCAGGATGTCAGTCTGGAGGCCTGAGTTATATGTTGTCAACATCTGTGCTGTCAAACAGTGACAGTGGAGCCAGCAGCTGAGCCACAGCGCCCTCCTTTGGTCACAGGGTAACTAGCTGGGAGTGAACACTAACAAAGTAAACCTTTTTGTGAATCCACAATTTGATAGATCTGTTTTCTCTTTTCCATGTTTTCAATTCTCAATCAACAAATTTTACACAACTAACATTCGGACATTTGGGAGCTGAGCAGCACCAATGAATCTCTCACACTTCCAAAATGATCTTTTATAAAAAGTATCCTCATGTTAGATAGATGCCACATCACGGTCATTTGATTAAAACCCCATTATCCCTGTTCTCTGTGTTATTATCTACCACTATCGACCATGTCCCCATTGTACTGCTCTCTTGCTTTCATGGGTCGATGAGAAGAATTTAGTGATGAGGAGATTTATTGAGATATGTTACATGTATTGATCTTCTGAATCGACTCAGCAGAGCAGTGAGCAGCTTCTCTCCAACACACACCAGAATGCTCTTGCTACAAGGCGACAGTACTAACCCACAAAGTCACTGTTGACAAGCGCTCCTTTATTCTGAAATTGCATACTGTGCTGTGATTTCCACACAACACTTCTTTAACCCCACCACTACACTGTTTATTATTGACCTGTTAAATGTTCTACTCTGCTCTGACGACATCATATTTGTTTTCCAGACACATCTCTGCTGTGCTCACATGTCTCCTTTTGGATTCATTAGTTGCACTGGGCTGTGAATTTCCATGATTCTGGCAGTGACTCTGTGCAGATCAAGTCCAACCCTGCTGTAATCTAATATAAGAGGTCAAGCATAAAACACAGGGTTTCCTAATTCATTCCAAGAAAGGAAAATGTGGGTTCAGTTTAGTATAATTTTGCTCATCAGTTATTTCAGGATATTTTTTAATTTGTATGCACATTGGTTACTTTGATGATCATGTCTGATTCTTACTGTGCTCTCTCTCTCTCAAAGACCTGAAGAACTTGGATAAACTGGATTCAAGTAGTTTTAGTTTTTAGAATTTTATGTAGATCACGACACAAAAAAATTCTTTTTCGTTGAAATATATTTTTTGGGCAGTGTAAATGGAAAAATAGAATTGAGAGAGCACTCTGTTATTTAAAAGTTTATCTTTGACCCAGATGACAAAACTACATTCAGAAGCTGCTCTCAAGCTTTTGATTAGATTTTCCCAGGAAAACTTCTAAAACTCAGAAAGGTCCGGAACAGCTACTAACAGCTGTTTCTAAGAGGAAATTTCAATCTGAACATTTAAGCCAACATAGATGAAAATTCTTTGAAGAGTTCTGAAAAATACAAATAAGAACCTCTACAAATTGAAGAAAAGAACCATGAGGTGAGACTGTTGTCAGCAATTTTCTGTTAGATGTGGGTGAACAAACTCTTTTCCCACTTGCTGGACTTTGACATTAGTCACACACGCCACCAGTCCTGTTTTTCTATGTGCATTTTTTTTTTCTGCCAACACCATCGTATTGCAAAACACTTTGGTTAGTCAGGAATTTGTTGGACACTGGTGGACACTGTTGACTGTCAAACATTACAACACATTGTATCCTCACACTTGGACGTTCTGTACTTTCTTTGTGCTTTAACAGTAATTGAGTAAATTGCTCTGAAATGTACAATGTCTGCTGTGAATCTGTGTAAAGTTCTTATTCAGTGTCCTTGACAATAACAAAATATGACATGTAAAATTAATTTTAAAAAATGGGATGCAGTTTATATAAAGAAGACAGAATGTGATCATTACATTTGGACATATGTGCAATGCTTATTCTGAATTTGATGGCAGCAACATGATTCAAACAAGTTGGGACAGGAGCAACAAAAGACTGTGAAAATTGTGGACTGATCCAAAAATACCTCATTTCACAGGTAAACAGGTTGATTGGGAACAGGTGATAGTATCATGATTGAGTATGAAAGGTTCATCCTGGAAAGACTCAGTTGTTCAAAAGCAAGGATGGAGAGAGGTTCAACACTTTGTCAAACACATGATTGTAGAAAGGAGAGTACTACATGGGCTCAAGAACACTTCAAAAAATGATTGTCTGTTAATAGTTGTAAATGATTCTGTTTTTATTTATGTTTTACTCAGCGTCCAAACTTTTTTTGGAATCAGGCTTGTATTTTTCACCAGCTCGCTGGTTTTCAAACCCCCTGAGAAAAAAATCAAAACGAAAAAAACTACTATTGTTATTTGTGTGAATTTGAGGTCACAAGACAACATGTTGATTTCCCGGACGTGTGTGAAGGTCAGTGAAAGACATTATAGACATTAAGGTGGAAGAATGAGGTCTGCAAGCTGCAAGCCGCATGCACGTATGTGTAACCGGAGTTCAGGATGTCAGGGACGACGTTTCTTTGACCAGATTTGTTCCTCTACTCTATTTCTGGGGTTTACCTCTGGGAGATCTGAGTGGGTGAGCTGTCAAGACAACAGGAGTCGCTTCGGAGAAGATGAGCTGACCCTGATCCAACTGGAAAAAGATTCCTCTGGGGGAATTGTTTTGAGACAAAGGAAAAGTATTGGGTGTATTTTATATGACGTTTATTGTCTTCGAATCACGGCTGCAGTAAATGGAAATGATTAAAAATGAAGCAAAGAAGAAGAAGCCTTTCCAATTCCAATTCCAAGTGCTTTTTCATCAACTGGAGCAAGGCTATGTGAAATATTCCTTTTTCCATGAATACGATCATATTTTTCATCCTTGAATTGTATTTTTGCATGTAAAACTTTCATATGTAAATTAAACATGCAAATGCAATTTTCAAGGCTGTGAGAAAAGGTAGAAAATGGAGGTGGAAACGTTACAGAAATGTACATATGGAAATGATGAAATGAAAGTATAAATAGATCTTCACATGTGAAGTCATCCGTGTTACATGAACCCGTATGTATAGCACAAAAAAAATGCACACACATGAAAACCGCCATGTTTCCAAAACGTACATGTGCTTTGAATTTATATGCGGTTTTTTACACGACTTTTGGGAAATGCGTCACACAGATATAGAATTTCAGTGTCCCCATTTCTAGATTCTTGTAGATATTTAGGGTATATTATGTTGCTTCTCTTTAGTGAATATGTCAAGGAAACATAAATGTAATGTGTGAATGCTGACTTGTTTATCTGATTTGGAAAGGTGTCAAAAAAATTACAGCTAAAGAAGTCAAGATGTTGAACAAGAGGACAATAACATCTGATGGAAGGATAATGCAGGAAGTAATCAAGCATTTATAGTTAAAAATCAAGTGGAGGGGGGGGGGGATCTATCAGAGTAATATTGTGCAGATTTCTTCCAGACGTCCAGCTTCCTGGATAATTGCAAATTTCTCACTTTCCTGAGAGCCTCTTCACAGATATTGACATCTGACTCGTATCATTCAACTGATAGAAACGCGTGAAAAGATACATCTACAAAAGGACTTACTATTGAGTGAGACTAGGGCTAAGATGGCAGCCTGCCAAGCTGTTCCAAAGAAAATGACACCATCATTTTCTATACTTAGCTGCTGCAAATGGCTCAGTGAATGAACACCTCTTACAGCCCCAAAGATCATCTGTTCTGTTGCCTGCAGTGGGTGACATTAAGCAAGCACTTACAGGAGGTGGATATTAATCATTCCAGATGGATGTCAAGGATCAGAAGATTTCCAAAGCCAGGGATGAGTAGCATAACCAGAGAAAGTGACATGGACATACAATAAGTGGCTTAAAGGCACATTTAACCTTTTGAGAGAGAACATTTCAAAAGAAAAGCGCGTCCTTTTTTTTAAGAGAGGACAGATAGAAAAAGAGAGACCCTGGCAGATTGGAAATAGAGTGGAGATTACGAATATGTCATGAACATGGTCTCCTCTACTAATCTTCTGCAGCTTACAGTATTTTGAGTTCCCCACAGAGACACAGTAGGGTGTAATCATCTGCATGGCGGATGGGCAAATGTACGGTCACATATCTCATTGCTGGCTGTTTGTTTATGACAGCTTTCATATTGTTCATTGCCTCGCACCCCAGGAATAACCTATTCATGATGGGAGTGAAGCCTGGGCTGATTAAGGCTCAGCACATTGTTACAGTATTAGTGTGGCCTCGGAAAGATGAATGCATAGAGTTTTTTTAAAAAAGGAAGGAAAAAGGAGAAGAGGAAAAATTAAATCATAACGTACAGACTGTTCATGCACAAGTTTGTGAATCAGGTGCTGCTGTGTCCTGTTGGCACTGAATGTTTTTATGAGTTAAAGTGGGGAAAAAAATCGTTTCACTTATAGTTCAATTTTTGCTTGATTTACTGAGCAGAGCAACACAGCAACAGACTGACATTAAGCACATGCTACAAAATAAGAGATTTAATTGCATTTTTATAGATTTTTTTTTTTGACAGAATGAAGACAATTCAGATTTTGCCTCGTCGGTAATAATACATATAAAAATGACTTGATTATTTTGACTTTCAAATGATTTCCTCCATGTTTGTACTTGCTGTGAAATTTGAATTCGATCAAAGTTCATATTCAACATTCATTTCAAAATTTGAGGACAAATTTATAAAATGGACCACAATATAAACCTTAAGACTGTCACATCCAGCCCTGCTCCCCTTTTTGTTTCATGTCACTCTGTCATTGTTTCCTGTTTTATTTTGATACTCACCTCTCCTCTCGTTTCAGTAACTTCACTTCCTGCCCTGGTGTTTTCCCGCCTTTGTGATTGCTGATTAGTTTCACCTGTCCTTCATTAGCCTTCCCTCCTCAGTCTGTTTAATCAGTGTGTTTTGTCCCCGTCTGTCCCCGTCTGTCTCAACACCCTGTGTGTCTGGTGTTTCCCATTTTCCTGGTTCTTATTTCATGTGATTTTGGCTGAGTTTACCTGGTCCATGAATGTTATTGCATTTTAGCTCTTGCCTTGCTCCCTGTTGGATTTGCTTTTGGGAGGCCTTTGCTGGATTTGACCTTTGCCTGCTTCACAATCCCATAAGCCTTTTGTAACTTTTTGTGTTGAAAAATTCATTTGACCTGCACCAGCTCTGCCTCCAAGGTCTACATTTGTGTCCAACCAATTTTACTCAGGGACTCGTCTGCTTGAGGGGTCCTCAAACTTATGATATAACATGGTTTCCTTAAGACCCCTATCATTTGATTTATAGTGTGCCTTGATGAGTATGTGTTGTTTACGTGCCTTGTTGGTAACCCAGGATAAATCATTGACAGAATTATTGCAAACAAACTGCTCCAGTATGACCACAAAAAAAAACAATCAATCAATCAAGGTTCACTTATTACCATGTTTTTTCCAGAGCTTTCAACTACATCTCACAGTCTTCTTCAGCACATATTCGCTCAACAATCTCCATCCCATGAGAAAGACCATGAGGGGGAAAAAAGCTGTAATGATTGAGTTGAAACTATTTAGTGTTTGTAAGCATTATGGAAACATTTGATAACAGGTTATAATAAAGTTGGAAGCAGATATAATATATATATGTATATGTATAACTTCTCCTATGAAGACATATATTTTTACAACCATATCTGACTTGCTATTCATTATATTCATTACCTGTTTGTACACCAGCCTCTATTTGAGTGTCCACAGGAAGAGTATTATATAGTATGTATTCAGTGTTTATATACTGCTTGTGAAGTGCACATGGAGTATACATCTATCTCAGTGTGCATACTATATCATGTCTGCACATGTATTGAGTGCAGGCCGGTTAAAATTTGATTTACTGTCAACATGAGATTCCACACGAGGATGAATGACACTTCAGCGGAGTCGCTTTTGGGCCAAATCTCCGCTCTCTGCATGGCAGTAACATATGGCGGTGAACGATTGTGATGCTGAAACGTTGTCCTCTCTGTTGGATAATGCATATGTTGTCCACAGCAGCCGTCCATCACTGCATGTCAGCGGCGAAAGCTTTTACACCAAACCTATTTTCAGTGTTTATTTGCTGCTCGGTGTGTGTGTTTGTGTGTGCTGTGTTACAAAGAGCAGAGTGAGGCGCTTACAGAATTACACAATTATTCCACTATCATCACCCTGCATGGTTAAATAGATGGAACATTTCACTCGTATTGCCACAGTTAAGTGTTTGTTCACAACTGAGACCACACATGTATTAACTGTATTGTGCCTGTGCCATCAGCTGTTGGAATATAGTAGCACTGTGCTGTCACTATTTTACAACAAACAGGTGTAAGTATAAACTGCACAGTTCATGAAGTACATGTTTCTGTGCCCTTGGTTGAGAAAAGGCAGTTTTCTGCTCCAGAAAATGACACATTCATTCTGTTTGGGGTTAAAGGATTGGCCCCCTGCTGTGAAAAATGGATTTCCAATCTGTGATTGGTATGCTGCACCCGATTGTAGAAAAACTATTAAAGGCCTTTACTGACCTATACACATCAATACAACAATATAGAAAAATAAAAAATGCTCCACAAGTAAAAGTCCTGCATTTCAATTCCTACTAAAGTAAATGAAGAAGCATTATCATCAAAGTGAAAGTCATGGTTCTGCAGCAAATTGTCCCCTGTGACGGATTATTATATGACAGTACAAGATTGATGCAATTTTACTGTTGTGTCTCATTAAGGTGCAGCTAGTTTTGACCAATGTGAATACTGGTTAGTTCGTTAAGGGGCTCCCAACCCGTGGAACCTCCAAAGGGCCACAAGATAAAACTTCTGGGTCGTGATGCAATTGATGGGAGAGGAAGTAGAAAAATACTGATACACAATGTCATATACATTTTTTTTTTATCTAATCTTGAGTTTTGCCTCTTTGGGCCTCTAATAGTTATATAAATTTAACCATATAATGCCTTTAGAGAGGAAATCACATTTGGTGGAACTGCTAACAGCTCATTGACACGTATGTGAAAGCAAGCATTAACGATATCTGTGAGTGCAATAAATAGTGCAATATTTTCCTCTAAAATGTGGTGGAGTAGAATTATGAAGTAGAAGAACATGGAAATACTCAAGTAAAGAAAAAGGAACACAGAATTGTTCTTCTGTAAATTAAGATGTATATAAATGTACTTAGTTACCATTTGCTGTACTACTCATCTCAAATCCCAAATAAGTGTGTACAAACACGCGCATGGGTGCATGTGAAGTAACAGGAAGTCAGACTTATTATAGGCTTTGCAGGGTATAACTGACTTCAAACATAAGTAATGTCACAATCAAATATGACACATTTAATTGGACAAATAAAATGATTGCACACAGTATATATGTTCATGAACCGTCCACTAGTTCCTCATATAGTGCAATAACATTTTAATGGTGATTGCTTTTCCTCCATACTTTTTCTACACATAGGATTGAATTAAGTCAGAAGAAAATCTAATGAAGTTTGATGTAAAAATTGGTCGCTTTTGCCGTTATTATTCTCATTAACCTTACAGCTGTGAGGTCTGTGGAACCTCAAGCAACACATGAGTTAAACAAAACACATGAGTTAAATAAAACAGGTCAGAATCAGACATGCCACTAAATATATATTCTGTTGAGGGGGAAAAGCATGTAGATTTCTTTTTAACCTGCCTTGTTCATACATTCAAGGCTGCAGCCCAAATCCTCCAGTATTTAATCTCCAAACACAAATTGAAGAAAACTGTGAAGCAGCAGCTCTTAATGTGAATCACAGTGAAGCAGCACAGATGGTGCTTGAGATAAAAAATCTCCTGCATTATGTCTCGGTAATCCAATCCTGCTAGATGCAACTTTTGAGAGACTGCAGGGGGAAAAAGTGGTTTGGCAAAGGCCCTGCGATCTGTTGAATGTGGAGTTTGTTTGAGGGGTGAGAAAATATGTCATTTCGGAGTCGTGGTTTATTCCAACGTAAGAGAGTGCGCACCAATCAGAGGCTTCGACGCTCCACCCTACCTGCCTCCTCTCCGCCTCCCCCCCTCCTTTTCCATCCACATACTCACTACTGAACACGACCTGCCTCCTGCCACATCTGGAGACGCTTCCCAACACGAGAAACTCCAACTTTTACTGCTTTGCCTCTGCGCGCAAACACTCGGGCGTGTGCGCATTTTATCCGCGCGTCAGGCTGAATTTGGGCTTTCTCTCCGTAGTAAGTAGAGATTCTTGAAGTGTCTGAGCTTCTTTTTTTTTCACATCAGCATTGGTAAACAGAGCCGGACTTTCATACATTCGCGCTGTTAGACTTTCCAGGCTTCTCCTAGTTGAAGGCGATTTGTGGGGGAAATAAGATGTTGTGTGTTTTTGTAGTGCGTAAAATGCAAAACGTGTCCAAACAGTGACGCGTGTGGCTGTTCTGGTTGATTGAGCTGCTTCACACCAATCAAGTCAGGAAATCTGTGACCAAAAAAAAAAAAAAAAGTTGAATTCTGTCACTAGATTTTTGCATTTCATTCTTAGATGCTAGAAATAAACCTTGTGTGAGACCCTGAATGCACCACAGTGGATGGCTGCATGGATGGTGACACTGAGTCAGAGGGAATCAAATTGTGAAATTCAACATCGACTTGGTGATGGAGTGATATATTTTCTGGCTTTTTTTTTTTTTTTTTTTTTTTGTCCCAACACTGATCTAACATTTGGAAGTGAAGACTGGAATAAGCCATAAGGCAGCACAGCCCCATACTGAAGTGTTTAAGTTAGTCTGAGGGGAAATTTAAAAGACCTAAAAATACAGCGTTGGTTTCTTCCCTACAAAGAATCATTTGAACTTCCCACCGCAGAGCGAGAGCGACATAAATAGTTCTGACATGTGGATGTAATTTCAGAAGAGGAAAAAAGACAGATGCAGAGAAATAAAGAGAGCGAGCTGAGCCTGGGCATATAGTAGATTATAGGAAATTAAATCGAGGGCAGGAGGGAGGCGATTACAGAGTTATGATTTCACATAAGCATCCAAAGGCCAGATGGAGTGAAGAGACCCAACTCGCTCCACTTTGAAGAGAGTTAAGTAGCTTCAATAATTTCATCTGAGCATCATCAGCGTCTGTTTGAGCCCCGCAAGGACTCTTGGAGGTAGAGCTGCCTCAGGTCAGGGATGGGATCCGCTCTGCTGCTCCACAATCTGGACTTTCTGCTCATCTCACTACTCAGCACTTTATGCCTGGTAAGTCTTTTTCTGTATGCATGTCAAAAAAAAATGTCATGTTGATGTTTCACTGCACAGATGCATGCGAGAGAGCAGCAACTATTGCAGCTGCTCATGTAAGTGCATTTGGTAATGTGGAATTTTTACCTTCACCTTCACCATCTTCCTCACAGCTTTTGATTTCTGCTCAATCTTCTCATTGCAAAAATCACAATAGCATGCATTCAAGTGCTCAGGGAAGATGTTGACCTCCACAGCATCAAGGTCCAGGTCACACGCTTTGCTCCCATCACCTCCTCTCCTGTAATTGTCTCTGTGCCGCATGTCACACAAGTCTCTCTGAATTGCTATGTTGCCAGTAAACACAGCTTGAATTGCAGTTGCATGTGAGCTTCAGTCATTGGAGACGCGTTTTTTTGTGCTGGCACACGCGTTGACAGTTTCAACCTGGACCGAGGAGGTAGAAGGAGCTGCTAAAAAACAAGCTGCTGTGATTAGTGATTACGCTCTTGTTCCATTAAATGCACCGTCACACAGTTACAATACAATAACACAGTGTTTGTGTAAAGCGACGCCTGGTAACCCAGTTCCTGTAATAGGCAGGGCATTGTGTTTACCACAGATTGTTTCACAGCTTTGCAGAACTTCCACCTGAACTGAAGCGATTCTTGCAGACTGAATGGGAGTGAAATTTCATTCATACCTCCTTTAATGCTGCCACTAACTATTGTTGTCTTTATTGATTCACGTGATTATTATTATTATTATTATTTTCATGTTTCATTGATGAATCCTTTCGTCTATAAGATGTCAAAAAATTGTGCAAAGCTTATGAAGCTCTTCATAATTTCTGACCCCAACGTCTTCAATTTTTGTTTTTTTCTCAACCAACCATCCAAACCCTCTTCATGTATATGATATGAATGACAAAGAAAGGCAGCAAATCATTCCATTTAAGAAGCTGGAACCATTTTAGTTTGAGAAATGACTAAAACGAATAATCGGTTATGAAAATAGTCATTAATCGACTAATCGTTGCAGCTCTAAACTCCACCTGAACACTTTCACCTCTGTGTTTCGCCGCTGTAATAATTCACTTTTTGCACAACATTGTGATTTATAATTGCGCTCTCAAATATTGCCTTAGCTGTGTCCAGAAGGCCTGCTGCACACACACACACACACATGCACACACGCACACGCTCACGCACACACTGTGCAGGCAGAGCAGCGCACCAAGTTGGTTCTGTGTGTTTTGGCTGAGGCTGTTGTGCATTCAACAGGCAGTTCGCCCAGGCTCTGAGGTACAGTGCATTTTCCCAGTGATGTGGTCCATCACTGTACCGCAGTGGACCTCTAGGCTCATTGGTTTAGATGGCAGAGGAAAACAATTATAACATAGCTGTGCATTTATAGCTGATTCAACATTCAGTCGTCAAAAGGCTCTGTCTGTGAATGGTGTTTACCCGTTTTTAGGTTTGGTGTTTGCTTAGTCTTCCTCCCCACAAAAAGGTAATTTGTTTCCAAACTGTGACCAAACGGTACGTGGATTTCACCGAGAGCCAAACGTAAGAGTGGAAAGTCTGTGTCTCTGTTTAAAGAAAGAATACTAAACTTTTTAAATTGAGACATACAGTTGTCAAACTACAGGACTGTGCCGCTTTCCACAGGCTCAGCTTCCAAATGATGATATCCCGCTAACATAAATACAAGCATTCACCAGCGCAAAAAGTAGGTCCAAGCACGTTCTCCAACATTTCTATGTGGAGGAAACTGGCTGATAGGAGAAGAGACAAGGAATCTCTCCATTGTGTTTTACACCTCAGCAGGCATGCAGCAGTGACAGCTCACAGACAGAGCTCGACCTCACAGAGCCTTTGTTCAGTGTGACTGGCTGCCTCACTTACTCGCTTATTACATTTATTAAGCGGAAGCACTGCTTTCGGGAACCTCAGTGAGCGTTTAATTTCTACCTCATGACAGTGTTTTCCTCCGCTGATGACTTGCATGTGTCTGGATCCTCACAGGAAGGACTAGAGCTGTATCTGCATCTGCTGTCGTAGCCAAGCATTATGTCAGCTCTGGACAAAACACGACTGTCATGTTTTGTAGTGCACAAGGCAGATTCGACTCCTTTGACTGGATGTGGAAAATATCTCCTTGTTGACAACCTTCGCCCACAACTTTTCTCCTTTGGTTTCTTAACGTGGCAGAAATTCCTAGATTAAAGCAGTGTAGGACTTGAATACATGTCACCATCGATTTCACACATAACGATTATCAAAGTCAAACTAAACTGAAATGACTGATACAGAACTGTTAAAACGAAAGATTTATGTTTGTGTGTCTCAGCAGAGAACTACTGATTGGATGTTTATAGGGATGATGAATCAATTTGAAGCCACAGGATCATGAACACTTCATCAAAATGCTTGTAAAGGAAGAGAAATGTCTCATTCAATGCAGACAAAGACAACTTTTTCTAAGAAGTCACTGCCTCACCTTTGCCCTTATTTTCATTTAAAGATCTAAAAAGCACACACATGTCCCTCACAAGAACCTCTCACAGTAGCTGGAGAATTACCCTCAATGGAACTTCACAACTCAGATTAGGCTACAGGATAATCTCATCTCAATCTGTCTCTGGTAATTAGGGGCAGCAGATTACTTCCCGCTAATTCATGTGAACTGCGGGTGCATTTGTGAAATAGGCTTTAATATTGAAATTCATTCGTGATCTCCAGTACGACTTATGATAATTTTTTTTTTTCAGTTTGTGTGAGTTTGCATGTGTGTGATGGAGATTGAAACAGAGCATCTCCATAAATGTATTCCACAAATTTGCTTTTTGCTGACTAATCTGTGCAGAGACTTGGTTTGATTGCCTCTTTTAATTATATTTACTCTGCGGCTTCATGCAGAGTTATTATTATTCCCCTAATTAGAGATGATGCGGCTGACCTCGCTGTGTACGGCTGAGTGAGTTTGAGTTTGAGATTATTCTTTATCACCTCTTTATATAATATTGCAAAATTCTGTTTGTGGTTATAATACATTTTTTAGACTGAAACAGAGACTGCTTTAAATCATAGGCTTTGTTAAAAACAGCTTTGTCGAGAATGTTTTCTCATTTCTCAAGCATGACATAAATGATCCTTTTTGTGCTTTTTATTTTCAGCCTTCAGTGTTGTTGTAACAGTAGTGCTGCCATAATTATCCCAATATTGATTTTGTCCACATTGTCCACCAGCAAACTGCAACGTCTCATTATCTTTCAAGCGCGAAAACAAACTGTGATCCAGATTATTGTGCAACACTGGTTCATTTCCATTTGAAAAGCAAATTACACCTCTTCGGGAAAATTGCAGGTGACATGAAAGTAAAACTCTCCTAATGGTTGCGTGTGGTTGTAAGACGTCACCTCTGACCGAAGAAACTGAGCCATTTGTCACGTTATCATTTATGGCTGTTTTTATTCACACAGGAAATTCTTAGTCTGAGATTTTTTTTTGGCATTTTTCTCTTGAGCAATCACAGCTGTAGTCTCTATTATAAGCAAATCGATCTAGTTGAAAAGAACAGCTGAGTGACACAGACGACACTAGCAACCAGTACTTCATGTCGTATTTACTCAGGGAGTTCAAACGGCTCTGATGTGGCCTTGATCTTAATTCCCTTTCTTATTGGACCCCATTAAGACACATAGGGACAACAAAGCCCTGCCACGACCGATTTGCTCATCTCAGTGTCAGCTGGCTGTCCTTTCTTATACACTTTTAATAAAGGAAAAACCCACCTCTTGATAGACCTAAAAGATTTAGTTTTTGTTGTTTGTTTTTGTGTGTGATGCATGGCTAGACTTTATATTGTGACCTTTATTGCTCCCACATGGAGAAGAGAAGCAGTGGGAGGTGCATCAGCAATGATTAAGTGTCAAGATTTTGGTGTTAAGAAAAATGAGACTTGACTTCAAAAATATATAATTTTGTCATCTGCTTCTTTGTGTGTTTTCTTCCACACAATAGACAGATCTTATTTACACTAAAGGCGTCTTTTAAAGCACTCCATTAGTGGTGTTCTTTCATGCTTGGCTTAACGGATCTCCACTGACATCTGTGAGCATCACAAAGGCTTTTAAAGTATTGACATTGATCACTTGCCTGTTGATTTACCAATCAGAGCCGAATGCTCACAAAAACAGTGACACAGCTGTAATGAGTCTCAGCACTGTTTCATATCTTACTTTATGCAGTCGGTTTAACAGCTCAGGATCTGTGGATCGAGAAATGCTTGAGGAAGTATGAGCGCTCCTCACATGGGGGAGCAGGACAGACAAGGTCATCTGGCCACGTGCATCCACCAAAATTACCACCAGACAAAAAGGAACAAACAGACTGATTGATAGTCTAACATACGAGCTCCCAATCAGCATCGTTTGTGAGAGCAAGGCTGGCAAGATTTTAGAGTGATTTTTGCCATATTTTGGGTAGGCTATCTCCAGAAGGGATGAAGTAAAACATAGTGGATTTTAATTAAATTTCAGATATTTTGTTTTTATCTATTACGATTATGAAAAAAAAAAACAGGCTGGTAATTGTGACATTTTTATGTTGGCTAATTTGGCATTGGTGCTTAAGGATGAAACTCTTCTCATTATGGCTTTAATTAAGTTAATGGTTTTCATCCAAGAGAGAACCGCCATTGTGTTTCCACAGTGCTGGAGTCTGATAATGGAGATAAGAGTGTCTTCTTGTTTGGAGGATTCTATATTTAAGTAAAACTGGCGTAATAATGGTGTGAAAAAACAAGTGTTTAATTAAATAAGCTGAATAAACTGTGCTGCTGGTAGAGGAAGCTTTGTATCAGAAAATATTAGTGTCTTTGTGTCACATCCTCAAACCATTTTCCCACTTTGTGCTGCAGCTCTCACAGTCACCAAATGTGTTATCTTCTCCAGGCAAATTAAAGTTAAGGTCCAGTACGGGCTCTTCATTTGTGGTGGCTCTCCATCTGCCCCACAAGGCCAGCAGACTGTTCAGATAGGATTTTATGTCTGATCCACTTCAGACTGTTGCACTGCTGTTAAAGGGAACATGAAGAGTTTGATTGATCATCACTGATGATCATTTGTTGGTTCTCTCCAACTGTCGCCCAACTGTACAACAAGTATGTTGCATGTCACTGCCTGTGAAATCACCAAAGTGTTGTATTTAACCATTTTGCTATTGTCACTTATTATCAGCCTGTTTCAGTACATTTACTTCAGTTTCATATATTTGTTTCCAGATAACACACAGCTAGTAGCCAGATAGCAATGATGTATCTAAGTAGGGCTCGTTCAAAATTTCACATCATTGATCCTTAATGCCAAATCATACAGGATAGATGGATAGTTTGTGAACATTAGTGCATATCTATTTATAAATTGACCTGTGAGCATTGATTGTGTTCCCATTGAAACTTTGAGATTTTTAACATTGTTATAACTTTTGCACCTTGTTCTTTAATATTAATAATGACAAAAATAAAAAATGTGAAACTATCCCTTTAAGTTATAAATCATAAATGCCTGATGAGAGTCTCAACAGTCTGATTTGATGTCAGTTCTCATTCCCACTTTCGTGCTCCAGGAGACAGTTGCTCGTTCATATGGCGCTTTTGAACTCGATAAGACGGTTGTATGATGTCGCTCCTGCAGGCTGCTGTCTTATGTTTTTCACTGTGCAAAATGGAAAAAAGAGGCAGCACATCTCAGGTAGTGGCACTTTAATGATTGTAGGATATTGGTTCATAACAAGTTGCTAGATAGAAGGTTGGTTACTGGAAATGGTATCTGACAGTCATGATAAGACGTCTTGTCGGCGGCTGCATGTGTTTGAAATGATCAGAAATGCTTTTTTTTTTGTTTTTGTTTTTGACTCTATTGTCATACTCGCTGTGGAAAATTACCCAGAAGCCTCCCTCTCCAGTGCAACATACTGCACACGGCGAGATGTGAACTAACAGTTAGTGATAGTAGGCCAGGAAAGCTTTTAAAGTTGTGTTTGAGGTATAGTTATGGATAGTGCTTTAAACCACAGGAAGCTCGCAGCTCGGTGTCCACAGACACTGCGCTCGCTTCTTGAGCGAAAATGTCACATCACAGAGTCACTGAAACACACCAAAAATAACATGTTTACACTCCCAGCTTTGAGAGTATCATATACTTGGGAAATCAGTGGTAGTATATAAAGCTAAAGGATTTGAGAGGGCGTATTCTGGTGCACACATGGTGTTTATACCCACCTTGGTAAGATGTGTTTTCTCCGTCCTAATGGCAGATTTGAGACATCCTGTTTTGTAATTTAGTTTTACAGCACGTAATGTGGATTTAAGCAGCGTGGAGGTGTAAACTCTGTGTCTGCAGCCGCTGTACACGGCCCGTCGCTGCAGATTGTGAGTAGCTCGCTGTCGTCACCGGTCAGTTAACATGTTTGCCCGAATTTTCCTGGGATCAGCGTGGGATTGAGCTCACAGAGGCAACTTGTAGTGGGAAAATACCCCTCACACGCATATCATTATGCTCTGTGTCTCACTGAGGAGCTTTACAGTAGCCCAGAGGATTCCTGCAGAATAATCACATTTCTTGAACTTCCTCTCAGAAATGCATCTTGTGCCATGGTTATCTTTTTTTTTTTTGTATTGACTGACACATTGCTCCGTTTTTCGAGGGCCTGTGAGTCATAACGTGTGTGTTAATAGGAGAGTCTTCAGTTTCACCAGCATGGTAAGGTTATACCATGGCTGTGTTTAACTCAGGAAAGGGCTTGTTTTCTTGACTTACCGTGACCTCTGCTTTTTTTTTTTTTTTTTTGCTTTTTTTTTACTTTTCCACTTGAAGAATGTTAGAGTATGTGTAACTCAATGCCACTTTTACACCTCACTGAAAAAGTTACACCTCGAACAGATACTTTAATGATGTGCCTCTGCCCTATGAACTTCATAAAGAGTTTGAGTTGGTGGCACCATCAGCTTTTTTATGCATTCATTTTTTTAACCTTGACTTAATGATGCATTTAAGTCAGCTTGTTTGTGCTTGGTGATCCTGTGGGTGTGAGTAGTTTGACAGGTAACATATTTGATGTTGCAAAAGATGCTTCATCTGACAGGTTCTCTGACCTCACCGACTTTGGCTATTTCTTTATCTTATTGTCGCAAATGAAATGATTTTTTTTTTTTTTTTGTGAGCAAGACAGGCAGTGTCAGCAGAACGTGGTGATGGTTATCTCCGAGAAGTTAAAGCCACAGCCATGTGTCAAACTTTGACACGCCTCAGAGTGATAAGCTGCCTCTCCTCTGTCGGTCTTTGATAAGGTCTGGCTTCTGTCTTCTACTCACTCGCTGGTAAGAATGTCCTGTGTAAACATAGTTCTCACTCAAGCGTCGGACGAAGAAATTGTTGGACGGAAGAATAGCAGCGTATTGTAACTCAACTGTTCAAAAAGTCAGGGTCACGCTGATTGATTGCCAGTGCTATGATGAGTTTGAGGTCCTTTTTCATCAGTTACCTGCTGTATCAATATTGTGGTGCAGACTTCCTCGCGGGCAATATGCTTGGAATCCCAAAGTACCTCAGTCGAGTTGACATGTGAAAATTCTCAGCTATGTAGATGCCTTTGCCATTGACCCACGGTTCTGCTCGGCCCTACCCCCACTGTTGGTGAAGGGATTGAGTTTCAAATATACAGGAGCTCTCACACTCATTCTGCTCTCCTAAATGCAACAAGAATCGAGTTTGTAGACAGTTGGGAGTCAATTCTCCAAATTATCAGGAGCAGGAAGAGTAGAATTTCACGCGTCTGATCCAGTTGTTTACGTGATTTGGAGGCTCAGATCTTTGGCAGGAGTACTCGCCTGGCTTATGGCTGAGTGGAGGCCGGATTTCTTAAAAGGACCTTTATTAGTTTCATTGCAAAACTCTGGGTCTTATGGGTTTGTAAGTATGCAGTTCACAGCTCTAGATTTTCCAGCAACAAGTAAGAAATCCTCACAGTGCAGTATCTGAAATCTCGGCCAATTTAAATTCAGATAGCAGCGCAAAGTTTGCTTCCTGCTTTAGCTCCATGGTCTTTAACACATGAGCCAATGAGAGCAAACTCTCTCCATATGAACATACTTGTATAGCTCTGTAGGGATTTAATTCATGTTTGCGACTGACATTTACAAGTGTAATGTTAATTGTGTATTGAAGGTCAGTTTGATGATTAATTCCAAGTGTTATTGCAGGGTTTTTTTTTTTTGCATGAGTTCTTCCACCAACATCAGGGGATTTTGCTCATCGGTCGAAGTTCACTGTGGCTTTCTCTGGCAGACTGGTGACATGCATGCTGGGACAGACTCCAGCCGACCCCGTGGCACTGCATGTTCAGTGGAAAGAAAGGAATGAATGAATGAGTGAGTGAGTGAATAAGTTAATTAACAAATTGTGAATTTTGGTTGAGTGTATTTAAGTCGTCTGTCTATTTTCAGTTAAAATCAGAGTTTTAAAGTTTGACAAATAAACATAAGCATGTAAGTTAATTAGTGCATTGCATCAATCACACAGCGCGTGGTGTTAGTCACTCAATTATGCTTCAGCTTGCACTATGTGTGAGTTCATATGTGTAAAAATGTGCATTAAATAGAGGCATTGTGTGAAATGGTTTCACCACTTCATGTTCTGTATGGTAGCATGGCTGTGTTTTAGTATTGAGTTTCATAATTCATCAAATCTACTGTGTCACTCTGGAACATCCGTCAGAGTTTTGCGGCTTATTTCTGCAATTATTTTTATTGTTGATGTAATGTGGTAGTTCTTGGAAGGACCAGACCTCTGCGTGGAACAAGTTTATTTTATGTGCTATTATTGATGAGGTTTTTCAAGGATAATTTGCATCATAAAGAACTGTAAAGGCCAGTGAAGAATCTACACGCAGCGAGTTCTGTAATAAATATCTAAGGCAACGACATCAGCTTGGAACATTTTCATCCTTTTATTCCCACAAAGTTTTACAATTCCACGTCCAAATTCGGCTCGTACAAACTGTCCTTATAGCATGTTTTTTTTTCAGTCATGACCACATGAAAATATGGCAAAAGTGTCACTTTAGTTGGTTGTTGGTCAGGGCTTGTTTGATGATGGAAAATAAGCCTCGAGTTAAAGAGAAGTGAATTTACTTGAGACCATTTCTCATCTTTTCTTGAGGCTCACAACACAAGGCTACTTTAGTTACTACTAGAATAAAGCACCAGCATCTCCAACCAACCTGCCAGCGCTCAAGTTGCATTATGGGTAATGCAGGCCTTTATTGAAAAGGAAGAATGTGAGGAATAAAGTAAAGTGTGTGCAATGTGAAATTGGATTTAAAATGTGGTGTAATGGTGCTTATTTTGATCTGCAAGGTAAAGTAGTTTACTTTCAAAAGTATGTGACAAGGCAGATGTGTTAGTTTGAAGGGGCTTGCTATAACAGTTGTGCAGTTGAGTTCAGTTCTACTGCAGCTCATCTTTGTTTTTATACCACAAATGTACAGTTTTGTTTTTTGTTTTTTTTTTTTTCTGGATAGATTGAAACTCACTTTGTGTCTGTCGGCAACAGTGCAAACCACCAACTTTAGACTTGGTAAAAATGTAGTCCATGAAGATGGTTTTGTGTTTCAATGCCCCCTTTAACTGACTGGTGTGCTCCTCTGTTGTGTTTGCATTGAGCTAAACGGACGTACGATATCGACTCGTTCTCATCCGTGCACACTGTTTGCCTTTTGCTACAGACTCTGCCTTTTACCCCACGAGTTCAAGTCATTTTCAGTCAAATAAAAACACGGTTCAAAGACCTTCAGCGCAAGTGACCTTGTAGTAAGTGGAAAGTGGAAAGCTCACGCTGACAGGCCGGTTGCAGGCCTCTCGGTCGGAGTACACGGCGAACAGTGTTGTCCATGTGTGCTCGCATTTTCTTCACTCGCGAGACAGTCTGAGCATCTTCGCCCTCAACCGTGTGCATTATAACATTTGTCTCCTGGATATGTATTAAATCCTTTAAATGCAGTTACAATGTGATGCTCCTGTCTATCTCTGTAGTTAATCCATTAATGGCTCAGCAGGTCACGTAGTGGCTTTATAGAATCAGCTTTATGGAACAGCTTTTTATAGAGTCAGCAGGCGTGTGAGCAGTGCTTGAAAAATAATATGAAACAAGTAGATTTATTGGTCAGATACAAGCAAACATAATTGGGGCCACCTTGCATGCTCTTTACCTTTTGATAAAAGCTGCAGAATGCTCAATCTCTTTTTTAAATCATGACTTGATTGAAGCTACAATGTCGTTTTCATTTAATCTTCCCTAATAGCTTGTGTTTCAAGTGAACATGTGTCATGTGAATGCTTTTCCCTGGAAGTCACGCCAGGAATTATGGTACATGTTATTTATGTTAACCCTTGCAGCAGTGCTTTAGGGAAAGACGGCACATATGCAAATTTTAAATATCATTTTGAAGGTCATAGTAATGTTGCTATCATGTCTTGTTAAGTTCTGTGCAGCAGGAAAATCTGTGGTTCAGTAAAAAATATTAACAATAAACTAGAAAGAAATTGTAATACATTTAACTAATTAGGCCACATGTCATCATTATTAATCACACATTCAAATGGATACATATGTCATAATGGTTTTTAATTAGTGTAATTAGAGAGATTGTGTTTGACTCATGATTTTGAATTCTGTTGGGGCTTGAAAAAAATCACCTCAATTAATGGCAATGAAAGACACCTTGGGTGATTAAGCGGCGCCTAATTTGTCTACAATTTAGAAGCTTCACTGGGAAGGCAGTTACAATTAGAGGTCTTGTGCAAACAGTGTCCTTGTCCTTGTCCTTAGCAGACAGCGGGCTGCTTTGGTGAGCAGTGGAGAAGGGGCTGATTGCATGGAGTGTTGCCCTCTACGTGTGTCACCTTTTTGTTCTCAGCCCCCTCTTCACTCCAACGTTGAACTGCAAAGCTCTGATTGCTGTGTTGTGCTCTGCTCCCACTGGTAATGGCACGAAATATACTTGCTGCTGAAATTATTTTCATCAGGTTCATAAGGTCACAAGGACTAAAGTTTTTGGCTTCAAGTATTATACTGGACAAAGTGTACAGTCTGTGAGAGAACCTGGTCTGTTGTTGTTCACACACCTGCTCCCACTGCATGCACCTACATTTTTTGTGTGTGCATGGGTGTTGCCTCTGATGTATGTCCACATAGTTCTCTGGTTCATTAAAATTTGTTTTACTATTATTTGGTCAAAATCACATGCTGAGAATGTCAGGCACCGCTGTCACACACACGTTATTGAGCAATACTATGCTCATAAAATAAGCAGGTGGTAATGTTTGGTTGACGTGACCAAGAACACAGAAACATGTGCAATGTAATGCTTAGTAATTGACACTGCATCAAAATTATATTGTTATTGTTTACTCCTCTATGCATGAAAATGAGTAGGGCCTATAACGTATTATTGCTGACACTGTGTCTGTTGTTGACTCAGTCTGTAGAAAGACTACAGGGACAAGCTTGAGTAAGCAGACTGATCTGCATGCTGAGCAGACTAATGGTAGCTCACTGGTGGTTGATACTCACATCCACTTAGACGCGTGAAAGTGTCGGTCTGTGATGACACTTCAGTTGTGTGATGTTAAACAAAGTGGAATATGATTTGAAAAACTCCCCGCAGCCAACTAATTATGATGTTGACAGTGGGATCGAGGGCTCCAGTACTGGAACGAGGTTCTGTAAATTAAGTGGATTTGCTGTTAATTAGAGGCAGAAACAGAGACACCTTTGTTGCAGCGGTGAAGATGCTGTGAATGAACAGAAATAAAAGCTTTGCGCACTGGATGCTCTACCTGAACCAGTGAATCAGGCCACATGACCTGACAATTCACCATCATCATTCATTCATGAAGCCTTTTGTGTAAAAAGAAATTACGTTTGGAAAGCTTTCAGACATTTTTATGGCTTATCCTGTCTTTTTTTTTCTTGCAGCATATGTATTTTGGTGCAGATCTCATTTAAAAATGGATGAGTCCATTAGTATGTAGCCGCTGTCAATCCTGATAAATATTGTAGTGCCCTACTTTCTGCAAGCTCACCTGTTTTGCTTATGCAATTACTCTAGGTCAAGGTGATTTGCAGGTAGATTAGCCCACAAACATGACACTCCATTCATTATTACAGCTCATAGTAACAAATGGAAACCACGAATAATCAATTTTGAACTGCTGGACTATTTTTCAACATATAATGTGTGATGTATTGTTTCTAAGGCGGCAAAATGTTTATTCTTTTTGAGTCAGTGTTGCCCTCATGATGAGAACCAACAGGAATGAACGGTGCTTTTTTTTTCATCCTGTGTTTTATCCTCAACTGCTCTGATTTAGAGGATTAATGCAGATGTTGCCAAGCTGTGACCGAGCGTATCATATGGCATTAATGCTACAGTAAAACTACACGATCTGTGACATCTGAAAAAGAGGCTCTTATGGAATTTAAATCCACTTGAAAGTATATATTTATAACCTTTAATCCTCATAATCTGTATATATAAAATAAAAGACTATATTTACATCTATTGTGACCCATTGTGTCCTGCCAGCAGTCTGCCACATGTGTTCTTAGTTGACACTTTTGTGACATGCATTTAGATATTGCGAAAAATGTCTGGTGCATTTGATTGTTGCATAACCATTAATTTTTTTTTCAAAGCTTTTGATGAAAATTAAAATGCTGCATTTGCTTTGCTTTATTGGAGGAACGGCTCATACTTTGTGCATTAAACCACTTATATAACCCAAGAATGGCCCCTATTTTTTTTTAATTTGAGAGAACAACACAATCACAGCTATCTGGGCTCCATGAGATGTATGCTGCCTCTCAGAGCACACACAATGTTTCCATCAAGGACAAAAGTGCTGTTCTTCAAGCTTACGACCAGAGCAGGGTATAATTAGGAACTAAATGCTGCTTTAAGTCAGAATGTGGTCTGCAAGCATTTCCAAAGGACAACCAGTCTTGTGGTTTGTGGTTTTTATCATCAAATGCAAATTGCACAGTTGAAGAGGAGTGGCACTGACTCATAGAGTTTATAATATCCAGGAACCTCATCCGCTAAAACATTCATGCGGTGCAATATGTCAAAAGTAACATATTCACATTTTTTTCCAGATAGTGGACAGGCCATTAAAAACAAGATTCAGCGGAGTTATAATTTTCTAGACCCCCCTATTTTGAGGAGGAAAAAAAAAAAAAAAAAAAAAAAACGTACAGGAAAGTCCAAAAGCCCCTGGGATCAAATTTTGAATATATGCCAACAACAAGGAAGTGAATGTTAGCCTATGGTGTAAAGAATGGCAAATGACCAAAACAAGTACATAAAACAAACATTCAACTGTATTCCCATAATAGAGGCGCTTTACAGAGACCAGAGTAAATATTATCTGTATATTATTTATCATCCATGTGATGAAGTGTGATCTGGAGAGGAAAGTCTCACTTTATATGACCATTTACCTAAAAATCTCATCCTCGACGACGGAGCGGCCAACAGAGAGGAGCATTATTGGAAAACCCTGAAGTGATAGAGGGAGTTAATATGGTTTGTGTTTCCAGCTAAAATAGTAACAGAGTTGTGATGAGAGGTTTTATGTTGACAATCCAAACATGCCAAAACACTGAGGTATATTATAGGGTGTGTGTATCTCTTCCCCTCACATGTATAAACACTTTAATAGCTGGTTGAATGCTAATCTCTCTAATTTACTCTGAATTGAAAACCAGCTACATAGATCTGAGATTCTGTCGTCTCACACTTCATGTATCTCTGTAAGAAGCATCTGGGAGAAACTGTTTAATTTATGTAAAATATTCAAGCTCACATTTAGCTCACATTAGCAAAGAAACCTGCCTTGTTGCATATCTTGATCATTTCATGTAGCACAGCACATTCATAATCTGAGTAAATGCTGCTTCTTGTGTAAACACTGTAAGCAAAGAGAACAGCAGTAATTGCTCTTTTATCATTCAGCTGCAGTATTGAATATGTGACATGATCAAACTTAGGATCAAACCCATCAGGGTTCAGTTTGTGTGATTAATCGAGGGGGTTGTTAATGTACTGGAACATCAACATCAATCCTTGGCATTGAGGCAAATGAAATATCCTTTTATCTTCATTGCCATTGGCTGATGTTTTTCAGGCGCATCTCGCATCAGACTGTCTGCTGTTGGTTCAAATCTGTGTATTTAGTTCATGTCAGAGCTGCCTGAGCAGAGTCAGCTGTCGGACCTCGAGTGCCACCATGAAGCTTTCCTTTCAGTCTCCAAATGAATGTATCTCCTAATCCTACAACCTTTCCCTTAGTGCCACATTTTGGCTCCTCTACTTGATAAAACACCTAAAACAACTTACACCATCTGTTGTTTTCGCTCAGAGTTTTGGCATTTGCTGGTCTAATCTCACCAGTCAAACGGGTTTCAGTCTTTATTTGAGGGACTTGAATGGCCATATGGTTGCCTTTTTGTGCTGCATATTTGTTCCATACTTTATAGTTTGCTGCATTTAGTCTTCATTAACAGTCATTCAAAAATACTGTTTATAACCATTCACTTCAGCACTGACGTAAATAAGTTAGTTGCATAAAAGATTTTTGACCCTGATGCCATTTAAAAGATAAACAGTCTCCAATCCTTACATTTATTTTTTCGTCTTTGTTCATTCATCTTGATCTTTTTGTGCATTTTCTCTGGGTGGAAATGTGGAACTCTGCTCTGAATCTGTATTAATCCTGGTGGAGGGGTTTCTGCCTTTTGCACAAAAATACACAACTTCCTGCTGTGGCGGTTGTTTGAGCATCTGGTTGAATCTGAGTTTTATTCTCTGGACTCCTCTGTTAGGGTATGTTCAGTCTTAAACTTTTTGGGGGGATTTCTCAATGGTCTGAGATACGACACATGAGATCATCTTTGACTCGCAACCCATTGTTGACTTATTAGAGATAATTACACCCCATTCAACTCAGTGGTGTTTTTGCGGTTCATTTAAACTTTTTGGATAGTCAGGTTTTTTGTTTTCTGCTTTCTAATGAAAGTCTACCTCACAAGCTCCAGCATTTGACTCTGACTTTATTCAGCGTAGGGCATTTCAGGAAATGACTTTGGTTAACCACAACTTTCTTGAAAAAAAAAAAAAGAAAAAGCACAAGGCTGTCCACAATCAAGACTCCTGGTAATGTACCGGAAACCCAGTGTCTCCACTCAATGTATGCATGGCGTCTGTCCACATGACTCATGTTTGATGCCAGATTTTTAACAAATCTTTTTTTACACATATATACTTTTGTGACAAAATATTCAAAAATCAACAGATGAACACAGAAGACATTCATCTGTGGTACCATGCAAGATAAACTTTTATAACTAAATATAACTCCGCATTAAGTGACTAAAATAATTTTGTAACCAAATGCTGGAATTAGGGAACTAAATCTAAACTGTAAACGTACCTTCACTCTCAATACTAAATAGTGTCAGTATTTAGTCGTAGCGGTTCAACACTGTCTTGACACACCAGCCTAAATACAGTTCTCTCAATATTGGTCTTATATCCTCGCAGAGAGCTGCAGTTGAAGTCATCAAGCCGCAGTTTGCGAAGACAAATAGAAACTTGTGGTTTATTCAAGTGGAGTTTGTATTCTAGCAGTGATGAAAACACACATATTTATATGGTGTGTGTTTTTCTAATTCTCATTTCATTCATTTCGCTGGCTTTCGCTCAAAAGCATTTAACAAAAAGATTACTGTGTTTTGAATGAAATGCTGTAAATAAGAATGTCCATGTTTCTCCCTGTGAGAGTTGTGTTTGCTTTGGAGGTTTGGACTCTGGCCAGTGGAGGAGGAATAGTTTTCAGAAATAATCAGGGGGCACACTTATTACCCAGGATTCTCTTCTTAAAATGCTAAATGATACTCTTCTCCGTCCCTGCGAGTGGAAGTCTGCAGATGAAGGAGAAAGTTCCCTCGTTTTTCGAGAAAGAAAATAAACCCAGAAACTCTGTGACTCGTTTTAGTTTAATGTTTCAAAACTGTTGCGATATTTGTTCTTAATGTGTTGGAACAGTAGCCTCACTTACTGTTCAATCTGGAGCTGCACCCTGTGATTTCAAAGTGCAGTAAACTGGATTTCATTTAATGCCAATTTGACTGAAGTGAAAATGATCCTGCTGACAAAAATCAAAATAGATACAAACTTATTAAGAGATGGTTTAGTTCCATTCAAACTGTGAAAATACACAATTCTATACTTGCTTGCAGAGCAGTTAGTCTCCAGATTCACTGTTTCTGGTTTCCTGTTGGTTGAGCTTTCACCTAAAGTAACACCAGCCAGTTATTGAGATGAAAATAGTGTGGACGTCTCAGGAGCCTTCAGTGGAATATTCTATATTGGCATAGTTAGTACAGTAAACAGGTAGTATCTATCCTTGTTCGCCTGCGGTCAAATGTTGTTCCATCTGTGGTTGTTTGCTGTGCAAAGCCATAAACGTCTTCATTCTGTAACCTTATTCAGCTCTCAGACTGGACATCCTTATTTCAGGGCTGAAAGTAGTGAAAATATTGATGGATTGAGGTATTATGGTTTTATGTGCAGCAAGTCCAAGACAGCTTGGTATTTACAGTTTAATTTTAAGCTCACGAAATTATGCACTTGCATCAGAGACAATGTATACACGTCTTTGTTCCCGAATAACTCAGCGTGCAGATTTAGAAGGTCCTTAACGTCTTATTTCAGATTACAAACAGGAAGGAAACAGAAGGTTTAAGGAGCGTGGGAGATATCAAAACTTTGCTTTGCTGAATACTTCCATTATACTTCTCCTTCACTGCATTTAGGAGGGACATATTGGAATTTGTACTCTACTACATTTATTTGACAGCTATAGTCACTTGTTGTGATTTAACACAAAAAAAACAGAATCGCTTTATAAAATTTGATGTTTGTTACAGCTTAAACTTCTTCTGTTTAATGAGTACTTTCACTTTGCAGACTTCAAGTACATTTAGCTGAGAATACATATGTACTCTTAAGCAAAGATAGAAGTAATGTAATAGAGTATTTTTAAATTGTGTTTTATCTTCCACCACATTTTCATACTGAGCAACATACAGTTAATGTCTGTACTAACAACTATGTACTGTAGGATTTAACTTGTTAGATGTCTAAACACAAATATATGCAATCAGTCACTTTTTAAAACGTTTTTACAATTTATGGTCACAATCAACATCTGACGTGTGCATATTTAACAAATGAATCATGTTCACTAGTATTGAATTGTAGTCACAGACAGGAGTCAATGTAATAATTATTATAAGAACTTCGTCACTCTGTCTCTCCTCATTTCTTTCTTCTCTGCACATTGCGATTAATTGAATCACCATATAAACCTGCCAGCTTTTTGTTTTGATGGAAGTACGAGCAGAATTGTCAGAAACTTACAAATACAACTGCAGCCAGGGAGTCAGCTGCTCTGAGCAAACGTCTGTCTTTAATTTGTACTATTTGCTCTGCATCACTGAACCAAAAAAACAAGACTGAGAGTTTTTTTAGCTGCACCTCCAGGCACACTGTACATGTGAGTTTGTGTTTCATTGTGTGGATACATACTACAGTTTGCTGCACTGTGACTCAAAGCACCATGAAAACCCTTCTATGACAGAGTAGAAAATCCTGGTGATTTGTGTGCTGATCTATGTTTTATTTCTAGCACCGGGCTTGAATTTCTCTGTTTTCATTTCCACTTTTCTTGTCACGCTCTGTTAAAAATGAATGCGGTCATTTTCAATACAGTCACATTTGTCATTGCCCAAAAGTGATCCACGGGCAAACAGCGAGCCAGTCTGTGTGACCTATTAGAATGGAAAATCTTTCCTTGACTGGAAAACCACACCTGAGGTACCACGCCACTCTCAAACGCAATGTTCAAAAGCTGAGAAAATATAAGGTGTAAGAAAACGTTGGGAATAAAATGTCCTTTTTTTTGTCCATGTTATAACTTTGTCATGTCCGATTAGTGACCGCATCGAGGATAAAACCACAGGAATACAAGCTGGGACTATAAACAACAAGTGAAACCGATACTGTTTAGTCAAGGAAAACAGTCTTTAACAACCTTTTTTTTTTAACTTCATGGCTGTTAAGACAGAAATAAATACACCGTTTTGCTCATGAGCACTTTGACGGGTGGACTGCTGCGGTCAAAGCACGATCTAATCTGACCTTCCAGATACAGAACAGGCCGTCTGACATCCAGGCCACCCTGTTGCTTTCACTCATATTCCATTTGAGAAAATGTCAGTAGTACATTTGGAGGGCGATTTCACAGAAGGAAACTGGATTCAGAACGTGCTGTGCACAGCACTATGTCCGGGGATGTAGGGAGCGGTGGTTAGAGGGCTGTGCAGCAGCTGTAAAGAGGAAATCATGTGTGGAGATAGCAAAAGTTGCTCATTGAGATGGAGTTATGGTCAGAGTGGATGGTGCATGGTTGAGGTGGAGAAATCTACTTTGAATCAACATTTCTACAACAGGCACAGTTTGGATGTTGAAAGGTTGCCATTGATCAATACTGTCTTATCTCTTACTTCTAAGTCCCACCAAAATATATTTTAAGAAATTCTTCTCTGTGATACATGCAAATTGTTTGGTTTTTGTTGACAAAGAAAACTGAAAAAAATGTACATGCAATGAGGAAAACATCGAAAAGTCCTTTTTGGAGGAGGCTATTTCCATCTGCTCCAACAGCCAGTCATCTCCCTGCAGTCTGTGCAGGTAAGTTTTAGTCTTTTATCTAGTGAAAGTGCAACTCAGAGCTGCATTATTGTCATGGCAATTGATTGTAACAGTAATATTTAATGGTGATAGTTTGGGCTACTCAGTAATGCTCAGCTTGCATTAGGCTAATCAGGCAAATACCAGGCTTCTGCTTAAATTACAACCTATTAATGTCAGGTTTAATATAGCCTCTTTTATGCTGAGCACTTTGGTTGAAACATATTATGCTAACACTTATACTCTGTGTGATCACATTACAACCTTGTGCAACTTAATATAAGCATTTGAAACATAATACATAAAATTTCTTGCAGTCGTCAAAAGTTTTATAGTCAAAAGTGCATGCTTATAATTGTATGTGTATGTGAAGCCACTCTCTCTTTTTGTTACTTACTTTCATCTGATCTTAGGTTTATTCCCATTGCAGGAACCCGTGCGATGGCGGCTCCTGTATGAAGGCTCTGTGAGTGACAAAGAGATCTTCAGGCAATCAGGCATCATACCTGTCCCGGCCCCTGACATCATGGCTGTTATGGTTGATAACAGCTTCCTAGTAGATGAACAGTGTTCGCCACCCGCCTTTCTGTCTAAAGGAAACCAAATGTCAGAGGGACCAGGTCCTTTGCCCGTTTGAATCCATGTGGAGAGGTTGATTCTGAGGATCTGGGACAACAAACTGTTTGATACTCTCCAACTCAGGAAGCATCAATCAGCTCACTTCCTCTCCACAGGCCAGAGTGCATCAAAAAGTTAAGAGTAGAGGACTGAGGATGCAAAACTAAACAGGCTTTAGACTGTTGGTCAGACAAAACAAGGCATTTGAAAGATATTCCTTTGGCATATAGGAACTTGTGACTTCCTTTTATAATAGGCTCAAAATAAAACGTTTAGTTTAATATAATAATCTGATAATTCATCTAATTCATATTATAACCTGTTCCCCCAACTCACCTTACTTTGGGTTATCATTTGCCAATGAATTAATGACCCTGCTATTTATAGTTTTAGGAATATTCTAAATTCACTCATTTTTGTTAGTAATCATTACATAACTTTAGATTGAACCTTCTGTCATTTGTTTTTTGGAAGTATTTATGAGTTTTGTTTTTCCTTGTTCATTAAAAAAAAAAAAAAACTTTTGTAGCTGTAATACTTTATTTACATATAGAGAACAGTATCATATTATATGAATAAAGACATGTCATGAAAAAGGTCTGTTTTTCTGTAGTTATTCATTGTAACATTGTGTTGATATATCAAAATAAACTAAAAATCAATCCCAGCCACTCTTTTAAATAATGGCTAAGTCGGTGTTGTTTCATTGTCAGTCATGATTGAAAAACTGACTTTATTCAACAATAATACTGAATGCATTTAATTTGTTCTCAATGTCAGGCATTGGTGTGGACTCTATTTCAGTCTGGCAATATTCCACTGTTGTTTCCATCATATTTTCTCAAGAATGTTGAGAGTTGGCCTCTATGCACGGATCAAAAATTGTCATATTGCTTAATGATATTATTTCTTCATGGAGCTTGGTGTTTACAAAATGCATCTTGCACATCACTGCAATTCACAACTGCAATTTCCAACTGTTAACGCCATGTCATTTTCTATTTTTGCAGGCTTACGCAGATGATGTGCTCACGAAAGAGGAACAGATAGGCCTGTTGTTCAGAGCCAAACGGAAGTGTGAGGGCAACATCAAGTCAAAGCACAATATCCCCGGTGAGTAAAGAAACAAGAATAAGAGTGTGAGAAGAATCTAAGAACTTATCCCAGGTCTTTATTCCTATTGGAGGATGTCTTTGTTGCCACTGATCAGAATTTTTTGCAGCAAGAACTGGTAGTTTTTGCTCCTCTAACCAGATTGTGATTCTTATCATGCCACAGTTCGACATAGAAAGACAAAGGGATTGCAGTGTTGATGTTATCAGTTTATGCAACAGACCCAATTAAATGAGTGGTTTGTATAACTAACAGATAAAATCAATAAGCCTGTCCATCATGGTTTGTGTATCGACCCAAATGTCTTGTTTTAGCAACAGTGAGGGAAACTAATTATGTGCAAATTGTGAGATTTTTTTCTGGCTCGTGTGACGGCGGTACCTCACTTCATTAGGCGTGATTACGTTTCCAATAGTGTGATTTTAACTACCTGCAACGAGTTGATTTCTGTCAAAGACACTTATGTCAAAGCAGGCTGAGCCATTCAGTGCAGCAAAATGGTTCCATTTGTTTGAACGGCCTCAGCCATTGAGGGAGCTCCCCAATGAATTCCAGCTGGAGTGAGAGGTTCAATGGAGAGTGCAATAAATCCCCCAGGAGCTACACAGAAGAGAACCTCACCGACACACATTGGAAATACACGTAATGTACAAGGCAGGGGAAGCCATCAGACGTAAGAAGAGGAGGAGCAGGGAAAAGCTGGAGCGATGGAGGAAGGAATCAATCAGCACAAACAGTAAAGTTTACCAGGAGTCAACAACACAACCAGCAGCAGAAGCATGGTGATCACAAGAGTGAAAGAAAGTGAGAGTGCAACAGACTGTAAAGAGCATCTTGTTGTCTTGATTGAATGTGATTGTTGATTGTAAGAGTTTATACTAATCAGCTGATGTGCACACGGTTCAAGATAGATGAAGATTTGGGAGACAGTTTCTACTTTTTGCTAATACATTCAAATCAGATTATGGATGGTTACATTAGAAAATGGTGCTTTGTTTCCTTTGAAGCTGAAGCTGATCCTGGGTTTTATTTGTGCATTGCAGTTTCAATTTCAGTTTATTCACAAAACATTTAAAATACAGTCACAATCATATAAGACATCATGGAGATGTGTGAAATATAATATGTGAAGATTGAACACGGGCTCAGACACTATGCAGATATTATTTAAAATATACATTTACTAAATCTACATTTGTAATGTACATGTATCATATAGTCACATTTACAATCTACAAGACTAACAAAAACACCCTAATCCTAACGAAAAAGCTACTAAATGATCCCAAGACATTTATTCCATCAGTCGAAAAATTGGTTAAATTGGTAAGATAGAATAACTGGAGACATATGGCAAGTGAAAATAACAGTACAATTTAAATGGGTTCCAGAGTAGCTAGTTTAGAGTAACTAGTTCAAGGGGTATTTCTGCGTGTGTGAACGGCGCCTTTTTCCAGCAGACCCCAGCATCTACTGTATCCATTGTGGTTTCTGTCATTTTCCCAGTTGATTGTCCAGAGGAGAATTCTGGATTCCACAGCCAAACCAATCGTATTATTTTCTCTTTGACCCCAGTGCGTCGCGGTCGCATTGAATTCCTCAGCCCTCCAAACGATACCCCCTTGTAAATGAAACACATAATTAAAGATGTTTACTTCCAGGCTAAGAACACAAAAGCTTTTGTTGACCGTTTCCACTCGTTACAGTGTCCCAGCGCGGTATTTCCCAACTTTTCATGGTTTTGATAAATGTCCACAAATCTCAAATCGGATTTTAAAAAATATGACAGAATTGCTACCATTGAGAACTGCAGGCGCCACACAGCAGCTTGCGTAAGATGTCCAGGGTTTATATAACAACACTGTGTTTTTTTCTTAAAGCCTGTTTAACAGCATGGCCGTAGATGGGAATACAGCAGCCAGTCAAACATTAGGCCTCTGTCCGATGAGAGTCTGTGCCGCTCATCTGACCACCATCATGCTTAATCCATCCTGACATGTAGTGACTGGCGAGCCTGGTGTCACACTTCACCAGCCACCTCCAAGCACATTTTCATTTACATAATGTTTGTAGACTGAATTTGAAGGTTAGAATTTTAAAACATTCTGGCTTTAAACCAAAATGGAAATTTTATGCAATCTTGGCTAGACTTCGATATGAGTGGCACATGTGTCTTAATTACTTCTTAATTAGTGGCATTCTGGGAAATGTTTGCTTTCTTGCACAGCTGCCACTCTCATGTCTGTATACTTTGACTTATGTATAGACAATAATTTGCCAATTAATTTCAAGTTCATACTATAATAAGATGAATCAACAATTTTAATGACTAATTTTCTCAAGAAAAAAATGCCAATTAAACTAAATAAAATTGAAATAATGAGCAACGACCTTCAACTTTTTTTCCTGCATTTTATAGGCTGAAAAAATTATCAATGAAAAAAAAACAGATTAATCATTAATTAGATGAATCTTTAATATAAATAATAGTTAGTTGCATCTATTGTAATCTTCAATGGCCATGTTTCTTTGTCAGTTGACATTGAATCTAGACTCTAACAAGCCCGACTGGGACTTCTTCAGGTATTGTTCTCAGGGTATGTCCGTCATGACAGCTGACCCGCATACCTGATGACGCTGCCACACGCTTGACGTGACTCACCTACATGTGGTGACTGTTTTCTGACCTGTTTCAGAAATGTTGCACATGTGTGTTCAATAACACTTGAAGGACTCAAGACAAACATGTTACATTAATAAAAGAAAAAGTCCCCGGTGTATTTGTGCTTAATGCTCGGATAAGCACATATGTGCTCATTTAACACGCTTGATTTGAGATTTTTTTTTTTTTTTTTATCTTAATGACACATGAATTGCTTTGACTTCACTTCGTTTGAACTTGATTTGAACTTCTCATCTGGTTGTTTGTTTGTAATTGTGAAATGTGGAAATCATTTAAAATCTGGGTAGTGGTTTGTGTTAAAATTTAAGAGACTGTCAGGATTTGAGATAAAGTCCAAGGAAAGCATTACTTGCTTTCTGATGACCCATGTAAGTGTTTTCCTTCAAGTGGTCATTGGGACTTGGACAGAATTCACTCTTGTATTTTTTCTTTCTAACATGTTCCCTTTTTTTTCTTGTATTGTGGCGTGACCTTGGGTCTGTGGGTTGAGGTGAACTCAAAGAATAGCAGCTAACGTGCATTTTTTAGGACTTTGGCTTTACATCTGTATTTGTCTTTGCCTGTGTCCTGCCTGACCACCCCCAGAGTCTTTTTCTGGCACTGTAAACTTGTGGTTTTCTGAACTATTATAGGAGATGTGGAGTGATGACTATTTTAAAACACGAGTGTGAAATGTGGGATTAGTTCTGAGCAGTGAATTGATAGTAAGATTCTTCTTCATTGAGAGAGGATTAGCTCCACAGTGAGGCTAAATCCTTGCTTTTTGTTGCATTTCAACATTTGATCTGTTTGTTTTTTTTTCCTCATTTGTGCTTTAAATACACAAAAGTCTCCATTACGTGACTGAGACAAGGTTTTCATTGAGGGAAACACTGAGGTTTGCCTGGAGAGTACAGTGGAGGGATGTGGGTTCAATGCCCCAGACCTTGCAGTGTGAAAATAGCTCAGCCTTCAAGCTTGAGGTCTGGGTGTAGAATAACATCAGCAATCATTCTAAAAGGTTGCATGTATCATGAGAAAATGCAAGATGTGTTTTGACATCTGTAGGTTAGAATCAAATGAGTTGGGGGGGAAAGAAAACCTCATTAAAAACCCCAGTGACATCACTAATACCAAAGTCCCCCCATAGTCACATTTATATTTAAATCGTGGTCAAGAAATGTACGGGAAATTATACGTGTGTGTGTGTGTGTGTGTGTGTGTGTGTGTTTTCGGTGTTTAATTTAAGCCAGTTAGTAGGTGGTCCTATGGCAGTAAAATCTATGGCAAAAGTGAACAGCAATTCTACTTTTACTCCCAGGATGTGTGGTCAGATTTTTCAAAACTAAGCGCTGTTTTTCTCCCACCAGAGATCTGTAGGAATCCGTCAGCTCCACTCAGTCTGCTCTTTAATTTTGCGCTCCAAGTGACAGGCAAATAAAAAGCATGTCGTCATCGCTTCAGATGTTTCTTTGTAAGTTTGATTACAGGAATGAGAAAATAATGGATCTACTGCAAAGAGAGGATAGTTTTAGTTTTATCCTTAGCTACTTATTAGTGGTCAAAGTGGGGCAGATGTTTTCAATAATACAACATAAATGCCAAACCATAAGGGAGGCTTTTGCCAGGAATCTGTGGGGGAAAGGGACTTTGCTCCCACTATCACAGGGCTGAGGTCCACGGTTTAGCTGACAATTAAGGGGCGCTAGGCTTTGAAATGGCATTTTTTTACCCTTTGAACCTGCAGCTCTTTGTCTGAACTAAGTATAGATGCGGTGTCGTGTAGTTGAAAATGGGAGACAAAAGTTTCAAAAGCTAAAGAAAGTGAGGAAAATGCTGAGACGTTCATGCTATAATGATTCCTGGACAGTTTCTTACAAGCTAAATGTTGCTCACCACAATCGAAAAAAATGTTTAAACTTTAATAGAAGTTTCATTCCTTGGCTAATCCTTTGATTGAAACAATATTATGTGTAATTACAGGATGTTACAATGGTTGTTTTTTGTAAAATTGGTTTGCCTTTTGAAGTTTATTCATTAAGAAATGGTAAAAGAAATGCACGAGATGAGATGTTCTAAAAGACATATCACACTTTATAGTTATAATTATTCTAAGCTTAACGCTCTAAAGACAGTGGATTATGGTTGTAGACTTCAGGATGAACCCAACCCCGCCCTCCCCCGTGACCACTGAACATCAGCTCCCTCACCAAGAAAACACTACAGAGGACATACTTTCTGCAGCAGCTGAAAACGTTCAGCATGCAAAGACTATGACGGCGCACTTCCACTATACACTGCCATCACTGAGTCCATCCTCGTCTCCTCTGTCACCATCTGTGATGCCGCTGCCGCTGCCAAGAACGAGGTCAGACTGCAGCGGATCGTTCACTCTGCTGAGAAGGTGATTGGCCGCAGTCAGCCATCCCTCCAAGACTTGCACTCCTCCAGGACCCTGAGGCGTGCAGGCCAGATTATGGCTGACCCCTCCCACCTTGGACACAAACTTTTTTGAGTCACTCCCCGCAGGAGGCTGCGGTCAGGACCAAAACCTCACACCACAAGAACAGTTCCTTCCCGACTGCAGCCTCATCTGCCCTCATCAACAAGGCCGGAGTCCCCGACTGACACTGACTAGAGAGAGAGAGAGAGAGAGAGAGAGAGAGACAGAGAGAGAGAGAGAGAGAGAGAGAGACTACATGTTACATTAAAGTAATTTGCCCATTCCTGCACAAAACTGTACAGCTTTTTCATTTAAATAATATATTGTACATATTTCCATATTGTCAATGTTCTATTTCTATACTTGTTGTTTCTACTTTCTACTTCAAATTCAAAAATGGAAAATATTCTGTTTCCAAATTCTGAAGATTTTGATGTTTTCTGTGTTTATATTATTTCAAATTGAATGTGTCAGGGTTTTGCACTGTGGGTCAGACAAGACATTTGAAAAGTGTGAGATGGGCATTTTTTTTTGGACATTTCATCAACCAAAAGAAAAATATTAATGATAAATTAATAATGAAGTTGATCATTGTTAGCTGCACCCCTAATTAAGCTGAACGTGAAAAGGAAATGAGCTTCATAACACAGCACTTTTATTTAGCCATTTTAGCCTATTTAGGATCCTACAATGCAGCCAGTGTTGCTAAATGACATCCATACTGAAACTAATCCCACACAACATAAAAACAGTATGATGCTATCAACAGTGTAGCAGTTATGGAAATCTGCTGCAGCAAACAATGAACACACAAGATTCAATGGACAAGTTGTTTTCAACATGCTGGGAATTCCATGAAGTTTTAATTATATTACAAGAGATGGGGAGTTTGTTCTCTCGGTGAACCATGTTTTTCTTAAACAAAACAAAACAAAAAAAGGTCTAATTTACAGTCAGACTTACCACAAATTACAAGGCTGCTCCACAGTGCTAATTTGCATACTGGGTAAAGTTCACGCATCTGGCCTTGCCTTTTAAAGGACAACTGAGTCCTTGCAAACATACAGTGTAAATGCCCATAGCTATGCAGTGCTGAAACTGAGGGAGAGTCTGTGGCTTTGCTTTTAAAAGTCAGCTTTGTCTCTGCAGATGGTTTCTGCTCACCGGAGTGGGATGGCATTGTTTGCTGGCCTGAAGGGCCTCCGGGAAAGCTCGTATCCACCTCCTGTCCGGAGTATATCTATGACTTCAACCATAAAGGTAAGACTGGCCTTGGATAAAGTCAACGCCTGAAGCTCATTTTCAGTTGCTGAGAGGATGTGCAATCACAAGGGTTTAATTGAGAAACAAGCTGAGGATGAGTAATTGACTTTATTGGCAAGCAACTGGCAAATTCTGTCATTAAAAATAGTCCTTTCCGTTTGGTGTCTAGGACTTGCATACCGCCGGTGTGACAACAACGGAACGTGGGAGCAGGCCTCAACCAACAAGACGTGGGCCAATTATAGCGAATGTGCAAAGTTCCTCTACCATTACAACCAAAGCCATGAAAAGGTGAGATCCAGTTCATTTACATGTACATGCTGTCTGACACAGCTACAGTGCCTTCCTCCATGATAATTAAGAACCATAACCTTTAGATTATCACTCATCTCAAATCACACCCTTTCTCACAACCCTTGCACTTTATTACCCTGCAATTCCACTCCCTTTTTTTCCTCATACATTTTCAACATGCCTTCTCAGAAATGTACAGCGATAGTAAACTTTAATCATATTTCATGAAATGTCAGGATGATGACCGTGGGAGATAATGGCAGGGTGGCAATGTGGTTGCTTTGTGATGATATGAGGTTGCAATTAGCTAAATGTCCGCTCAAATCTAAACTGGAAACTGCGTCGCATTAGTCTTAATTGGAAATGGCAAACCTTGCCAGAAAGCATTCCCTTCATTCCATCCAAGAACTCGCCAATCACGACTGAACCTCAAAGCCGCCTTCACAGCAACTAGGCAACAACAAGAAAACGCATCGACCCAAGAACTCTGCACTGATGTCATGTTACTTTCCTGGAAATGATATGATCAAACTGTAAGAAGTCTCGCTGACATTTGAGGTTATCAGTTGTGCAACATACCTTTAAATATACATTTTTTTCCTCTTTTCTTCAGTTCACTCAAATCTTGTAAATGTATTAAATTTATACGCACTACAAGGCCAAAAGTGTATGGACACCTGAGCATTACACTCATATGTGTCCGACACATAATGATTGGTGATAGGACCTGGCTCACAGTCGGGGGTTGGGCTCAGGCCGAGTGTCCTCGGTGTGTCTGATGGAGGCATTGCCACATTGAAATGGCCTCCCACAAACTGTCCACTTAAAGTTGAAAGTGCACTATTGTCACTGTAATATCACAAATGTAGCTACAAAAAAGTGTGTATTGTGAGTGTGTTTTATGTTTCACAGCACTCTTATATAGTCTGAGGTTAGTCTGGTTGAAAGTTTTAAGTCATTTAATTTTTGTCATTTATTGTTTTTGTGATTGAAGAAAACAGCTCTTATAGCTAATATGGGATGACCCTTGTTTCCTACCTGCCACTTCATCAGCCAAAGCTTCATCAGACATTTGCTGCACACACAACAGCAGCGTTATTGTGGGAGAGACTCCTGAGAACAATACTGTTTAATAAGGGTCTATGACATGTTTTTAATCTTAAACTTCAAATTTCTAATATTGCATGGTAACTAAATTATCAACATACAATTAAGCTTAACAAACTGTAACATAAAATCCCAACTCAATCAGCCTGTGAGAGTCAAACCTGGGATTATAAATACCATCAGCACTGATGTCACCATCACACCACAGCACCCGTTGAGAAAATTGTTTTGCAAACCCGAACATGGCAGCGTTTTATTACCATCATCCCCATGTGACTAACAAAGGTAGACGTGACCCTGATCGCAGTGTTTCTCTCTCTATCACCGTGCGAGGGTCGGATGTCAGAGCAGAACACTGCCAGCGAACAGGACTACAGGGTGTCGTAAGGAGGGCGGAAAACAGCTATAACGTGGCTGTAAATGGAAAAATAGCACTTAGTCAGCCATTATTGTCCGTATATGAACAAGTATTTCTTATATAAATAAAATTGCATTATGAGGTAATGATGCTGACGTGGCTTTTTTTGAATTATGGTCCGGAAGCATTTCAGTAATCTCACATATATAAAACATTATATAGTCTTTAAATGAACGAGGTGTGCTGTTATATTAGAGTTCAGTGTTAAGAGACTGAGCACTTTTTAGTGTTACTACAGGTTACATAAAGTTTTGGACTTTGCTGATAAATAGGAGACATGGATTCCTGAGTCACTCACTGATAAAGACATTCAAATCTCACTCAGGAAGATTGACGGAATTCTGTCATAGTTTGAGTTCTGCCCATTTTTCATGAGGCAATACAAACATTGTCTGTCCGACATAGATTTTCCTCTCCCTGGCTTCAATGTGGTGTAGAGGATGTGGGCATAACCTCATCATGGCGCCCTTCAATTTCTTTCTGACTTCAAATGTTTGTGTTGATGGGCTCCCGAGGGAGCGGGTGCAGCAGTTAATGACGAACGCATCTGCGCGAATGAAAGCCCCGCGCTGCACAACTGCCACGCCACAGACCACCACCACAACTTAGACACCCGTTTTTTGGCACACGACCCTGATGCTAAACGATAACAGCGACGGAGGATCTGGTTGCATCACATGGGGCTGCTGGCCCCTTCAGCATGTTGGCGCACACAGGCTCCGGTTAGTGGCGCTCCTCACAGCGTCTGGCTGCCAGCTCGCTGCTGGAAGATCAAACTACCCCACCCAGCTTTTCTAAACTCTGCCACCCATGTCAGATGCTGTTTGCTTCAGTAACCTCTGGGTGCTTGAGACATTTCTGTCACCGAGTGGCAATGCATGTTCAAAAGCACTGAAGTTAATGTATTATGAAGTGAGGTTTTCAGGGGACAACGGCAATATAGTGTGAATGTTTGAGAAATGTCCTCTTTGTCTGTATATTTACTTCAGCCATTTTCCCAAAGTAATGTAGTCACTAAAATTTCAACCCTAAAGCTTAAATGTGTCAAACCAAGGCCAGTCAAAAAATATGTAGAATTTTATGAATTGTCTGCATCACTAAAACTGAGTAAAAGTGTATATGTGTTTTTCCAAAGCATAAGCTCTATAACTTCCAGATATTTCAGATTTCATTGTACCTACAAACTCACAAAACAAGACATTTAGTAGTGTATATAGTCCACCTGTCCTGCTTACTGGTGCTATAGTTACTACTTTTTTTTTTTTTCCAATCATGGTGACTAAAATTTGTTGAACACAAATGCAGCAATCTAAGTAAAATTTCCACTCCAGTAAATTGAGGATATGCTGTGTGATATGTCTTTTCTGCTGCCCTGTTAACGATCTAACAAATTATCCTTTTTCAACAGGAGGTCTTTCACCGTCTGTATCTCATCTACACAGTGGGCTACTCCATATCTCTGGGATCACTCATGGTGGCTGTCGTCATCTTGGGATATTTCCGGTGAGACAATGCTGTCAATAGGATTTTTCCAATAAGCCACACACGCTCCCATGAGAGTGATTTAGACACGGGGCCAGAAATTAAGGTTAGAGCAGTAGCAGAAGGTTGAGAACAGGAAGTCTAATAGATTAAAGCAGGATGGCACAATTTCCTCTCATGCCATTTTATCAGTTGCAAACATACAGTATAGCAGAGAGCATGTTAATTTCATGCTGACTTAATGGAAAAAAAGAGGCTTTATCAGGAAAGCGTGCCATTCGTCAAAGCTGCATAGACATGCAATGCAGGTTTTTTTTGCATCACGGCAACAATGTGGAGCATGCAAACTGTGTCAAACATGACCTTTGACTTTTACTTTGACTTTTAGCGTGACTATGATACGTCTACCTTTAAGGAAGAACTGCCTCCAGGCTGGCACTAATGCATATTTCATTGTGTGACATTTAGTTTTTTTTTTCATATTTTCATGGTGATTTCAGGTTAAACAACCAAAGCTTGGATATTGATTTTGCAATTCTACCAAGCTTACAGCGATTACAGTTCTTAAGCCTCAAAGTCTGTGCTTGTTTCCCCCTTTTCTCCCATTGAAGCACATAAAGAAGAAGAAGTGCTTAAAAGATGTGAGGAATAGAGAGCAGCGTTTCTTCTCCTAGGACTGAAAGAGATAAAAGGATTTGTCACAGATGCTGCCTTATCTTGCCCCTCTTGCTTTAGTGACATCAGTGCTTAAGTGAAGAGAAACCCTAAAACAAGGCTGAATTCATTTTTTTGTGCAGCGTCGGTCTGATTATTTTTTCACGGCTGATTAATGCAGGGCAGATGTGTCATTATTTGCTTATTTTGTTTAGCACAGGGAATATCAGGAATCAATGTGAAGGCGCTGTTTACCAATGCTCCCACCAGCGTGACTTGCCATACAGGCAGGCAGTCAGAAGGCTTTAGGAACGCTCCCAACTGGCACCAGGAAATCTATGGGCCAAATGAGTTTAATAAGTTATCCCAGGGGCCCATCTGACATTCTGGCTCCGTGCTCCGGAGCACTCCAGCCATGTCTCCCCTTCAGCGTGTCAGCTTGTAGACAGGAGAGCTCATAAATGTTTTCCAGGGAGAGAAAAGGGATATTTCAAATCAGCAGTTGTGTTCAGTGTTTTTCACCAGGGAAATGTACGTTAGATTAGTTTTCGCCCACCACGCCTCGTTCTCTGAGGCTGAGCTTGTCAAACATTCAGCTCATTAATGAGACTTTAGAGGAAGAAATAGTTAATAATGTATAACACTGGGCTAATTTCACTATCCAGTAATTGTCTTAGTTTTTTTTTAATGAGACTTCAGAATATTATAGTTTTAGAATTCAATAAAACTCTAATGAATATTGAGTATGATTGACTTTTTTTTTCTTTGTAATGATGTAATCTTTATGGCCATTGATCCAGCAGCCTGATTCCATGACCTCAAAGGCCCGCTCGGCACTAAACGCTGGGACAGGATGTTTTGGAAGAAATTTTGACAGATAAACTTGTGCTTGTCTGGGAGGAAATTCGCATGCTTTTTTTTTCTCGACACATGCTTGCAATTTTGTTTTTACAGCTCACTTTGAGCCGAGCAATTCAATATTTGTGTGTTTCGAGCCCCTAAATCTCAAGAATGTGTTATAGTCAGCGTGGAATTCAGCTGGCTCTAATTAGGATGAGTATTGTTCATGTGTGTGTGAAAATACTCACATGAAGGTGTGCCAGCCCACACACACAAACACACAGACAGTTTTTAACAGATCTATCTTTTCACCTTGCCGCTCTTGTTTGTTTTCTCCCTAGGCGATTACACTGCACCAGGAACTACATCCACATGCACCTATTTGTGTCCTACATGCTAAGAGCTATAAGTATTTTTGTGAAGGACATTGTGCTCTACTCTGGATCAGCCTTGGAGAACATGGAAAGAGTCACAGTGGAAGACCTCAAGTCCATCACTGAAGCGCCGCCAGCCAACAAAACACAGTTTGTAAGTACCCTACACACACACATATAGTTCTCAACGTAAAGCACTGTGTCCTTGAAGATATTCAAAGAGAAGGAGAAACACTCACTGAACATAAAAAAGAGGAATTTTCAATTTATATGTGATAACAAGGAACACATATGTTTTCATGTACACTTTTCATGGTAAGATCGTGGTATAAAATATGGCAAATAATAAACCACTTTCAGTTTTTCTCCAAACAAAATATAATAGAATTCATCCTGGCTTGATTGCATTACATGCGCAGATAATTTGACTTGGGCGTTAAACGTTTTGCTTCCAAAGAGGAAGTGGTATTTTGCAAAGTCTCACCTGCTTTTCCAGCACTGGAGCAAATAAACTGTGCTTTTTGTCACTGTGCCAAGCTTTTACTAGGCCAGTACTTGGCTTTCCCTTTCAGAGTCAAGTTTAAAAAATGGGGAAAGACTGGATACTTTTCATGCATGCTTTAATACGCAAACAAACAATTTGCGCAATATATTTAGTGGAGACTTTTATCCTGGGGTTCTCCAAATTGAGTTATACTGGATTAAAGTTTTTAAGGAAGGCAACTTATGTGACAATGAAGGAACATAGATGATTCTGATTTTTAAATAGTGTACACTGTAGTTTATGTTGTAAATAAGATCTGGCTTAATAAAAATGGAAGTTGGCCCTTTTTCAAGAATATTTGAAAAACAAAACAATGGAAATGACCTTCCACAACCTTCAAGATATTTCTAATCTAGTTTACTGATTATAGTGTAGATATTGTCTGGTGCTGAAATTTTCATTTTTCACCTTTCATTTAGACATTTAATTTGCTGTCTTTGACGGCATATTCATCACCATTTGATCAACGTGTCCGATTCCTTCATATTCATCTTTTATGTCTTGGTTTATTGCAGCTGGTCATTTAAAATGCACAGGGTTTCCAACAAAGCTTCACTTAACAATCAGCAGATTTATAAATCAGTTTCATTGCTGAATTAAGAAAAGATAATGTTAATATTAAAAAAAATCGAATCACAGACCTGTGTCTCCTTTAATGGCATAAAACTTTCTGTGTCAAAACCCTAACAATACTAGTTAAAATACAAACTGATGAGAAGAGATAGAGACGACAATTATAAAACTGGTAATCAGGAGAGAAAGAAAGAAGTGCTGAGAGGAACTGGCTTCTCATAAATCATGGCATGTCAATATAGCTGCAACAGCTGGAGCTGTATAGCAGTGTGGAGGTTGACTAAATCGATGGCTGACTAAATCAGTATGGCCGCCTGGGACTTACACACGTCATGTCAATACAACACAACAATACTAAATGGATTATTATAAGTCTCTGTCGAAACAGAAATCTATAATTAGGTAAATGTCACTTTCAGTGTTCTATCTAAAAGGCACAGTTCTAGTTCTGCTCACTATGGACCTGGATGTTTATTATTCAATTAATTTCCCGCTAAATCAATCAATAACTTGTTTGACATCTCGCCATGTTTTCACCGCTCTCCAACACAGGCCAGTGATGCCCAGGGGAAATTCATATGGTCAAAAAACCAATTACAACATGGGTAGTTATCACAAAAGCTGCAGCTTGCCTCCAGTTATCCAATAATTGCCTGAGTTCACTATACTTATATTTATTTACATTATACAGCATGTATTGTTTTAGCAATAATTAAATAGTTAGCAGGTAGAAGATTCATGAACTCGGATGAGGCATTTATGTCATTTCATGTTTATGAATAAACACAGCCAGTCAGAACAAAAGACATTGCGAACTTCCAATTTTTCTTTCTCTCTTTTCTTTCCTGTCACACACTAACTGGAAGCTGAAATCTGTTTTGAACGCGTCCCATATGTCATCTTGTGATAACTCCCACAGCTTCAAAACTGCGTGTTATACGTTTAAAGTGTTCAATTCCTTTCACAAGTGCAGATAATGGATCAAGACACAGACAAAGAGATGAATAAGAGGCAGTGAATATCCTGTAGGCTGATTCTCACAAGAACATGCGTTAAGAAACTTGTCCTCTATTCTCAGAGTAAATCCTTTATGTCCCTTCCCTATAGAGCATGTCCTTGCTTTATGTGCCACCTTTCTCCTCTTAAATGTCATAGTCTTTCCATTTATTAAAGACAAAGCCTTTGAAAAACAGCCCAATGTCCGGAGGAATTATTTTGATATTGGATGATTCTGCAGTACATAATCCATCCAATACATCCACGCTACTATTCAGTGTCAATACTGAAGGTATAGTGTGTCATTTATGTGGTAATAGGTCAGTGTGGTGACGTCAGGGTGATGAACATGGCTGCGTAAAAGCACTCAAACTGCAAATGTTGATGTCCTATTTTAGAGCAACGCAGGTTGGGTTTTAAGCAGTTATAAACAATAATGTTTTTCTTCTTTGTTTTTTGAACCTCTCAGCTGAGAAGAAATACTCACCACAGTGTGGCTCCAGTTTAGCCAATAGGATTAAATATGGTCTGAATGTACAGTGTAAATTTGGCCCTTAGTGGCAGCATGGCAAGTCTTCACCAGCTCTGAGTCGACCTCATGTCAGCGGTGAAAAAATATTGCACATGAACATGACTTACATCCTGACATGCAAGTCTTCGTAAACAATAATTCTCTTTAATTATCTTTACAATTAATCTTTATATAATTATTCATCACACACACACACATATATACATATATATATATGTAATGAATAATTATATAAAGATTAATTGTAAATTGTAAATATATATATATATATATATATATATATATAAAGTCATGTTCAATCCTGTCATGACTTTGTGCTGACAGTCCCGACACACACAACCTCGTATGTGGCAGAGCTAGAGGGGAGGTCGAAGCCAGCAGAGATGAACGTGTTCTGCTGAGGTAATGAGGTGATGGCCATGAATTGATACGTCAATACAGGCTGCACTCAAAGGGCCTGCCTGCCACAACCCGGTGTGGGGAATTATCTGATCTGAGTTTAGCCTCCCAGGAAGTTCCCGCAGCTCCTGTTCAATTATTGCCTTCAGTGTGAAATTGTCAAGACAATTAAGGAACGATCTTTATTGATTATCCAACTATTTTAGAAATTGGAAGATGATGCCAATTTTTAGGTTGTGTCATACTTTAAGGGCACTAACTGTGTTCTTCAGCCTTAAAACATTGAACCAGATCAAGGTTTTTACAGAATTATTAATTATCAACGGTCTGTTGTTTAAAAGTAATTAGATAACATGAGTGACCTTTACTCATATACTGTAAGGCAAGGCAACACCTTTTAACAAGGCAATACAAAATGCTTTATATAGCATGTAAGAGAATAAAAAAAATGGACTTAAAAATAAGTTTTAAGAATGATTTCAAAGAACTAATAGTTGGAGAAGACCTCAGGTTTTCTGCAGTTTTCTCAGGTTTTCTGGGAGTTTCTTCCACATACGCAGGGTATAAAAACCGAATGCCGCTCCTCCATGCTTAGTTATGACCCAGGGGACAGTCAGCAAACCTGTCCAAGTTGACCTGAGAGGTGAGAAGTGTTCTTAATGTAGCAGCAGGTCAGAAATATATTCCTGAACCATTCAACCATTTTAAACCAATAGTATTTTAAAATCTTTTTTTTTGGACACACACAGTGCAAAGATATGAAAACTGAAGGGACATGATCCACTTTCTTGGTCTTTCAGCTGATTTAATGGACTTGGTTTTATTTCAGGTTGCATCAAGGAGCGTGTATTCAGTAATCTGCAGTGGAATATTCCAGTACAGATTACTGAACACATACTCCTCTTCCAAACCTTAGTGTTCATTCCCGGCTATTTAATGATGTGTGACTGCAGTGTAAATGTTATGGTGTTTTAAAGGGTGTGTTTTCTGTTGGACTCTTAAGTTTTGCTTGGCTTCATTGAACTGTGTACTCAACAGCTGCACATCCAACTCCATTAACACAATGACAAAGGTGTAAAGTGGAACTATGAAGTATCCTCCTTCTCTATGTCATGTGCTCAAATTTCACTTATAGCTGAAATCACGACACGCAAGATTCATGCTTCATTCTGGCTTTATTGTAACCAAGAAATGAGAGATGAATGAAAATGTAAGTATTTAGAAGTGTGACTTTTTTTGTCAATTTGTATTGATTGAATCTGTTCTCCTTGTCTGGTGTTTGTGTACAGATTGGCTGCAAAGTGGTGGTGACTTTGTTCATGTACTTTCTGGCAACCAATTACTACTGGATCCTCGTGGAGGGTCTGTACCTGCACAGCCTCATCTTTATGACCTTCTTCTCGGACAGAAAGTATCTGTGGGGATTTACTCTGATTGGATGGGGTGAGTTCTGCTTCCTTTACTGCACACGTGTGATTGCAATTTGAATATGAATATGACTTATCATGCAAACGAAGTCTAATGCAAATATTAAATTTTTCTAATCTAATTAGTATGCTAAAACTTTCTGAATTAAAAAAGAGAGGCACTGTCAAATCCCTTGTGTGAGGGGGGGGAATGGAAAATGTCCTTGTAAAAACACTGCCTGAATATGGGCTTTACGGTTCCTGCATTGTACACACTGTGCGTATAAGCTACATAAGCACAGCGCATACAATGTGGATGCTGTGCTACCCAGCTTCTACCCATATGAGCCAATTATGGACTTCATATAGATTCATTTAGAGTATTTCATAGTGATGGCTAATTTTTCTATAAGTATTGATTTATTCATTCATCTATGTTGCAGGGGTACCAGCTATGTTTGTGACAGTCTGGGCCACTGTGAGAGCCACATTTGCTGACACAGAGTAAGTGATCTGTATAAATAATGTGCATATTATTAAGTTCTTGGTAAGCCTTAATACAGAAAGGTCATCATTGCTGTGAAGCAAGGAAAGGCAGGTGCAAACACAGCTGCTGCATCAGTAGTTTTATTTTGCTGATCTGATGTGACATTTCTCTTAATTTTAAGATAACAAGCGTAGAAGTATCAGTAATGCTGATAACTCCTGATTACCAAACATGGCATGAATTTCTGTGCTGTAGATTGAGGACAGGTGTGAAAACAGGGAGACCTCATCAGGGAGGAAACTGCTTCAAGAGGGGCCCTAAACCCCCTCTTACTAGGACTACCAACAGCTTCCACATAGATCCTGCACCAGGGTCAAACTGAAGGCTCTGGAGCCTTAGCTGGTATCCAGCAGCTGTCCAGGAGAACTAAACCCCATATTTTGCTTCTCAGTCAGCAGGAGAGCAGCAGAACGTTTCTATCTTCGACCTGCCTTCCCTTCTTGTCCCTTTGGGCAGGAAAACAAGCCAAGTGCGATAACACTCACAGCTCAGTCGTGTACAGCAGTAAGAGGTGATGGTAGGCATTTGGCTGAAAATCTAATCAATAGATGCTGGTTAATGTCAGCCCACTATCAATGCATATGTGTCCACAAATCTGTGAATCTTTTTTAGCCAAAGGCCGCAAAAATCCAAGGAGAAAACACACAGAGGAGATGACCTCACTGTCCTCATTGGTATCTCCAGCCCCCAGTTAATGGTGGACAGTTTGATACCAGCTAAAAAGAGGGCACAGATTTTGTTATCTAAATGCCTTGGTTCAAACTAAAAAAAAGACATTTCAGAACAGTAAAAGCCCTTGATCATGAAGGGGCTTTATGTGAAGCCCTGGAGTCATGAATCAATTCATGAGGAATTAATACTAGGAGGATTATATAAATGTTTATTTTGGCAAATTAATTCTGGCGTGATATGATATTTATGTGAGATCTGAGATAGATGTGAGTGGAAAAGAGATGGGGTCAATGTCTCATCTAAATCCTTTCATTATGTGAAATCATACAGCAGTGATCATTAGAGACGCCAGCAGAGGGATCCTGGATCATCCCAAAACAGGAACTTGATCCTTATTCATCTCTTGCTGATCCGTTTTGTTGTTGTTTATCTCCTGCAGGTGTTGGGATTTGAGTGCAGGCAATTTGAAATGGATTTATCAAGTTCCCATCCTGGCGGCCGTTGTGGTGAGTACATGCTTGCACTTTTCCCCTGCTGTGTAGGAAAGGACAGTGTTTCAGTGCACCTGTCACATTACAGCTCTGGGATAAGACGCCTTATTATGTTTGCAATGACACTTAATTGTATCATTATGTTTCCATTTTCTCTTCAGGTTAATTTCGTCCTATTTCTGAACATCATCAGAGTCTTGGCAACTAAACTACGAGAAACAAATGCTGGAAGGTGTGACACGAGACAGCAGTACAGGTACTGATTTACTGGCATTGAGCAAAATGATTATTTTCATGTCTGAACACTAGAAAACCAGCTGCTCCTCGAGATTCATTCATAAGATGTACTTGTAATCCGCATCATAGCCAGCGTGATAAACCTTGAATGTATTTACTCTGATTGCATTTGCGTCATGAGACAGGTTCAAAAATAGAGATTTTAAATGGTAGATAAGAATGTGCCTTGTATCAAAGTAAGGCTGCAACTAACGGTTCTTATCACTAATTAGATTTTTCTTTTTCAATTAATAGATTGTCTAGTCTATAAAATGTCGGCAGATAGTGAAAATGTCCATCACAGTTTTCAAGGTGGCGTCTTTTATATTGCTTGTTTTGACGACAAACACTCACTCACTAAAACAGAAAAGCAGCATATCCTCACATTTGAGAATCAGGAGACAAAATGTTTTGTATTTTCCTTTGATAAATGACTCAGATTTGCTATTTTCAGTTAAAGTTTTAGCTCAATAATGTGCAGAAGGTTTAATTTATCTATAGTGTTTTGTTAAAATTATGAAATGTCGCTGTTCTAGAAAACTGTTGAAGTCCACGTTGGTGCTGATGCCGCTCTTTGGCGTCCACTACATCATATTCAATGCCATGCCGTATACAGAGGTGTCTGGGATCCCCTGGCTGATTCAGATGCACTACGAGATGCTGTTCAACTCCTTCCAGGTAAAACCGCTGTGTTAGAAATGCCAGAAATACTAATTTAGCTCTCAAGGTTCCAATAAATATTAATGTACCATTTCAAGTCGAACTAATCTGATTGGGCCCATAAAGATTTTACAAGTCCTCGGGGTTAACATGTCTTTATCGACAACACTGCCAGCCTGTCCTGTCTCAGGAAATTAATGGAAAGGATCAGTTACCTAATGTCCTATTGTTGCTTATTGATGAGATATTTTCTTGTGGCTAGATCCTAATTAAGATAAAGAGGCAGAGAGGCTGGAGGATGATTTTGAATATGATACAAAATATGAAATTATACAGCTAAGATGCTAAACTCAAGACAGCTGGCCTGGAAATCAGTGAATGATGCAAGTAAAATCATTCTCTATTCTTTTCCAGGGATTCTTAGTGGCAATTATATACTGCTTTTGCAATGGAGAGGTAAGAAGAAGTTTTGTATTTTACACCAAAAATTTGTGTGATATTTAAGCTCTTGTGTGGCTAAATAACTTCTTCTCCTCTAAGGTGCAAGCTGAGATCAAAAAGTCCTGGAGCAGGAGGACTCTGGCCCTGGACTTCAAAAGAAAAGCTCGGAGCGGCAGTAACACCTACAGCTACGGACCCATGGTGTCACACACCAGTGTCACCAATGTCACCGCCAGAGGACCGCTGGCCCTCCACCTCACCACGAGGCTGGGGCCGGTGCCTGTGAACGGGCACCGGAACCTCCCCGGGTACGTCAAGAACGGCTCCGTCTCCGAGAACTCTATACCGTCATCGGGACAGGAGCTGCACATTCCCGACGAGGAGCACTCGACCCACACGCGGCCGTGCGAGGACGAGAAGCCCTCTCCGGTGGTGGAGGAGGAGAGGGAGACAGTCATGTGACCTCCAGTTGCGCCGTGCGTCGAGATGAAAACGGGGAAAAACAAACAAATCATGAAACAGTCTCAGGATGGTCTGATGGGTGACGCCTCCATGCATCAACACTTCCAGTTTTTTTTTTCTCCTGTGAATTGAGCCAGAACATTGCAGACTGATGAGGCTCAAGGCAAAAAAGGGTGTATCACTTTTGTGAGCTGGGCCGCCTTCGTTTGAGGGATCATGACCCTCGTAGTTGTGGCAAAATACTCTCAACTCTATCCCCGACCACCTGCCACAGTGAATGTGTAAAAGGATGAAAACAGACTGCCATTTCTTATTTCTTTTCCACTGCCATAACTGTTATTGTTTTCTGACTGCTTTTTTTTTAGCAAATGTCTTGTGCTCAGCTTTTGTGCATAAATCAAAAACGGGGTTTCTTACAGTAGTCGCCAGGAACAGCCTTAATCATCGATGTAATGTCAGGTGGATTTCGAGTGCACTTAGTGGCACATGCGGGCAATTTCATTATCAAGTTTTCGGATTAAGTCAGTGTGAGTAGACTAAGCGTAGACTCGACTTAAATGGATTAGTGCTATTATTTAGAGGCATCGATTCACGCTTGGTATCTCATTTGTTCTGCTTTGACTTAAATCCACTTCAGTGTAAAAGGGAAGGTACTCAGGTAATTGAAGTCCTCTGTTGTTGCACACCTATTTTTTATATTTTCAAAGTGGTGTTTTAGCATGGTCAGCATTTCTCTGAGGACGTTGGTACATTATATAAGGCTGTGTTGAATCATTGTTTCTCAAATTATACAGTTTTTTTGCTGTTTAGGTAAACCCAGTACTCATCTCTCTTAATTACAACAGACGTCAAAGAGTTCAAATGAATGTTTCATATTCTGATTTTCACACACAAACATGATGCCAAAGTGAGAGTGTTTCTTTGAAGACTGTCTCTCTCTCTTTGGGTTCAGTGTCATCCGAGGTAAAGAAGAACTTGGAAATCTGACAAAAACAGTGCCACATGTTGGCACACATTTTTCAAAGCGAGAGACTGTATTTGAAAATACAAAGTGCGGGAAACGGGCATGTGTTGCAGTGGAATGTTAATTAAATGAAGAATCCGAGAAAATCTCAAATTCTGCTGGAATCTCAAGTGACATTTGTGGTGGATATGAAGGAAAACCCAGATTTGAATAACAGAGTAATTTTTACAGACGTCCAGTGTTATGCTGCTTTTTGATGTATATATACAAGTCACAATGTTTACAAAGATCAAAAATACATTCTAATTGTGAGCTAATAGTGTTCATGTGTATGGATATGTTATAAAGCTATGTTTCAATGTATATTTTCTTTCCAATGTGTTTGTTTACGGAATGTTTGCAATATTTGATTATGTATATAGTCCAAAAGAAAACTGGTGAATATATTTACAGGTGACCGAGGGCATTCAAACTAGCATTTAAAGAAGCATTCCACCATATATTTTAATTTCTATAACTTCTTATTTACCGCACTTAACCTGCATGGTTTGCAGGGTAGGTCGCATCATCTATCATACCAAAGAGAAAAGGCCTGATGTGCTGCCAGAGAAAAGGTTATTACGCAGCATTTCTTTGTATTTTCATCCAACATCGTGTTTACAGTAACCAAAAAGTCTTAATGTTGCAGTAAAATCACCCTCCAGAGAAAAAGTATTTGCTACTGGTAGTTAGTGTCGGAAAATGAAATGGAGCGCCCACACAGATGGAAGTTTCTTTATAGATACTCGGTTTCATGTAAACAGCAGTGAAGCGAATGAGAGAACCATTCACAACACCCAGTAGCTTAGTAACAATGAACTGAGACCATTAATATTAAAGGCACTTTTGTTGCTCTTAATCCTCCACTTGGATTTTTTGACTTAACTTGGTCTCAAGAGCTAAATTAGCCTCTATTTGGTTTGGACCAATATGTCGGCTGGAGATGTGATTTAGATCAGATTCAGCTAAACAGAGTTTTACCTCATTCATTTCAGCTAATATTTGACCAAAGCTAATATTTGCTCTTGTACAAACGTGTTGTCCCACATTTTTTTTTACATCCTACGGTTGTGACCACCGTTTGATGGCAGGCTCTCTGGTCCCTCTCGCTGTTGTGCCCTTTTGGTGATTTCACACTGACTGAATTATGCTGATCCTGGTGTTTGATTGATTAAGGTGTGTGATTTGACTCAGTTTGAGCCTGGTTTGTTCCGGTTGTACATCCATCAGATTAATACTACATCAAAAAGAGATGATAGCACTGAAGTTAAATTTCATGCATTTGCTTCAGAGTACTTTTGAATAAATCAGACAACTTTACATATACTGTTTTTTATCTTGTAAACAAATCCCATGAAAAGACCAAAACCAACAATGAACTGACTTCTAAGTATTCTCGGATATAGCTTTATGCTCTGCGCCACAGACCTCCATTGTCTATTAAAAACACAATAAGAAGACAACTTCCTTTACTATGATGATCATGGGCACTGTAGCTTATTTTGAGTCCATCCTGCAAACCCCGTCCTGGCTGCATAAATACTCACTAACGGACCAAATGTGTAATAATCCCCAGCAAAGGGATCATTAACTCATGTTTGGTTAACATTTGCTAAAACCTACAGTGCCCTGCTGTTTTAAAAAAATAAATGAAATATCTGTAAGTTGTTTTCACAGATTTGGAAAACAAATGTTTTTTTGAGTAAGCGACAAGGACATGGTATGAAATTACTGGAACATGGACTAACAAATGATGGTTTTGGTTGTTTCATGGCATTGCTTAGCAATAAGAAAAATGGAAAAACTCCAACCTTGCTTTCAATATTCACACCACTCATTTGAGTCAGACAAGTTCCTACTGTTTTTTGACAGCCAGTCACACACCTGTGTGTTTTGAACAAAAGTGCTCTCTGGCACTTCATGGATTCAAATTGGACCAGACTTCAATGTTTCCATGGGGATCTTTCATTATTGCAGCTCGAGGTTGAGTGGACTGACTACAGCCTTAATCACAGGTGGCTGCAGGCCACACTGATGGAAACACGGAAAAGGCTGAGGTCAAGGGAAATCTTTGTCACTTCATAATTTAACTGGCTCCTGTTAGCTGCCTTTCTCATCATTCTTTGTACATTTTATTATGAATTTGTAAAGCTGTAGTTTGGACAGTATTTAAAAATGCAGTCAACTGAGGTTGCTCCTCATATCCAATCTGGCTGTCCACTTATTGCCAATGGGCAAGTAAACATCATGTTACTGTTGTGTAATCTGGGCAGTTTTTCATTAAAAAAGCGGCTGGTATCAGAGCATGAAAATCTTTTATTAAAAAACAGACAAAAAACACTTGGAAAATTATATTTGAGCACTTTAATACGCTATAATACAGTATTTTGTTTTTTGATTGTATCCTGTAAAATGATTGTGTTTTGGAATCAAGTGTACAGTGCGGCCAATAATCATAGAGCTAATGTTGTATTTCATTGTCAAATACCTCTCATGGAAGTATAAAATGTGTTTCATTGTCTTTTATTTATCTCGTGCCGAAATGTACTCAGTGGAGTCGACATTGGTCTTCATGCTTTCGGTGCCGTGTGTGGACGCTACATCTCACCTTCTCATCACTCTGTAGTGATGTGGGCACGTCGTTGATATCAGTGTAAACTTGGAATAAAATAGGAAGATGTTTTCTGGTCTCTAATGTTCAGTGAATTGTGAATAAGACAATAAATTTATAATTTTACTGTACTCTGATATTCTTGCAACGTCCGTGATTATAAAATAGACAAAGATGCATTTTCTCATATATATATTTTTTTGTTTATTTTAAATATGATACAAATTTTATCTTAGAAAAAAGTGCAGTGAAAAATATGAAATGATCTTTAGCAGTGTGGAGGGCAGAGTTCACTTTTGAGCTTTCTTGGCTCCCCCTTTAGCCCCTCCTTTGCCTCCTTTTTCTCCCTTTTCCCCTCCCTTCTCTCCAGATTTCTTCCCTTTCCCTTCACTGGCTTCTTTCTTGCTTCCTTCCTTTTCACCTTTCTCACCCTTCTTCTTTGTTGATGCATCCTTTTCATCTCCTTTCTTGTCTTTGGCACCCTTGCCCTCTTTCTTGCCCTCCTTGCTCTTCTTCTCTCCTTTATCGGCGTCCACTTTCCCAGAGACTGTTGTCACCTCTTCAGGTTCTTCTGCTTTTGCAGCTGGAACAAAAAAACAAGTAAAAAAAACTGTTAACAGCCTCATGGCATCATCAAGTGCCATCAGGGTCCTGCCTGTAACACTAATTGGAAGGGAGAATTTAATCCAACAGAATGCCGGGCTAAGTAGGTTGCATGTAATGAAGGCACATCTGTTTCTCTCTGTTCTAATAAGCATGGTCTATTTATTCTTTTAATGGCATTGTTTGAAGGGCTTTCCGGGTGAAGATTAAATCTCTCCTTTAAGTTACTAGAATGAAGTTGGGGGAAAGTAGAAAATAAAATGAAATCTCTTCTGGACTAATAGGAATAGTTTGACATTTTCAGAAATATATTTACCAACTTCCTTGCTTTTAGTTAGATGAGAGCTACCACTAGTGGCCGGTTAAATGGAAAAAGGATCTCACTTAGCTCTGTACACAGGAAACAAATTCCACCTATGAGCACCTGACTTATTAACATTTGTTTGATTCATACAAAAGGCCAAGTGTAAAAAGACAAGCTACAGTTTCAGGTGGATTATGGCAAACAGCTAGTACTGACAGTGTCAATAAAACACCCTGTGTGGTTTTTACACTTTGGTTTCTGTACTTTATGCACTTTATTTTATGATAAAAATGAGTTTGACAGTTATGAGAATCTTATTGATCATCCAACTCTCTGAAAGAAAGCAGTATTTCCAAAAATATCAAAACTACTGCTTGATATTCCTTGACTGACGCTAAATTTTCTCTGCACCAAACCCGTCTGAAGATCTGAATATGCATAAAATCATACATACAATGATAATCTTATTTGACTCTTGCTTGACTGCATGTGGAGATGTTGAATGAGCAAACAGTTGTGACCAAGTGATAGTAGGTACCTGGGGCCCAGAATCAGAGACTACGATATCAAAAAAATATAAACTTGGTTTAAACTTAAAGTAGTACAGATGGCTGTCCATCACTGAGCTTGGTTCTGTCCGAGGTTTCTGCCTATTAAAAGGATGTTTTTCCTCGCCACTGTCACATCAAGTGCTTGCTCATAATGGGAACTGTTGGGTCTCTATAAGTAATATCATAAAGAGTATGGTCTAGACCTGCTCTGTATGTAAAGTGCCTTGAGATAACTTTTGTTGTGATTTGGTGCTGTACAAATAAAATTGAATTGATTTACAAGTCAGTACGCCAGCAACAATAAGGAAAGGAAAAAAAAACAAGGTGGGGCTAAACTGTACATTTGGGGAACCTGATGGGGAGAAGCTGGTCACAAAGCATATCGTTTGTAAACCAAATCAAAAACTATTTTGCAATACTAAAAGAAACATTCACTACGTTCCAAAGTGACTCAAACCACACACTAAGGGACGTACGCAAAATGGCTGCTTCCCCACTCCGTTCCCCTTTGATGCCACAGTAAGCCCTCAAAAAAAAACAAAATAAAACAAAAGGTGGCCCGTTCATTGAATATCTGACACACATCTAAAAAAAAAAACTAAGTGTGGGGAAAACAGTGGCTGGCTCGTGTCATGTCTTTGTGTAAACTGAGCTTCCCGCCCCCTTTTATAGCCTCTGCCTGCATCACTTCCTGCTACCTACAACTCCACACATTCAAAGGTTTTGACCTTTACAGCAGATACAAAGCAGACCCTGCAGCCTTGTCTTGTGATCAGATCAGAAATTCAAATTCAAAAACAGACATGGGAGATGAGGTAAAGCTGAAAAGCAAAGTCGTGACCAGGAAACCAGGTAGTTATACAGAGGGGATCAGTCTGAACAGAGCAAACAAATCCAATGAGGAAGTAAAAAATCTGAGAACATAAAATTAAAAACGACATAGGAACATTACGAAATTATTGGAAAGTGATGGACTCATGAGGATAAAGGGCAAAATGGAAATTAAGGGAGCGTAGAAATGAGGTCGGCTGAGGGCAAAATGAGGTGCAGGTGAGTAATGAGAGCAGGTGTGGATAATCAAGGGGGCGCGAAGGCATATAAGGGCAGGAACAGGAGATGATCGGCTTTCACAAAAACAGAAAATACGACATGCACAAATAGGCAGGGTTTCCTTTTATACATGTATGCCTCATTATTTTGTGTGCTTGTTCTTTCATGAAAAACACATGTTCAAGTCATCCCTTGGCACATTTGCGCCCACAGCAATTTTCTTTCAGGCGTCAAATTTGACAGGCAGCTTTTCCACATGAAACTTGCACACCTTAAATGAAAGCTGGCGCTGAACTAACAGGGTCCAACTTCAGCAACTATTGTCTAAAAGCTGTGAAAACTGCTCAAAGGAAAGTTCCAGTTGGGGCCAAACAGAGCTTAATTGCATGTTTTTTGTGTATGTTTTCCGGTTGGCGAACGTTGCAGAGACACTGAATACACAAATGAAAGCCAAGAAACCAAATGACAAACACACAGCGAATGTTATAAGCTGCAGAGTAAACCTGAAATTATTTTAGTCCTGTGTTTTCCTGTGCTGGGTGAATCCAACTGACTTAAAATAACCAACCAACCATCAGAAGCTGGTGAATAGATTTCTTTGTGTTTGACTGATCTTCTGCTCCTATCCTCGTGCGTTCCTCCACCACTCATAAACTCTTTTTTTTTTCTTTTCCCTTTTCTTTATATACCCGTTTGATTTCGGCAAAACTCGGAGAGATGACGCACCAGTACAATGGTTTAAAGGCTGGGCTGGCGATGGCTAAATGAAGAGCTGTAATTAAATGTCAGATTTTGAAGCACAGATGTGTCTCAGACTCAGACATTGTTCCAATTTTGGTCAAATTGCTGCTGCCTTTTGTTCCCCCATGTGTTCTGTTGTGTACATGCTGCATATGGTGGTGGACTAATTAAAGGTTAACATTGCCTTCTTTGAAAGGCCTTGACCTTCACACCACGAATAAATGTAGTACTGATGCAGCTGGTAGGATTTTTGATCAAACTTGGGGCCATTTCACGTTTAATAGAAAATCACAGTTCAGTCTGACTGGGGAATGTATATTAAATGTTTCTGTTTGCAACTGATATCACAAATATTGCCTACTGAGGAAGAGGGCGGGGCCAAATTCCTATTTGCGAGTCCACCACTCACTCGCGCTGAAAACCTCAAACGACCTTTTCCTCACTGCCCTTTCAGAGCTTTATGTGACAGATGTGTGAAAAATGACAACAGCTGAAACTGTGGTGACTCAGCTACGACTCAGGTAACACTGAGAACATCTTCGTTTCCAAAAGTGGCAATAGAAGTGATTAACCCAACCCCTTTCAGTCCTTGTATTTTAATCTGTGTTTGTGCGAGTGCTTGTGAGGGAGATGGAGCGAGGAGGAGGATAGGAACCTTTGTCGCCTCCTTCTTTTTCTCTCACTGTGTTTGCAACAGATATTTGCTGTGAAACTAGAAATTCTTTTCTTGTATTTTTACCAAGGTGCTTTTAAGATCTTGGTAAGCATGTGCAAATGGAGGCACAGAGATCTTCTTAATGGAAACTTTTACGCATCAAAATGGTGTAAAAACGTATCCCTGAATGCATCGTTTTTCTACCAGTACAACATTGTTTTGTTACATGTGGAAAATGTATTCATGCTCACATCTAAAAGATAAGAGCGTGCATTTCTTGATCCTCATTTGTCGCATTTAATTAACTGCTAAATTGTGCTTAATGTTGATTTTACTGACTGCTCTGGAAGAACCATTTGCTTTGTATAATCAAGCCCTCGTTTTTCAAAAAGGAAGTTTTGATTATGAAGTTTCTTTCAAAGATTTGTACTACTTTACATTCAGCGACGCTACTTTCACCCTTTGATTTGTCGAACACTATCGCATGTTTCATCTCAGTCTACCCTAAGCATGACTGGAGGAAAACAGCAATTTGCATATTGGCTTGTGCATTTATGTCGCCCTCCTACTTAGCTAATCCAGAAGCAAACATTGCAGTATGGTTTGTTTTCAGTTCATGGTTGAGATCAGCTAACCTTACTCTTCATAATGGCAGCAGTCAGTGTACCTCCCCTTCAGCCGCTCTCCCAGCCACACGGTTGATTAGTTATACAGTCACGGAAGAGCATTTACTCCAGTGCGCATTAGATCAGCTCTATGTGCTGACACTAGAGATTGAAGAGATATGGATGGTCTCACCGCTGTAGGTTCACCACGTGATCCTGTTTGACACAGTTATCATGCAAGAAAAACTTATTGACAGCTCAATGATTTCTCTCCCATAATTAATTACACAATAACCAGTGAGTGTGTTTGTGCACATGGCTGCATATATCACTGTATATCACCGAGAGGAGCAGGAGAAGACACATGTCAGTCCCCATTTGTCATATTTCTTAACCTGAAAAAGCCATCATGAAACAGCTGAGATGGCTCAGATACACACCACACACCGAAACCCTGAGAGAAAGAGGAGCAAGTAAGAACAAGAGCATTTAATCACAGATGAGACCAGTGTTGACATCAGTGATCATATTTAATTTAGACTAGCAGGAGATAGCGTGAAGGATTTGCTTCATTCAAAGCTTCGGAAAGCAAGCAGACCGGTACAAACACAGAGCAGACACATCCATGCTGCATGCATTCATATGCTCACTAGCAGTTTCATGACGTCCTCAATATTATCAAAGTCATATGACATTTTTATGCAAATATGCATGAAGCAAAATATGTGCATCTATATTAGAAAGATCCAGGCTTCGAGAAAGAAGAGAGCCTCACAAAAATACAAAAGTTTAAACTACAAAAGTAAAGAAATTGCATTTGCAGAGGCGGTTCGATCTGTATTTTGGAGCAACGGTAAAAGTTTCATTTTCTCTGGCACACAGTCAAAACTCCACTACCAAGCAAGATTTGGAAAATTCAGCTTCTGGCTATAAATTTCAAAAGGGATGCGGTAAGCATTTGAATGAGAAATGTATTTTTACTTCCTTGCATTTCTCTCTCATTTGCATCAATAGCAATAGCAAGGAAGACCAGAAAGGTGTTAAATGCATGAAGAGGACTTTTAGAGTGGCTACTGATGTTTACACTGTTTTTTTTAAGTCACCTAGCCAATAAGAAAGAATAGAAAAGCACTGAAAGAAGAGAAGTCATCCTGTCTCTGACAAAGTTTGGGAGCTGGGCTGCTCCTCGTTGACCCTAATTACTGAGGGCTGGCTGCTGTTAGCACTTTGACTTTGGACCTGCTCAGAGACTGTCTGTACTGCAGGAGCATCTGGGTTAGCTGGAAGGAAAGAGGGAGGAAGAGAAGAAAAGGGAAAGGAAAAGAAGAGGAGAGAAGAGGAAATTTAGTATAATGGAGTAGAAAACAGAGCAGAAATAATTGAGACAAGTGCAGCAAACTTTGTTAGATGAAAAGAAGAGACAGTGAAAATTTAAAGCTGCCCCAGAAAAGAGGTTATGTAAAAAGACAGCTGTCCTCTTAGCCTTAATCATAAAGTAAGAGTACAACAGTGAGAGCCTTGTGAGATTTAAAAAAAACATGAATCCGGTGTTAAACACTTGGAGCAATGCAAATCCAAACTGCAGCTCTTCATCCACAGAGAGCTGCACTGACTCCTTCTCAGATCTCTAGGTTTTGCTTTTGTGTAAAGCAATCACAAACTGGTCTACGAGGGCATAATGTACTCTCTGAAATTTATTGATGTCATGGGACTTCAGTGGACCGTTTAACTGTTTCCCTCTACAACCTCAATCAAAGCATTAAAATAAAGGGTGTCCCAACCAGGAAAGCTCCACGGTCAACCTCAGACATCGGAGCTTGTGTGTCTCAGCAAGCTAATAATAGCAATTTAATATAGTCATATTAATACTGGAAGGATATTAGAGGTACTTACATCCTGGGATCTCAGTCAGCTCATTCAGAGGTGGCACTGTCTCTAATGTGTTGGCGTATTTCTTGGCGGCCTGTCTTTGTGCGTGCCGTGCCTCGATTTCCTTTTTCGTTCTCGGGATTCGACATTTGAATATACAGCACAGAGTGATGACTGAAGGAGAGAGGGGAAAAACACGAACATGATGAGTTTATTTGAATAGAATATGTTAAGGACTGCAACATATTTTACACGATTTGGATGGTTGGGTGGATCTAAGTCTCTACAACTATCAGATGGTTTGACTTGAAATTGTGACTTTGGTGATTTCCTAACTTTTCCTTTAGTGCCACTATGACATTTGTGGTTTCATGAAAAAGGTCTTAACGAACTATTAGATGGACTGCTATCAAATCAGCGGTATTCATGTGGCCCTAATGCAGGGGTGGGGAACCTTTTTCCAATCGAGGACCATTGGGCCATCGCTCTGAACGCATCCCCACAAACTAGGCAAACTGACTTGCCTTTTCCTTCAACTACAAAAAAATATTATTTATCCATTTATCTTGGAAAATGTGTCATCCACATCTACTTTTTATTCAAGATGCATGTTACTGATATGTAAAAAATATGTATGAGTTGCCTTCACCGTGAATGTGACCTTTGCAGGCAAACAGCTCAAAGGGACAAACCACAAGGACATCTCAGTCTACTATCTTTTAATTTATAGCTGTATAGAGAAGTGTTTTCTGAATTGCCTCATGGACTGAATCAAACTGTCTTGCGTGCCACAAACAGCCTGGGGGCTAGACCTTCGTCATCCCTGCCCTAATGATCAATTTTAATACCTTGATTGGGCTTCTCATCGAGCTCACACAACTCACAGATGTATATGTAAAAACGGAGGGAAATAAAATCCAATACTATCTGCATTGCAAGATGGTCTATTGCTTGAGGCAAGTTACATTGCATTATCTGTGTGAATCAACCCTTTAAAAAAACAGGCTGGCCCAAAAATCCTCTTGTCAGTTTTGTAACAACAACAGAGAGTCAGTGATACCATTTGTTAACATAATTGCACTGTAGCATGCGTCACAATTTGTTCAAACTTAGAAACAACATTTGCATTTTGACCCGTTATTTGCCATTTTGTCTAACCCAGCATTAAAGCCATTAGGATAAAAAAGAAAGTGAGGGTTTCCTCCCTCTACAGTTTGCTGCCATTACTCGGATGACTCACGTCTGGAAACACCTCTCCTTCCTGACATAATATTTATGTCATTACCACTAATCACGCTGTGCTTCATAATCACACCGTGGACTTACAATTGCATGCACGGACACCTTTGGCCTGCTGGTACTTCTCAAGATAGTTGCCTATATAATGGTTTGTGAAGGCGATAACAAAGCGATTTCATGGAATATACGCACCGACCGCCAAAACAAACACTGAAAAGATGCCGATGACCTGCCATAACCGCAGCCCCCAGAAGACAACGGTCTCTGAGGTGACGGGGTCGGGCTTCTTCGGAGGATCTGTGGGTAAAAGCTGTGGAGAAAAAAAGAGACACCATTGATTTTTAAAGGATCTCCACACCACAAATAAACCTCCATAAACCGTTAAACAGAGAGCGAGCCTCAAGGAGTAAACAAGATCTAACTCCAGCTTCGCATCATCTAAGAATTATGCTCAGTTTTTAATGTGTGATACTTTGATCTTGAGGCCATGTAGTGTGTCAGTAAAGTAATTAGGGTTCGATCTGACTTCAAGTAAAAATGAATTAATGATGAACTCTGTTTGAATCTAATGGACATTTTGGAGTCAAACATGTACAAATATGAGTTTGATGTCACCAAACATCCGTCCCTCATCACCAATGATAATTTTGCATTTATCTACAAGCACACGTCAGACATCTTCACGCAACTTCAGCTTTCATTCTAAACTCTGAGGCTCAATCTGTGATGATACTTTATTGGTAATTTCATTTATAAATAGTCTCATTATGTGTCTTATTATTTAATTGAATGGACAGTTTTGGGCTCAAGGCGAAAGAGTTGCCTTGAAGGAAAAGTGATTTTCTTCAAGGTATTATTGGCGAAATGTTCAAAAACAAAAGGCCCTGGTGAAAAAGATATTTCATATTTCTAACACATAACACATAGCCTGCAGTTTTCTCAGTCTGTCTCCACCTAAATCGTCTCTAACTGGACACCAAAGAGTGCTGAGATCTACAAAGGCTCAGGAGTCGGCTGGTTTCAAGATGCTTTTAGATGTTTTAATTCTCCGCTGCACAGTCAGTTGATAGCGCCCAGAACACTTTTTTTCACATTTTGAACCAGCTCACCCCGGAGCTGGGGATTTGGGAACAATGAAATATAAAAATTGTGTGTGTTTTTGTGTGAGATCAATGGCTTGGATCACTAAGATTTCACCTGTCCGGCTTTGTATCGATCGCTTGACTGGATGATACAAGGTTGACTTTGAAACTCTATACTTAAGTCCATAAACCAACAAGCGATGGATCAGAAAATTGATACTTATTACATTCCCCTCCATTATTGATAACACTGTTACGCAGTGAAATAGAAAAACGCTCTAAGAATAAGCTGAGGGAGTTCTATGGCAAACACAAAGGACTGAGGCTTCATGAGAGGATGAAAAACTGAGATAAGTTTGCTTTGGTGGAAGAGAAACATATGATGAAGAAAGCATTGCTTGTACCCTAAAGTTTCTATAAGAGTCAGTATTTCTTTGACCACATCAATTAGCAGATGTTACAATAAGCTTAGAATTTGTAGATGAGAGCTCTTCCAGAATTTGTGTTTTCTCCTTTGTGCCATTTGAGACTCTCGTCATCATCAGGTTGAAAGAACGCATTGTTTTGGCTGTTTGTCAGAATTGATAGGCTTCAACAAAGCCAACATGCCAAAATGTGACAGTGTGTCTTCAGGGTCTCTATCATACTGTTTGTCTGCTGTGGAGGACACAAGGGTTGAACCTGAACAAAGACGCTGCAGAGAAAATCATCTGAATGAGTTTTACGCTCATATTTGTGTAGCTCCCACAGAAGGATTAGCCTTGATGGGGATATTTAGCGCTCCTCTTAAATACCAACATATTTTTTTTGACTCAAGAGTGATTATGTAATGTAAGTCCTTTCCTCTGAGGGGCGTTTCTTGTGGCAGGATTAGTGACTGTAAGCCTGGAGTTTTCTTTTGGTGGAACAAACAGCACAAACCCAGAAGCAAGTTTCCTCATATTTTTGTTTGTTGGACGGTCGGTTGGTTCGTTTGCTCGTTACGTATTCAATAGCATGTTTGGATATTCTTCATTAAGGATGTGTTTAGGGACTAATCAAGGAGGATTTACATCTAAAAATACAGAAATTTGCACTGGGATACAGGTTCAGTTCCCACATGTAATAGAAAAGGACCAATTACGAAGTAAAGACTTACAAAAGGAAATCCTGTATAATGTTGAGATTTTGTTTCCAAGAAAGAAATGACTGCATTGTGTGTTTGAAGAACTTAACCTTCATTGCCTGACTCCTGCAGAGGCTGTGACTATCCATCCGGCCTTTACTTTAAATTAACAATATGTATATTAATCAAGCACTGACTCGAGCTTCACTTTTTCCTCTTTGGAAGTTTTGACTGCATCAGATGAGCGGCCGGGTGGAAGCTGATTCTGGAAGATTCTTGTGTTTTCTCTGACCTGATATAATACGCCTTTGTTTCTTGGAGAGCAAAGTTCAGAGGATGTCACATGTAAAGAGTTTTTTTAAAGACTTTTTTTTTTAAAATAAATGTTGGTATGAGTATTAAAATGTTTGGGTTTTTTGTTGTTGTTGCCTCCACATAACTATACACAGGGATGATCTAGGGAATTACTCATAAACCATTATTTCCAGTTTTTAAATGACATTAAATCAATCAAAAATTATGAATATGAGATTTATTGTAATGTCATGGGTTGTTACCATGTCTATAATATGCCACTACTCATTCATGTTAATATAGAGGAATGTGTTGTCAGATATTCATATCATTTGTATTTGTACACTGTGTACTGAAAGTAAAATGCTTTTTTTTTTTTTAAGTAGAATAATTTGTTACCTTGTGTTGTACAAAACAATGGATTTCAGCTGCTTTTTTTGTTGTCAGATCACTGTCACATCCTCTGCTGTGTCAACCTCTTCTCTTCAACCCAAAAGCACAAAAACAACTCATCGCACCTGGACTATTCGTCCTCCCATTTCCCTCTATTTAAGACCATATAATGTATCAGCTTTCAAAATATCTTCCCTCACTCCTCATAAAGAGAGGCGAGCCACAATTCTGGCGAGCGAGCGATGGAGCTACCTCTCAAACAGCAGAGCACCTGCAGCCCTCGGGATATTCCTGAGAGAGACCTGTGGAGGACATGGTGGTGTGTCAGGCTCTTACCTCAGGATCCGGGATCTGGGAGAAGACGGAGGACAAGCACTGAGACAGCAGCACTGCTCCCCAGCCCCGCAGGAGGAGCTGAGGTGGACATACAGGCTGATCCCCAACCATTCTCTTCCCCCTCTGTCTCCCTGCAGCCACCCTGCCCCCTCTCTCCCTCGTCCTCTGCCTCTCTTCTTCTTCTTTCTGTCTGCCCGCCTGCCTGCACTGGCGCCGTACACAGGACAGGACCACAATGGCCCTGGGTGATTAATGGTTACTCTGGCGGCTTCCTCCCATCCACATTCGTCTGCTGCTCTGCTACCTCTATCTCCCACAACGCTCCAGGAACCCAAAGACACACCGGCGGTCACCACTTCAGGCAAAACTGCTCCTCTACAATGGAGGGAGCCAACCCTGCTGTTAGGGTGCATTAATTAATTAATAGACCTGGTGTGGTTTACAGCCAGCTCATCCTGACGGGGACAGGCAGTTAACTCAGCATGTGGGGGGATGGGCTGTTTGCAGTACAGTTAGCCATGAGGTCGGCCTGCGCAGGACAGTGAACGAAAAGCTGTGGGCGTCATCATGTTTATTGCCTCAGAATCTGGAGTGTAAAAATCCTCACAGCAGTGTGTCTTCAGTTGGGGCAACACATGAAGCGCCAAGGTGTTGCAATGTTTTCTATAGGCCTCAGGAGAGAGCAAAAAAAAGTTTGAGTTAAATTGGTTTGGTCGCAGTCATTTGTGTTCAACTCAGAAGTGAAATTGTTAAAAAAAAATTTTTGTTTGCTTCTTGTTGATGATGTTTCCATTGATGGGAATGGTGCTCTTTTAGTGGAAGCCAAACTGCAATGAAAGAAATACAGTGATGAAAATTCACAACTCACATGTAAAAAGATAAATAAACAAAAAATAAGGGAACAATATTAAAATATTGTTAAATAAAAGTACGGCACCAAAAAAAACTGGTCGCTTTGAGGATGTTGAATTATAAACTGTGTTTCAGTGTCACAGGAGGTCGAGGTTATGCAGCCGGGTCTGACCAATTACAATAAGATAAGATGAGATATTCCTTTATTAGTCCCACAATGGAGAGGTTTACTGTACAGCAGCAAAGATAAATAGTACGTATGCAATATAAACAAGAGAAGTATAAAAAGTATTAATTTAACTCAAATAAAAAGTGTCAAAAGTTTAACTAGAATAAAAGTATTCTACTTAAACTTTTGTATATATAACAATTTAAACAAGGCTAAAACAGAAGTACAAGAGAATCATGAAAATATGAGAACAATATACACTATAGACAGATAAAGTTGAAAATGATGAAATGAAATGAAATATTGCACAGTGCAATAACCTAATTCATATAGTGTATCGTGGTTTACATTTTAGGAATGTATCATTTTCGATGAGTTTTCTCATCATTTGCTTTGGGAATCTTTATCTGTAAACCACCCGGTTCAGTAGCCATCACATAGAGGAGTATAAGACAAAGATAATGTTGACAATGATAATATTATTTCCTGGAAAATGGAAATACCAAAGGACGAGATCAAGTGAAGTAGAATTATCACGAAATCATCACTAGATTTTTGAGGGCATTAAACAATCACAATGTTTACATCATATCAACTTATTCAGTTGACACCATACAGTTGCTTATATACAGAGCAACAGTCTCTTAGGATCAGTTATCCAATCTCATCTCATCTGTTGCTATCGTCAATGTGATATCCCATTTTACGCTACTTTTTCTTGGTCCTGGGTAAGTATTTAATTATAACAGTAAAGAAAAACTGAAGCTTGTTCACATTCTTTCCAGCAAAATACACGATGACTGATCCATTAATCGCCATAGAAACCGGGGCGCAACGCATTATGTGTATTGATCGAGGTGCACACACTTACACGTAGCATGTAGCACACTTGAATCTCACTTCCCTGATGACGGAAAGGAAATGGGTGCCATCAGCCTGCAGGCTCAAGTGTTTTTGGTGATAATGAGAACCCTTGTCATCAGCCTTAGTCAAAAATAGTTCCCCAGTGATTGGTTTTTGTAAGAGGTGTTGGGTGCAGTCACCTTCCACCAGCTACAGTCCAGATTCTTTTTGACATATACTTAATTGAAAACAGTACAACATATTTAATGTTTGACCTCATTAACTTCATTCTTGTAATCTGCTTAATCTGAATTTGATGGCAGCAGCATGTTTCAAACAAGTTGGGACAGGAGCAACAAAAGACTGGGAAAGCTGTGGACTGATCCAAAAACACCTGTTTGGATCATTCCACAGGTAAACAGGTTCATTGGTAACAGGTGATAGTATCATGATTGGGTGTGAAAGGTTCATCCTGGAAAGACTCAGTCGGTCACAAGCAAGAATGGAGAAAGGTTCAACACTTTGCCAAACATGATTGTAGAAAGGAGATTATCACTTGAGCTCAGGAACACTTCATAAAACTGTTCCTGTTCGCTGACGTATTGACATTTCACACAGTGTCTGAACTTTTTTGGAATCGAGGCTTTAGATCAAGTCCAAGTGATGGAATCTGAAAGAGCTTGTCCTGTATGCTTTGCACAGATCTTCCTGTTTTGAGTCATTAAATCTCTCTGTCTGTCAGCCCAGTGAAATTTCAAAGCCAGCTCCTGTCTAGCTTGGCATTATATTTCTATTACAGTTAACAATGCCAAACAGAATAATAAAAAAAGATCATGTTTTGTCCTGACACTTTAGTTGCATTCAGAGTAAGTTAAAGACAGTAATCAGCCAATTCTCCCAACATTGATAATTATGAATACATGTCTGTTATTTTAGCAAGGTCACAATATTCAAATGATTCACTAGCTTAGATAATTAGAATATTCCAAAACACCTCGTGACCCCACTTACTTATTCAGATACTCAAGTGAGTGCACTGCCTTTAGTTTATTATCACTATGATTACAACGTGGCACTTCTTCTATAATGGGTGTCTGTACTTGAAGGGAAAATGTACAGTGGCCGAGAGCACTCAACACGCTGCACATTCAGAGAGCATATGCAAATTGATACGACACAATAAATGGTGAAAATGATTCACCTTTGACAGCCCATTAGCATCACAAAGAAACACAAGACAGTTACATATTTTATACATATAGTAAGATGGGATCTCTCTTGGCATTCACATGACTATTTTGATGTGTCGGTCAACAATGGGTTAAGACAAACATGTTGCATCTTGGAGCCTCAAACACTGAAGGTCAGATCACTTGTTTGATTGTAATGCAGGGAGTCAAAAGGCCTCCTCCAGTGGGACAAATTCTGAGTGTTTGACATTTTCGTCCTATGGCTGTCTGCTGAACTAGATTCTGTGTGATAGCAGAAACACGCTTGGAGCCATTAGCGCCTGGTATGAGGGAGTAGAGGACAAGCAAGGGGGGGAGAGCCTCGACTTGGGAGTCTGAAAATGTGTAGTATTAGAAATGTACAAATGTTTTCAAACAGATTTACAGTTCATAGTCAATGTCAAGAACTGGTTACATTAGATATCAAGGCAGGTTCAGGATATATGACACATCCACATTTTTAATTGGAGTATTCAATTCAATTCAGTACTCAATTATGATTGTCTAGAAAGCTCCAAAATATCTGAGAATGTTGTTTTTTTCTTCATTGGGTCTCGTAATATTTGCATAAAACCTTTACATGATGCACTACATGAAGCTAAAGTCTGAGGATCAAGCATTATTGAGTGGACGTGATTGTTGTGTCAAAACAAAGCTTCACGCATTCATATTCATAAAACATACACAGACTGTATTTCACTGAGCAATAAGCAGCCTCCTGGGCGTTGAGGTGGCTCAGCTGGCGCGTCATCCCCTTTTGACTCTCCCAATTATTTCACTCTCTGTCTACTGTGAAGCATCAGATAAAGGTATAATCAGCAGCCGGTGATCAGTGGCGCTCATGCACACCCCTCCAGAAGGTTGCAGATCCGAGTGGCAGTGATCATATTCGTGAGCAAAATGTCAATGCCATTGTGTCAGCATGTGCTAAGGGACTTGTTAAGCAACTTTGTTCAGTGAAAGGATCTCTGCACCAGTGATGATGGACACACATGACACAGTCAGTGATTCAGACATCCAGCTCTAGTACATTTTCTTCTCATTTCAGCTATAAATAAATCCTGTCTAAATCTAATACACTGCATGTCTTTCTCTTTTGGCAGTGGTCGATTTGAGGTATATTCAAGTGTAAAAATATCATTACTGGTACTGGTAAATGAATTAAAACAATTCGTTTTTTATCTGCCAGGACCATCATCAGGTGAGTGCTTCCTGAAGAAACTGATTATTTTTGAGTTTCACAGAACAGAGAGAGCAATTCAATTTAGAGTGAGGAAATTGTTCTTGGTATCAAGAGACACGGCCAAGTCACTACAGCGATGGGGAGCTACAGTTTGTCAAAAGATAGAAGCTTTGGAAGCAAAGTGTCAGTTTGCTCTGGGTCTCACAAAAAAAGCATCTGATATGATATTATGGATATATTCTCATTCTGATATTCTACAGTAATATCAGCACTGAGATATATCCCTGTAGTTTTGCTATATAGAACAATGCTTTTCCAATTCGATAGTACAGTCTCTACAAGCACGTAGCTACTTTATTATTATTCTATTAATCATATGTATTCATTCCACCTCCAGAAGCAGGCGGACCACTTCTCTTTACAGTCTATTGATTTAATCACAACTTCATCATCATAAAGGCAATTAAAATGGACTCTATTAAATAGACACTGCATAGCATTGCTTTTTTTTTTATATACAACAGATTAAGCATATACTGTATAAGTTTAATTGGCATTTATGGCTTTAGACTGCATGATTGCAGGACAATAACAAGTCACTGACTCTCAGAAAAGCACATCAAAGGTGGTTGATATGCGGCACATGACAAACCACACTGCCATCTAGTGATGCCATCTGTTTTTAAAATCACTGAAATAAACAAAATTACTTTAAAAAATAAAATAAAATAAAACGGAGCATGAAGTATTGACATGATGCCTCACTGCACCAGACCGTCAAGCAAAGCCAAATTAATTAAATTAAAGTGTAAGAGTGAGTGTAAAGTGTGAGAGGTCAACAATCAAGATCAAGATGCTGACAGAACTTGTTTCATCAACACATCACTGTGAATTGTTTATGACTGTAATGAATATCTCTATACTCGAGTTTGATCCAAGTGTCCGCCACACTTTCACTCATCAGGTGAACTTTGATCAACATTTCACTTTCCCCCAAAAAAGTGCTTATCATGGCTTCACAACTGTCTCAGTAAAGATAACAGCTCATTACTTTATTTCTACTTACTGTAAATGAGCACATTAGGACTCCGCTGTTTATTTTCTTTCCATTACATGTAAATGAGAGGCACTAGGAGATGAATGGACTCATAGAGGCACAAACCGTTTTCTGGCCTGAGTAAAGTTCACAGATCCCTCATATACTGATGGCTAACTTTAACCTCTGCGTTCACAGTTCCACTATTTACTTTAGTTTCTGGATGCAGTCAATGGTCTGCAGGAAGCATTGGTCCAGAACGAGGGAATACCTCTGAGGAGAAGGATGGAGAAAGGAGTCATTCAAACCTGGAATGACAAATAGGTGAGGCTGTTTACGTATGCTGTGTTTACATAAGTTTGTGTTTGGTTTGGTGGGTTATTGGGCATTTTGGAATAAATCTACACCTTTCTGCGTAATACAGCTACATAAAACAATATTAAAATTGTTTGGTGAAGTGTAATTTATTTGAACGTGATGACACTCTTTAATGACTGAAGTCAACAAGAGTAGACATATTAATCTATGACAACATTGGTTTTGCACTGAAGTGAAACAGTAAAATTAGCAGCAACAAGCTTTATTTAAAATCTAAAAGCTGGCAACATTGGCTCTGTTCCTATCAATTACCACATGGTCAAGCTTTGGGTTACACGTTTGGGTAAAATGTTCGACATGCTCACAAACACTGGCTTCATTTTTACATGTTGTGTCACGGCAGATTTAAAAAAATAACCAAACAAAAATTTATTAAGTTAAACATTTTCCCTGGATCGGATGCAGTTAGGGACCATGACAAGTATTTGCTCCATCAACACCCTTTCTGACGCACATTGCTACATTTGATACATATTTGGCAGTCCTGCAGAGCATGTCGTCCTAAAGTTTAAGGTGTCTCATCTGCTCGTCCGATGACAAATCTCACTCTTCGACATTAAAGGCTGCCTCGCCTTCTATCCAGGAGGTATTCAACACAAGCTGTTTTTTGTTACTCTGAGCATAAAGGCTTTCTTCATCACATCCAAACTCTGATATTTTTGTCTTGTGGCACTTTCTCGCTCAGTCCAATGGGGACCTGCCAATCTCCCACAGGGTCCTGGAAGAAATAGTGCGGTATTTGAAGCAGCACACTAACTCAGCCATGGTTTTAAATTAAGCGTGATGTGGAGGGAGAGGAGAGAGAGAGGAGGGGGTTTCTGCTGAAATCCTTTTGGCTACATCGGAAGAAAATAACTCGGATGTTAGTATGAATGTAGAGGCCACTCCCACCAGGCATATCCAGACAACCTTTCGATTAAGAAGCTAAGATCACATACTGTACATGCGTGTGACATGCTCGAGGGACTGCGTGGACGACTACAGTGGGAGTTTGTGCAGCTCGAGGCTGTATTCATTTTCAACCACTATTCCCACACAGCTGGTTTCAGTCAAAAGTGATTAGCAGTAATTTTTAAAAGGAATATTGAAGTTTTTGGGAACTTAACTGGGGTGTTTAGTATTTGGATTGGCCTGTCACACATTTATGTACAACCATCTGGAGCCAAAATAAACTCTAGGAGGGTTGTAGCCATGAAGGCAGACAATATACTCGAAAACCTTCAGTGAAGATTTGGTTCCTGCGCTACATTGATTAAAGTCGATGTTACATTAGTTGGCAAAAATCACTTTCAAAGAAGACATTGTTGCGCTCTATACCTGTAATGCACTTAGGCCAGCAGAGAAAAAGACATACATAGATTAAATTAAATGTGACAGTGACATTTATAAAACAGCAAGCACACGAGATATGAAGCCATGGGGAGACATCCTATCAGCATCAAACATCTCTGCAATCAGTAAGAACACTTGTCTGGTGCCATCAGGGGTAAGCTGAAAGCTCTGCTCCTCAAGGTTCTCAAGTGGTTAAACTGAGGTCAGCGCACACACAAAGGAACCATCACTAACCGTCTTTGAAGGTTCAAATGAGGAAAAAAAAAGATGAGGATCTGCATGACGTTTGTGTGGCAGAAGAGGAGAGCCTGTTTCCTGCAGGCTGCTGTTTGTCACATGTGACAGGAGAAGGTAGGGCTCAGCTGGACGTGAGGTTGAGCAGGGACCAGCGAGTTCCCCTGGTTAGTGTCCTGTCTGGGCTGTCACAGAGCCTGCAGGAAAACATGCTTGACTTGTCTCATCATGTCACTGCTGAGCTGCAGGTCATGGTGGAGAGTGCTCTTTAGCGATGCCCTCGGCACCTCTTTCCTCCAGCTGAATGACTAGCCAGGAGAAAACATACAAGAGCAGCATGAACATCTCTGTGCAGCCCAGATATGAGGGTGAGAGTGAGCACTGTCCGGAGACCTTGCGTCCGTTGCCTTGCATCATTATTTCTGTTGCCTAGTGTAAATTTTAGATCTAGAAAAAACAAAAAAATATTGCTTGTTTTTGCTGGACAGTCTATTTAGTTTGCTTGTGGACAGCTCCTGTTGTTCAGAGACTCCTGCCGTCCTGGTGTTTGGGGACACGACAGACACGACACGACGGCATTGTAAAAATGAAAATCTGCTTGACAGTCAGTGACATAGTCTTGGCATACCGGTTCTACCCTTGTTGCTTCTATAGTTCATACTTTGAATCAGATTTTGTCCTCTCCAGCTGATGTTTCAGGATCACCATGCTGCAGTGCTCTTCTTGGTGCTTCTGTCTCCAAAAGCCTCTGGTTCATCTCATTCTCTCTGGAAAAATTCAAGCAAATTAGTTAAAAGCTGTGCCATTCCTCTTACTGGTGACTGTAGAGATGGACTAATGAATCCTCAGATTGACCTCAGCTACATTGTTAAAACTCTTGGTTTTACTGTCAGAAAATAAAATGAACTCTAAGGCCTGGTGGAAACAACCCTTCAATGCTCAATGGGTACATGGCCTTGAAACAGGGACATTCAATGGCTTAGAAATTACATGGATACTGCCCCCTGTGGGTCAAGGATGTCTGCTATTATGCTTTTCTTGTGGCAGTCTTTGATGAGCAGCATCACTGACAGATCATATTATACTATATTGTGTCTTCATGATATGTGGCTGAGCAAACACAATGTGTCACTGATAGTAGAAAGCTGTGAGCAATAAAGTGGAGAAACAATTGATGTCCAAAGTAATATTACTTATTCTGTAGGACGTTAACCAGCTCAAGGAGTCTGTCCTTCTCCTTGCAGAGGATTCTGTATTCGTTAGACTGGGTCATCAGCGCGCTCACATCAGCACAACACTGTGGACATCTTGAGGAACTTAGACCCCTGAGATGAACGAGATATGATGTTAAAACATCACAGTCTTACTATACATAAATCGATGTGTAAGAGTGTATCAGAGGAGCTTTATGTCCACTTACTGGAATTCTACACTGCTTCCCACAGCAGGCAGCACCAGTTTATGACCAAATTTAGAAACTGAAAGTGAACTAGACAAAAGTTGACAGACAGTAATATTAGTAGGATATCTTAGCAGAATACACTGATGAAGCTGTGAAGCATTAAACAAAATCAACAATCTGATTCCAGAAAGTCTCCCATTAGTCACAGTGAATTATTAACCCAGTCTCAGTGTGACAGTTAGCAGAGGAGAGGTTAATAAAACATTAAAAATCTTAATAATTATCAGAGACTAATTCCACAAATCTAAGAAAATCCATACTCCAATGATCAATTGGCATGAGTAGCATAAGAACACATACCCTGAGGAAGTTATTCTCTTGTTAATGTCGCCCTCTTCAGGATGAGAACCTGAACTGCAAATGGTTGTCTTAGGGTTAAACTGTCTTTCTTCGCCCTCTTCCTGCAAGAGATGTGTACAAATAATTACTTGGACAAGCATTAAATATAAATGACCAAGCATTAGGACAAAGGTTTAAATGGACACATAACTTTTCAACTCAAATTTTGTGTCATTTGCTAAGAAATCAAATACATCATTATTTTTGTTGCAATGATTATAGATGTCATTCCCATGATTTTGCTTTTTTCTTTTGTTTACCTTGACAGAGAGCTGCTGGATTTGCTCTTCTTGTTCTTTGATCTTGGCCTCAAGCTTCTGGATGAGAGTGCTGTGCTCTGAAGGTTCACTGCTCAGCTGCTGTCTCGGGCTCTGCTGAGTCTCTTTGCCTTGTACATTGTGCTGTTGGCTGAGCTGTCTCAGCACCTCCTGCATCTGGGTCTGCTGTTTCTGTCAAAGGGAGAAGGGGCAATTATTGTTGAGAGCAATGTAGTAAAGCATGAGCTCATCACAGATCTTTCTTTCTGTGGTCTGTGGCTTATTTTAACTCATAAATATGATTTGAAATCCCTGATTATTCATTGTTATTTGGTCTGTGTACCAAGAACTGAAGCTTGTAGTTAACAGACCATTAAATGTAATGTCATGGAGCATTTGATCCCAAACCACAATGTGTCAGATAGGCTTTAATCACATTACACACTCATCCATATTTAACTTGGGAACAGAGCGATGAAATTAAATATATTCATGTTGTTACATAAAAACCCTCTTGCTTGTCTGTGGTTGACAAAATTCCATGATCATTTTGGTTTATGAACACTGAAAAGCTTCAGAAAAAACGGATCAACCAGAAAACCTGTCTTCTTTTCTGGCTTAAACCATGATTGACAGGTTTTCACAGATTAATTAAAAAAATATAGTCAAACATGCTCACAATGCTCAACAAGTCACACAAAATCTACTGTGACATTATAAAAACACAATTTGTGTGTCCACAAAACAGAACATACACCAGGTACATAACTATAACTAGTTATTTTTCTCTTATCTAATGTCTTACCAGCAGTGCATCCACAAGCTCATCATCATGTTTACCCTTCTCAAGGAGGGTGGAGATCTGGACCTTCAGAGTCTTCATTTCAGTCGACAGAGATTTGTTCCTGGCTTTAGAGGCTTCCATCTTTTTCTTCACATCGTCATAGTCTTTCAGGAGGGCCTCATAGTCAGCTGAGATCCTCTGTACAGGTGTGGAAAGAGAGCAGGGCTGTGTCATATTAACAAATTCATATTTAAATTCATTTACAATGAATGTACAGCACACTCACCTCAAATGCCTCCCTCTTCTCCTTCTCGATAGTGCGGATGTAGCTGAGGTTTCTGTCCAGTGGAGTGGTTCTTTGAAGGACCCCCATGCCCAGAAACTCTTCCTCTACACTCAGGACACTTGACTGTCTTCGCCGAGTTGACTGATTCAGCTGCTGCTCAAGGTCCCTCAACTGTTACACAATGCCCAGTTTTATTAAATGTTGAAATCAGGTATTTGTCTTATATTCACACATCTAATACTTCACTCTGCAAAGAACTTTATTAACTCTGTAAAGACTTTTACTTTAATTTAAGAAGCACATTCTGACTTAAGTGATGTCATTTTCAGGTTACCCTTGTCTGCAGAGCCAGTATCTGCTGAGAGCGACCTCTAAAGTTCCCTGGGCAGCTTAGCAGTTGCTGAAGGTTGACCTCCTCTCCAACCTCACTGATCAAAACCTACAGCAAGAGCAGATCATTTTTTTAGCAGTATAAAAATCACCAATGATTCATCATATGAAAAGGTGATATTTCTCGTGAGCAGTAGACTTCAGGCAGGATAAAAAGACACTACCTTGTGAGCTACTTTTAGCTCCTGTTTGACGGCTTGAACCTGGTTGCGATACTCAGTCACTTTCAGCTGGGCAGCAGCTAATTTTTCCTGCAGTGATTTCACTGCTGGATTTTCCTGCTTTTATGGACAAATGATATAATAATATATCATCAAGCTGAGTTGTTATCTTTAAAGTTGGGAAGACAAGAAGAAAATATCCTTATAGTAAAATACCTCATAGTCTTCAGATGATTTGTTATTCTGTGACTTTGTATCAATCTTTTTCCCAGATGGAGAGTGCACCAAAGCAGTCTGCAGCTTTAGAAAGGTGCATAACATACAGTTATTCATTAGAATCTATTGTGCACAGTTGTATCTATCCAGCAAACCATATGATATGATACACCTAATGCAAAGCTTTGTTACCTCTTTCTCAAGCTCTTTGATTTTGTTGCTGCTTTGCTTGGATTTGATCTTTTCTCGCTCAATTTCAGCAGTTAGCTCTCTATTCTTCTTGGACAGCTCAACAATCTTGGTGGCTGCTATATCTCCCGCTAAGCCCGATGTGCCTAAGCAGATGGGTGGATGAGTCATGAGGAAGCTCTCATACAAATATAACATTATTATAGTTTATATTGAATGGAAGTTAACATATTTTACCTGCTAAAGCAAGTCGTTCTTCCTCTCTTTTCTTCTTCAGGTGTTTAATCTCAAAATCCTTTTCACTCACAAGTTTAAAGAGCCGACCATTTTCGTCTTTAAGCTCCCTCAGCTGGTCCAGCAAATTCTCATTCTGTGGCAGTCTATAGCAAAGTAATTAAAATAAACACTAAAAAAGTCAGAGATATAAATTGCAACTTAAGAACATGGTTGTTCACACTGATTCATGTAGGTAATCGACACTTCCAAAGAGGAATTCAAATGTGTGCTTCATATTTTTTTTTCTTAATCAATAAAGTATCAGAGCAGTTCAAGTTGGCTGAGGAAAACAACCTTAGTAAACATTAATTTCAGGTTTTGCAAGACTCACCTGTCTTCAGGATTGGCCATCTGGATACCTTGGTTAGACAGATCCAACTCATCCTGGATAACGCTGGCATTAAGCCGATGTGGTTCTTTTTCCTTTTTCCTATTCAGTTTTCTTTTCTCCTGCTGTTTTTGTAGTGCTTGGAACTGAAGCCGCAAATCATTCAGTTCATCATCACAATCCATGATCTATGATGGAGAAAATAATCAACTTACAAAGGCAGGAAATAACATTGGAAAACAGTATTGTGACTAAAGATTGTGACATCATAGATATTTTTAGATTTCACTGGATTTGAAGGCTGCAGTGCAGTTAAGTGATGCACTTTTCAGCATGTTTGTTTTAGCCAAATGAAAATAATCTTTACCTTTACCAGCAATCTGAAGCTAGGCCGACGTTACGTTTTTTTGCAGACTGAGTTATAATACTTTACTTTACTCAGGCTAACATGCTAAATATGTGAGTTTATCCTTGTGAAAGTAGCAACAGTCCTTCTCTTCATAGCTCACTCATTTTAGTGTCCTACTTCTTGTTGTTTTCCTCCACTGGAAGCCAAAATTTGACAAGTTACAAACCCAAACAGACTGAATCTGACTACTATAGTCTTGTTAGCAAAATAGCTATATTTGCTAAAATAACCTGACGAGCAATTAGGGAGATAACGATGATGTTTATGGGAATGTGAGTGATAGTGAATATGCACTTTAATACAATTCCAATTGCTTACTAAGTAGCATGAACGGTACATTTATGAAGAAAAAATATCTCACCTGTGATTTATCCAAGTGAAGCCCTTGTAAACAGTTTAAAGGCTGTTTTACATCATTTCGTAGATGAAGAATCTGAAGCAACTTCCTCACTGCGACGCTACTGTATCCATAGCAACAGCACTCTCGAGACTTCGGACATGGTCTCGCGGGAACAAAGAGGGAGGCGGAGACGGCGCCCTGAGAATCATTTCCTGTAACTGTGTCACGTGGTTTTCGCCACAGTACAGCCCCTTCAGGTCCTGAGTCTGTTCACTCCAATCGGAGAAGTGAACATGCACGCAGATTATGACCCCATAATCACCCAAGTAAATATTGACACTAAAATTGCGTTTTCAGGCCGACATAAGAGGAGAAAATAAACTTTGTTTGAGACATGTCTCTGTCCCAGAAACTCTCGCGAGACAACAGAACTCTCCTCCAAAGATACAGCAAATAAACTAATGTGCTGAGTGTAAATTATTTTGTCATGTGGCGAATAAACGAGGGGAAATGAGGAGGAGCCAGTAAAAGGTACAAAACTTAACCAATTATATCATCATTCCCAGCTAAACAAATTAATGAATAATAATAATTCATTCAATAATTTCCCCTTTTCCCATGATGTAATAATAGTTTTGGGATATCTTGACACTACAGTGCAATTTCTATTTTTATATTAATTTATTTATTTTGCCACAAAAATCTCGGCTAAGAGTTTGTTTATCAGGTCATTTCATGGTAAAGCAAATGTTTGAATGTTTGCCTAAAAAGTAAACTTTGAGTTATAATATTTATTCCATGGAAATAAAACTAATGTCAGCTGTTATCATTGAGCTACACCAGGGGTTTTTCAATGGGTCGTTCCTCAGACAAAGATTGGAAAAAGGTGCCCTTTCACCCCCTCTTAGTTGCTTATTTTCACTCACATCCTGTGGGATCATAGTTATGTTGTTTGATTCCGTAGACACTCAACAACTGAGCCAATATAGACTAATATTGCTGTTTCACATAACTTCAGACTACACGAAATACATTTTAAAAAGAATCTGTCCTAAGACATGTAATAGTTTCTGACTGAACTATTTATTTGATCAAACAACACACAGAAAGTAGACTATTCCATGCATAATCCCCTGAAACAGTTTGGAAGGGCCAAACTTTAAAACCACTTTCAAAACCTCTGACCTACATGACCAGCAGGGGGCGAGACACTATACAGGGCAGCTCTGTCAAGCTGCCAAATGTAAACAGATGAGAGGGTTCTCAGTCTCACCGCCAAATGAGGAAATACAAGAGAGTACATTCGATACTGCACGACCCATCCATATGTGTTCTTAGTTATAATAAACTCTAGAAAGAGAAAACTGAAGTAGTTTCTCTTATCTGACAGTGAATCCCATAGAATCTTCAGAAGCCCCTCGGTCATGCCTCAACCCAGGTTTCGAGGTAATGGAGAGCCTTAAGGATGCTTGTTTGAAATAACTGTTTGTACAATGTATGAGAAGAGATGAAAGCCACAGCATCTATTTAATGCACAGTGTAACCTCAGGCTGTTGCGCAATGTTTACTTGATCTCAAGTGGACTCATTGTGTTCTTTATTGTGAGTAATACGAACCATCACAAGGGTTCCAAAGTCACAGTGACACAGCATTGTACAAAATCTTGCTACATTAAAGTAGTGTAATACATTTCCTGCTCAGACTAGATCTTTGGGTTGGGCAAAGCACAGTAAAAGACAGCAAAACAGTTTTATGGGTTTTATATTTGATGGGAGAGGTAGGGCAATGTTTAAAAAAAAAAGTGTAATGATTTTATTGGTTGGAAACTGAGGACACCAAACAGGTGAACAGTGAAGTGAGCACAAACCATTTTGCAACTGCCAGGGGTTACAAGAAAGTCTGACCTAACATATAAGAACATGACTTGTAATAAACATATTGTAAATGGCCAATATGTTAGGTACACCTAAATAAAATTAATGCTGTCTTCAATGAATCCCACCAAAATGAAAGTTTTCGTGGTCACCTTTTTTTGCAACTGTTTTATAAACAGGAGTTTATGGTGCTGTTAAATTGTATTGTTTTACACTTACTTTCGGTCAGGTGCACATGATAGACCAGCAGGGGAGTATAAGTTGGCATTTGATACAAATAAGCTTCACAGTCACAAAAACATTTTGAGTGCAACTTGAAGAGGTTTCAATACACAGCAGAATTTCAGAATTACAAGACTGGTAATTTTTATTTCCAGAGGGCAAAAAAACAACACATTTTCAAAAAATAACCTGTATTTCTGTATTTGCACACAACATCCAACACAACTTAGTGAATAATTTAACAAGGCATCTATTTAAGCATATCATAAGATCAGCTATATGATATTTTATGGGTTACTGCACAGTCTGTAAGTGTACCTCAGTTTAGTCTGTGAGCCTCATGAAGACTTTGGAAGCTGCAGTCATGAATCATTGGACCCCTGCATATCACAACATAATGATAAAATTATCTTTAAAAAAAAAAAAAGAAGCCTCAATTAAACATAAAGGCTGTTGAATGAAAGTGGCAGTTTTATTTTTACAAGAGACCTTTATGGTTTTTCTTCCTTTTCCTGTTTCCAAGTGTATAACTTACAACTTTCTTTCGTGGAATAATCTGTAATGTAACTGCAAGGGGTCTAAAACCATTTGGGTCCTTGTCGTTAAAATAATGTGAAAGCACAGGCCTTGTCTCTAGACATATGTTGTCAAAGCCTTCCATAACATGCCCCTAATGCACTGGGATGCCCGTTTAAAAGTGGGCTAAGGTGCAAACACTTTCAGTTTGGCAAATGTACATTAGTACATAAAATAATACAGCTGGTATGAGACAATGCCAAAAAAGGTCAGGCTACCTACCATTAATGGTTATTTTATGAAATCTAAGTTTAGCCTTGTCATACTGTTTTTCAAACTGATTTTCTAGATTTTCTAGTTTGTGATATTCCACTCACACATCATTCAAACTAGAGGTACCAAAATTCTATCAGTCATGTCACCTGTCCAAACGTATCAAACCAGCTGGTCTTACAACTGTAAACACACCAGGTGTAACCAGTGTTAAAACAGCTAAGATCAGTGAATCTCCTTCTCAGTACAGAAGTGAGAGCGTGACTCTCTGGTATACTTTTTAGAAGATAGGAAGCGTGATCAATAACTTATAACTATTTACAGTGGAGGTGAGCTGCTGAAGGGATGTGTGCATACAAAAATTATGACACATCTCTAAAAATGAAAGTTCTACACACCTTAATATGAGGTAATATTAAGGGACATAAAATAGCATTGTCAGAGTCCATGTTCACTTGTGTTGTGCTGCTTTCGCTTCTTCTCTGGGTTTTGCAAAGTAGTCTCTGTACATTGAATACAGGACACCTGAAAACAAAGAAGCGGAGAAATAAGTTAAATGAGGGCTCTTACGTCAACTTAACAGCAGCATGATGAACGTTAAGAACAGATTTTATCATTGACAAGTAAAAATGGTCATAATGTGTCAAGCCAGATCTATCTTTTCTCATGAGAACAATTCAAGCCAATTGAAATAAATGAGCAAAAATAGTGGCACAAATCAAACCAGTTTTGCAAAAACTACAGCAATGCAACTCAGTATTAATCAGAAACGTGACACTACATACCAACAGTCATGGCTCCAACCACAAAACCTTGTGCTGCTACACGCATGTGGATCAGGTGAACAGACATTTTTGTATCTCCCCGACTTTTCATTTTCAGCAGTCTGTAGCCAACAATGGCAAAGAATCCAGCCATTCCTGCAAAAGGGCAAAAAGACAGATTATTCTACACGGTAACTACGTAAAAGGCAACGTAAAGTCTATGTAATAGTTTTGACAACAAAAAGGTGCAAATGGTGGAGCACTTTCAGACACACCCATTCTTTGTTTAATTCAATACAAGTTAATTTAATTCTCTTTTTCTCATGATGCAACCATGAGGGCACAAGATGTACTCACCGATTGGGACGAATGGATTCTCCTTTGCTTTTCGCAGGAACTTGGACTCATTCTCATCATAACTCGACATCTTGACTGAAAAGTAAAGAGAAGGAAAGTTGAATATTAAAACAAGTTTGTTGTTATTCCCATACTATTCTAGCTCATTCAAAGCATGTGGGATCCTCCATGTTAAATCCTCAATGAAAACCCAAAGTACAGTTGTTGATAATCTTGACTTTTAAAACTAGTAAATATTAATGAATACAGTTTAAATTCCTACCTCAAGCTGGATTGTAACTAAGAGCTAATGTGTGTAGCACATGAACAGCTCAGAGGTTACACATGAAGGACAGCAGGAACACATCCTTTTATAGGCCTGTATTACTCTTAACCTGTCCTATATATTGTCACACACATCTGCCATTGTGCAATGCTGAGTTATAATCTTTAGATGCGACTTACAGTTTTGATCAGAGGCCAAATAGCAGAAACAGAGCAGATAATAAAATAAAACAATCGAGACTCGGTATTATAGTTTAAACAGCACATAAAACCTCAATTGAGTCACAATAGGTTGAACTGAATTCTTACCAGTTTAAGGAGTATGTGGCTGCTCGAATTGCCCGTAATTAAATAATCCAGAGACGGTTTATGAGTCCTAAAAGCCTCAGTTCGCACGTATCTTATGAAGGAAGTCAGGAACCGGCTACGTGATGTAACTAACATAGCACGCAGGTCTGACGTCTGCAGGAAACGCATGTTGTGTTCAAGTCATGGGAGAAAATGGTAAATACAGGTTTCAGGTTGATGGCTTCCATCTGAGTTCAAGTTATGGAGAAAATTTATGTTGTGTGTTAAATTAGTAATGTCATACATCAAATGAGCTTGCCAGAATTGAAAATTAGCTAACAGACAATATAAATAGAAGGCTATTACATTTGCATTATATAAGTTAGCATAACATTATGTCACCCCAAGTACAATATTAAAGAATTGATATTACTACCTCTCCTCTTTTTACATGAATAGAATTACGCCAACAAGACATAAAAAAAATACATAGATGTATTGTAACATGATGATGAACACCCTGATGTTACAGTGAGACAGATTTATAGTTTTTGTAAATCCGATGTGTCATGAACGCAACATGAGTTGTACAATCGCCAGAGCAAAATCAAAGAGAGTAAAATAAAAGTGAGATAGTATAACCAGGTCAGTAGGTGTGTGATCTGTTTCGTAATTAAAAAAAAAAAAAAAGACTTTTCACTCCGTCAGCTGATTTTCATGTCATTATATTTCAGTTTCATCTGGAAATATCTCATTGCTTTCAGTGTCGGACAAACAAGGGACACTAAAAGCTCTTTAATATCCTCTCTCATGAATGACTGAAACTCTCTGCTGTGAAGAAGCAACACTTTGTTTTACATTTTTTTATTAGGTCTACCTACGATATTCGTCGCCTCAGTCTTTTTTCATTTTACGGTAAAATGCCACAGTATCGTTTACCGGCATTTAAACGAAGGTGCTGGTAGGTTGACGTGAGTCCTCTCGCTCGACGTGTTCGTCTCTGGGATGATGTAACAGTGGGGTCGTGTCCAGAGCAGGGCGCGTGCTTGCACGTGTCTGCAACGTGCTGCTTCCGCCTCAGAACAACGTAACAAAGTTATAATTATAAGAAAAAGTCGTCCGACTTGATGCCCCACATTTTGAAGTTCATGACCCACTTTTAAATCAGTAATATGTTTGTCATCCAGTCATATTAGTAACTGCTGGTTTAACAACAATAACAACAACAACAACAACAACAACAATAATAATAATAATAAGAAGAAGAAGAAGAAGGACATTGAATGTTTTGCTCCTGTGTAATTTTAATGAAGACACTTTCATCTGTCTTTCTTAGAGCAAACAACTTATTAATTCTGCCTCAAGAAAGTTGTTGGGGTTTTTTGTTTGATTTTTTGCTGACAGAAATATTTATTAGGCCTATGTGTATATTATGCATGATTAAAAGTTTTTCTTCTTTCAAATAATTGTACCTACACCTTCAACTAAAGCCAATGTGGCTGCTTCAAACACTTTTATATTACTTAAACTTAAATATTTTGTACTTCTTTATATTATTCATGTCGTGGAAAATTTCATCTTAGACAAACTACAGAAGTGTTTGTGTGAGTGTCTGCGTTGTGTTCAAGCTCTTTGAGACGAGCTTTGAAGCCCTAATGAGACTCTGTGGCTTTTCCTTTATGCAATTATGGACTTATCAGTTCCCAGTAATCATGAACCAGGCCCTGATGTAGAGATACAGGAAGGAGTGTTGCCAACAACCATCACTTCCAGACAACCATCTGAGGGCATAATTTAATATACGCTTTTTATATTTACTTCCATTTTGTTGATAATGTTGTGTATTGTCAGACCTTATATTTTACTCTCTGCTGATCCAACCAACTTGTCCAATTTGTTTCAGGTATCTTTTCTGACTTGGTGAAGTAATATTGAAAATTATCTAATGTCTGATTTTGTTTTGTTTTTTTCCGCTTTTGCAGTTTTTCACTTTGCCATGTGCACAGACAAGGAAATGAACTCAGAGAAATGCAATAAAAGTAATAAAAGAAACTGCGTCAGTCAAATAGCCCAGAGTGACCCAGTCATGTTGTAAAGAAGGAAAACATCTCCATCTACTGGTGAAATTGTGTATCAGCAGTGAATTAAGATGGCAACTGTTAAATTTACAACTTATTGTAATGACGCCAAAGTAGACTGCAAAATCAATCCACCTAAATCAATCATTAAATTATCTTTCCAGTAATATCAGTTTAGTCACACATACTCATATGCAAATGTAGATATGAGTGTGTGTTTGTTCCAGTGGAGATAACATGATTCACCCTGGAGGGCCTTTCTTGTCGACCAAACTGTGATGCCCTTTAGTTTGCCCTCCAGTGGAGAAAATATGATGCAGTGCATTGATATTTGCCCTAACAGAGGAAGTGGTTCATTTCATCATGGCTGGTGCCCTTTTTATCACCCCTGCCCCTCTCACATCCTGACTTCCCTGATTGGTCCAAGTTTCCTTTTTTGGTGACCTCAACCGACCTTTGCAGACAGGGACGTCTCTAGTTTTTTGTTTTTTTTTTACACCTTAACATAAACAACGACATCACAGTAAATAATGTAGTACATAATGGATATTGCTTCAAAACATAATGATTTTTCATTGAATTGGGAATCTGGAAATGACTCTAATATGATAAACAAGAACTACTGAATACATAAAAATGCACATCACTAGAATGGACCATGAGAAGATGGATGGAAATTTTGTCACATGCAACTGGAATAAAGTCATGAAAAAATATCTTGTTTTCCTTTGTGCCTATATATCACAATGTTGACACTTTCGGCCTCACTTTAAAGAGCTGTTGAACTCCATACAAATCAAATATATCTTGTATAAATAAAATTTACTAACCTAAGCTTCACACATAGACTGCATCATTTCACTGTCACTGTTGCTACTACATCTTTTTCTTCAAATAAGATATATATCTAAGTTCCAGCAGGTGGTGCTACATGCCCACTTAAGTGGTCAAGGAGCAACACAGAGCAAACAAATGTGTCTTCACTGTACAAACTTTTTCTATTTTTCTAAAGATCCAAGAGAGACAAAAGTAGTGAATTCAGCAGTGTTAATGTTGCCCTTAAACAACTTATTGTCATGTTCCTTATTCCTTATAAATCAAAATATATACCTTCATTTTGTGTATTCCACCTGTAAATAGTCATGCAACTCTCTTAAATGAAAAAAAGCACATAAAAAGTTAATGTGCAAAGTTAATTTGGGGAAAAAGCACAACGAAAATGATGCATTTGCCTCAGTACTTTTCATGTATTTCGGTAACATGATTCATGATTGTGGGAAATGCCAGCTTAAATCAGACAGGGCAGGTGTCATATTTAGTGGTTTTTACTACACCATTGCACAGATGTCTGTTATCTGTCAATCAAGACATGAGACTTTTTATGGAAAGGAACATCATTAGACCGGTTTTACTAGATGGTCAAGGTCAGATTTTCATGGTCAGGTCAGGGTCTGAATAATCTGGCAACTAAATAAATAAGCTGTTGCAACATTTGATCAACAGTTAACAAACAGTCTGCTGAGCAGGCTGTGCAATTTGATATAAGGGTGTGATCAATTTGATACCGCGTGTATCACATGTAAGTGTTAGGAATTAATCTGTATATTTTTAACCTGAAATAGCTTGTGACCTTGTTTAGAGAAAATACGCAAAAAAAAAAAAAACATAAGAAAAGAAATCCTCTGGTTTGTCTTCTCCTCTCATAGATTGTACCTCCAACAGTACTTTGACATCTCTGACATGTGACAGTTATTGAAAGAACAAACAGTCAGAACATAGTTACTTAGTTACTTCTCACTGCCAATATTCGAACACTGTTTTCAAAGTAAAAATAAGTGAACTCAATTCAGATGAGCACAAACTGTGGACAGACAGAAATGACTTTTTGTTAGTCAAATGTGTTTGCATGTCACATTGGATGTGCCTTCCTTATCGGGAACTTTCACACAGTGTTTACCTGTAAACACAAAAAAGATTACTCAGCATTGCCTTCATGACTGAGCTGAACTGTATCAGGTGATTTGTGAATGCATGAATGATTGCTTTTTCACTACATCACACTGGTGTACTGTGTCTACGGCTACTGCTACAAATCAGTTGAAACAAGCTATATTATAATATGGCCTGTTTGTGGCCATGTTTGTAAAATACCTCTGATTGAATTACTGCATGTTTCAATCAATAATGGTGTTATTTGTCTCATGTTTCCTTGCCTCTCCTGAAACTTAAGCCATCTGGGAAAATGCATTCCTGTCTGACTCTTTCTGAATCTATTTTTTATGTAAATCACTGCACAACAGTACTTTACTGTTTTAGCAGTATATCCCATGCTTTTCCACATTCCTGACTATTGTGTTAGGATTTTAAAAGGAGTGACTCTGACTCCCTCTGTTTATGCTGACTTCATGTGCATATCCTCTACACATATTAGTGGTAGAGTTGTAGCTCACTGAAAATGATCCTTTTTTATTATTTGAAAAATATGATTAGTTTTACAATGTCATTTAAATGCATATGGCTGCAAATGCTGTTTCCTCCTTACACGGAAAAATCCCTTAATATGGAGTTCCTGGAATGCGGAAACCTAACACGCAGCGAAAGGAGGAGCAAAAGCCTGTTTATCATGCACGATGTGGACCTTAACTCCAAACCACTGTGTGGCTGTCAGAGGGATAAGTCATGGGGCTGCTGCTGCCAATCCTTCTTGGCTTTCTTGCCGCTCTGATTGGAGGGCTGTACCTGCTCGGGGTGTTTCGACAGCGGCGACCTGGAGAACCCCCTTTGGATAAGGGGCTGATTCCATGGCTGGGTCACGTCTTAGAGTTTCGCAGGGACACACTTAAGTTCATAGAGAGGATGAAACAAAAGCACGGTGATGTGTTCACGATTCAGCTGGCAGGATTTTATGTGACGTTCCTGCAGGATCCTTTTTCGTTTGGGTCACTTGTTAAAGAGAGTCGTGAAAAACTGGACTTCAAGAAGTTCGCAGCGCAACTGGTCCGCAGAGTGTTTGGCTACATAGCTATTGAGAATGACCACCAAATTCTGGAGGTGTCCAGCAACAGGCATCTGAAAGGAGATGGTCTGGAGCTCATGACCCAAGCCATGATGAGTAATTTGCAGAACCTGATGTTGCACAGCATCGGCTCAGCTGCAGAGCAGAGGCACTGGATTGAAGATGGACTGTTTGCATACAGTTATAATATTGTTTTCAGAGCTGGATACTTGTCTCTGTATGGCAACGAGCCATACAAGTCCAAAGAGAGTGAGGAGAAAGCCAAGGAGAAAGACAGAGCAGAATCAGAAGCCTTATTTTACGAATTTCGTAAATATGACCAGCTCTTTCCTAACCTGGCTTATGGGGTCCTGCCACCGAAAAAAAGGTTTGAAGCAGAGAGGCTAATGTCATTCTTCTGGGATGCTCTGTCCGTGCAGAAGCTGAAGATCAAGGACAACATCGGCCGCTGGGTGTGGGACATACAGCAGGCCAAAGAGGAGAGAGGTATGAAAGAGTCAATGATAAGCAGGTACATGTTTGTGCTTCTCTGGGCCTCTCAAGGCAACACGGGGCCGTCTGCATTCTGGCTGCTGCTCTTTCTCATGAAACACCCGGAGGCCATGAAAGCAGTGAAGGCAGAGGTCGATAGGGTTGTAAAGGAAACTGGGCAGGAAGTCCAGCGAGGTGGCCCCTTACTCAACCTGACCCGCGAAATGCTGATGAAAACCCCCGTCCTGGACAGCGCCGTGGAAGAGACCCTCCGACTCACTGCAGCACCCCTCCTCACCAGAGCGGTGCTGCAAGACATGAATTTCAAGATGGCAGATGGCCGTGAATACTTCATTCGAAAAGGCGACAGAATGGCAGTCTTTCCTTACAGTGCTGTTCACATTGACCCAGAGATACACCCTGACCCGCATTCATTCAAATACGACCGCTTTCTGAACGCAGAAGGGGGCAAGAAAACTGATTTTTACAAAGCAGGGAAGAAGGTGAAGTATTACACCATGCCCTGGGGTGCTGGGGTGTCCATGTGTCCCGGGCGCTTCTTTGCCACCAATGAGCTGAAACAGTTTGTTTTCCTCATGCTGGTGTATTTTGATTTTGAGCTGCAGGATCCTGATGTGAAGATACCTGAAATTGACTTCAGGCGGTGGGGCTTCGGAACGATGCAGCCTGTCAGAGACGTTCAGTTTCGATACAGACTCCGATATTGAACCCATCAATCGCTTTTATTTTTCTCATCTTTTTCTGATCATTTTTCTTCTGATCATTTCTGATTTTTTCTTCATTTTGATCAACTCTGCAAGCTTTCATTTGACAATCATGAGATTCCACCACGATGCACTATTTTATTTGGAAAGTAGTTGATATACTTGTTACATCTCATTAGATGTCTATAGAGGGAACAGGAGCAGCAACACATCCAGTGTAAAATGTCAACAGTGATGCCAAGATACATGAGGAGCAGATACTGAAAAAAAAAAGGTTGTGGATTAAATGCTATTAATAATGCTCTGGATGCAATTTGGTGTACATTTCCCAATGAGACTCAATATGACACCTAAGATGCTTTGTTGATATTGTATTTCTTAAACGAAAGTACTTCTCTGTTTGTCTAATGTTAATATCAATGAGGGCAGATGTTATCTTTGATCATCATCGTGTGTGTGTTTGATACTTAATCTGTCAGACAGACTGTAATCTCTGTTTTAAGGACATGTGCATAAATGGAATGTCACTGAACTGGTTTCACCTTCAAGGTTAGGTTTCATCTGAGGTCATCTCTCCAGTAATTGTACCTGCATAACCTGTAATTACAGCTTCTGAATGTTTTGCAATAATTGATTGTTTGAACTTGTTATAAAGGCTTTAGTTGACCGTAAATAACAAAAGATCACTCTTTTATGACGCCACAACCTACTGATTTAATGAACGTGGAGCAGAAACAAAGTTCGTTAACCTTGATCAGATAAATCAATTGCATTTCATGTGAACTTTATTGCTTTACAATGTAACTGTTTGTAATGTTTTGTAACGTTTTACAATGTGAATGTTTTAGCGGGTGAAAGAATAGTCAGCTGCATTAAAGAGTATATACTACAGTTTTTATGAGACTCGCTGTGTCTCTGGTTATCGTCATTAATACTGTATTGTCAGTGTATCCCAATATTCTTAAACATGACATATCTATAACGTGGTTGTGGAGAAAGTGGGTTATTGTGGTGTGGCTACATCACACAACGACATCTTTTGAATTTTTGTGAATGACTTTAATTGTTTACCCAAAGCATATATTTTGTGTGTGTTGAAACATTCGCACACGCACGCACGTACACATACATGTGACATTGTGTAAACAGATTCATAAGAACCTGTATTTCCAGGATCTTACAAAACATGAAGTGCACCCTGGCAAAACAATTGAGTAGATTCTTTTGTTTTGCCCAATACTATTTGGCAGCCGTCCAAACAGGTAACCTGAGGACGAAGCAAAAGTGGGGCATCTATTATGACAAACAAAATGCATTCAACAACCTCATCTGTCAAAGCATAACACAAACTTACCACAAATATGTCTGCAATTTGTTTTATTCTGCCACATCTAAAAATAAAGAAAGAAATAAGAAATGCATGAAGACCTAATTAGGGCATCCAACACTCAGCATCTGTTTTCATTCCTCGAGCATTACAGTCCATCCCAGCATGGTATCACTTCTCCTCCCTCCTTACTCTCGCCACTCCTAAACCCTATAGAGGAATAGACCTTCCTCATATGGAAAGTTTATTATCACCAGCTGGATTTCAAGAAAGGAAATCTGTATTTTTCTGTGAGAGTGGTGAGCTTTGTATTTGGGTCTAAATTCTGTTCACTTGCTGATGGAATTCATTAATTGCAATGCTCTTTGAAATACTGTAATATGCTTCAGGGGGCAATCATGTGAAAGTCTATGGCGTGCTTTGGCATTTACACAGTGATGATGAGTACGTTTAAAATAGAGTTACTTCATATGCCCTTTGTAACTTCCTGTACAGATATCATAGATATCATAAAGATACATGTGCTCAGGTCATTCACACTGATTTATTAATAACACATCACTGCTGTTGTATCAGGAAACGTTTGCACTATACTCTAGATCCCTCTGTTGGTTTGGGAAAAACTTCTTTCACAACCCTCTTAACATTTGGGAGAAGGAGGATTGTCTCCCCCCAGTCACACTATGTTCACTTAAGCAGCTGCTTTGATGTCGGTTGAAACACACATCTGGCCCTAATGAGTGCCATATTCTGTACTTCTACGTCATGGAGGAAACTTCAGAAAAACAGTCCAATGGGTTGCTGTTTTTGACTCAGTCCCAACATTGAGATTTTGAGATGTTTTGTTAAATCTTAAAGAATACAACAAGTGGCCAGGCAAACCAAAAACCTTGTGATAATCTTGTAGAACATACCACTTTAAATAATTACCTACTAACTAACAAGCAAATTGATCAATGGATAGTGTTTCTGGAGTTGTACTGCATATAAAAGTAGGACAAAGTATTGTACGATTTACATTTGTTTATGTGCTAATTAAACATGTTTTCGTCCAGTTGATTGTCACTTAGAGACAACTGACTGGTGCAACTACCTCATTCTGAGCTGTGATCTTGCTGCTCAACAGTGAGCTGAAATACTGATACTGATTGGAAAATGAACCAAAAAATAATGCCAGATATTGATAGAAAAAATAGATTTTTTTTTCATCCATCTTTTTTTATCTCCTGGAACTGAATTGTGTTTTACTAGAAAGACAAAACTGTGGCGCAACAGTTCATTGACTTTCTTGGTTCACTTTCACTGGACTTTACACAGACAACCTACATTCATGATTTAACAAGACCAAGATTATTTTCCTGACTGATTCATTGGTACCCATTTGTTCAGCAGGACAAACTTTGAAGCTCATATACCTAATATTTACCTAAATATTGCTCAATTGCTGATATGAAAATACTGTGCCAATGCATTTGAGATTATGTTGGAGACCTCTTATTTCACTTTTGATCTCACTGACTAAATATTCAATCTGAGGGACTTGTAGATGTATCAGATCAAATTGATGAGACAGGATTAAGTGATTTGATTTCATATTTTTAAAAACACTTGTTCTTTCTCAAACAAGAATGTGTAAACCCCCTATGTGAAACCTCACTTTAACTTCACTAATATTTTTACCTAAAGGCAGGCATATTGCTACATCTAAATTGTCCTATACCTGTGACAGAAACTGTCTCCTGTGGGTTCACTTGCCCATGCTAATGCCATGCTGATAAGATATCAGATGGGTAAAAGGCCTCGCTTATCTTCCTTACAAGTTGCAAGTTTGAGGTTTTCCTAAACTGTAAAAGGCTTTTGCACGTCTTTATATAACTAACTCAACTATATATATAACTGTCTGTATGCTCAGTCTTTTCTTGTTCACTCACAAACCAAAACCCAAACAGCTGACATAAATAGATAAACCCCCCCCTCTCTCTCTGTGTGTGTGTGCGTGTGTGTGTAACTTCAGCAGCCAAATCATCTTTCTTATTCATAAACTGTAATGTCAGCCCCACCTTTTTTCCAATTAATTTCCTCTATTGTGCTTGAACTATATCTCAGATGACATCTATTTTTCAGCTTTCCCAGAATTTCCAATGAACTTTACTTATCTTTACATGAAAATTAGTCACCACTTTGACAACACTTTGGCTGTCACCACTATGACAGCAAATGAATAGTGGATCACACAGTTTGAGCAAAGCATCTATTTTCTCCCAGGTCAATAAGTTCTGCTCTGTGGAATCTGATCTTTTGTTTTAGAAGTTGGCATCTCTTTGTTCAGTTACTCATTAATTCAGTATCTCGGTAGATGCAAAGAGATGCAGATACCAAGTTGTTATGTTTCTTTCAGAAATAGAAATAGAATGAATATAGCTTAGATACAGCTTTCATAGTCATGACATTAACCATTTAAACATACTGAAAGTGACAGCACCAGCTGAAAATGAGAGATCTCTCCATGTTTAGTAGATTTATACTTGGTAGTTAAAAAAAGAGCTAAATACAAAATCTGGATGTTCCATTTTCTTAAAAAGCTGTACCAAGCCGACAAATTCCACCTGCAGTATGTGGAAATACTGTAATCTTAAGGGCACTCAGAGCACCTTCTTTTTAGACAGGATCCTATGACGCCTTTCACCTGCCATCTCACAGCAATACTGGTGAGAAAATCCAAACAAAACGATGAATTTGCCAGTACATGTGTACGATATAATGAAATCCACTGCCCTTTCCTATGGAGTGACGCAGGTTATGGCACAAGATAAGATAAGATATTCCTGTATTCGTCCGACAGTAGGGATATATACAAAACAAGCAAAAGCATGTACACTTTTTCTGTGAATACTGCACAGTTTTCCTAGTAACTGGATGATACATTAATGGCTCATATACATGTTCAGCTGATCATGAATGAAACCTCATCATACCTGTACTGTTTTCCCTGTTTTAGTTTAGTTAGTACAAAAACCTTGCTTTCTCATCTGCTCCCATTTGTGAATTTTTGTCTCTGCTCTATGCTTTTGGTACAAACACTTCTTGTATCTGTTCCAAATTGAAAGCAAGATTTTTGTGGTGAAATATTTGCAGGAAAAGAAATCAGTGACTTGTCTGTTCATTGACAGTACTTCAAATGTAGCTACTGCCATCCTGTGGCACTTGTACGTTACAACACAATAGAGTTTGTCTGAGACATTTACACAAATTCATCAGCAGGGAAAAAAGGAGACAAAACTTGAGATGAGAGAATCTAGAACAACAAAATGTTGAAAACAGCATGATTATATTGTTAAATTTAATCAGTTAAAGCAAAGGAAATGCTTAGTTGGCATGCATACTGTATAACAGGAAGTTTTATTAATCCTTGTTTTCTCTCCTGTTCTGCATTTGTGTTGAACATGGCCATTATTTGAGACCGGCTTTTGTTTGTGAAAATAATTAGATATTACAGCTTAGACAGAAAAACATATTTGGATGCACTATCTTATGACACTTTTTAATGATATAATCTTTGTCTGTTGTATTTCACACACTGTGGGGTGCATTCCCTTTATAAATACATTTGAACTTAATTGTTATCATACAGTATTTTCTCTTCATGTCAGTAAAACAGCACTTTCCTTTTGTATTGTATAGTTTGTGATGCAAAAAAGAGGACAAGAGGTCAAACACAAAGCCAAATAAAGAATATCAGACTTCTTGTGATCATCAAGTTTTTGGCAGTGCCATGACACGTCAGAGAAAGGAGATGTCATGCCATATTTACATCACTTAAAACAAAACAAACAGCCTTCTGAATCCAGCTGAGGAGAAGCCATTCTTGGCCTTGAAAATAACCTTTGAATATGGCAAAAATCATTCTTGCACAAATCTACCACAAAACATACATTAAAGAAATAAAATCACCAGAAATGCATTGGAGGTTTGACTAAATTCCTATAAGTCCTAAAAGAAACGATGTGTAATGCTGGTGATAATTTTAGTAATAATCTCATATGTCATGCTCACTCACATGGCTAAATCAGGAAAAAGCAAGGTTTTGGAGGTCCAAAGCTACGTCACTGTTCATTTCTGGGTGAATGAATGGGGTGGTAGTAGGAGTCGTCCTGAATTAAATACATAAACAGTGAGTGGCCACGGCAAAGCGGGCGGACGGACTGAGGGAACAATGGGGCCTTTGGCAGGATGCTGGTCTCCTGAGTGTCCTGCCTGTACTTGGTGGTGAGGGGTTTTGAAGAAAAATGACCCATTGTCTCTCTCATCCTGCTTCTGAGCCTGAGCAGTGAAACGATGCGTCTGGATGCCCGCCCAGGATGACCTACCATAAAGCATAGAAAACGATCCTGCTTTAGCCACATGGACAGGTAGGTGAAGCCGGTCATTGTTACTTTTGTCGCTGTGGTGATGTGGATAATACTGAAGACTCTCTAGTATGTAGCTGTTGGCTTTTTATCCATAAACAAAGACTTTAATTTTGACCAGCATTTGAATTCTACTGAAGATGTTCATACAACTTGGTGTCAACTGGCAGAAGTAGGTTTGCTCATTCTATAATCTATACATTTACTATACAGTCTTAAAAGAAGGTGGTTAGAAGGCGTGTTCTGTGTTGGTGTATATTATTGTTATATTATTGTCTGAGTCCTGAGAAATTATACGACCACTGACCAATTAAAAAACACTCTGATTTTTGAAGTGAATGTATTTATCAAAGTAGTGCCCAGGTAGCAAAACACTATCCAACAGTGGCTACATTGGCTTTTGCTTCATAATCCCACAAGTCTAGATATGGAAGAAAACAAGTTTGCAAAGTGGGGCACACATGACTCTTCACATATGACTCTGTAGTTTTCCTGATTTGTTTGACTGTCTTAACCTTCTCTGACATCAAAGCTGTCTTTGTTCCTACTGAATTGATTTCTTGTACCAACAGCTAAATGATGTGAATATGTAATAAAGCTCCTTTATTATGAGACTCATATTGACACGTGCTCTTGTAGGCCACTGAAAACTAAAATAAGTTAATAACATAAGTAGGAGTTATAATTTTTCAAATCAGCTAAAGAAAAATAGATGATAATGGAAGAATAATAGAGGTGTGTACAGTTTAACAGGAAAGCAGTGCCCAAACCCTGAAACAATGAGACGTCAGCATATATATAGCAAGCCTTCCTGTTTTGGTCCAGTCATGAACTCTTGGGATTCCTACATGTAGTTCTAGGGAAAGTGTCATATTACAGTGCACTGTGACCATTGAGATGAAGTATACAGTATTAACTTTTTTTCAGTGTTATTGTACTCTGACTCTGTACTTCAGCTTTCATAATTAGATGCATTAAACGCCTTTAAATGGCACAAAGGACTGAGGTTTGTTATCATGTTTTTCGTGTCAGTGACAACAGTCAAGTCAATGCACTCAAAGAGAGTCTAAAATGTTGTAAAGTTCATGAGCAGCCTGTGTCAACTGAATGCGTGACTGCCATCTAGTGGACTAAAGCATCCACTAAGAGAAACATACATACATTTAACTGCACTGATTGGTATTTATTAACATATGTTCTTTTTCTTTTTACTTACATTATAATAGACTCACTTTATGATCTTTAAGGTTCACATTTTGCCCAACCTGTTACTTCCAGCTTGAGCCTTTTGCTCAGCAGCATTGCCTTTTCTTAGAAATGTCACTGGCCTAATAGTCAAGCTTTAGGTGTCACATGTGTTAATTAGTACGCTATACAGTATGTGCACATGTACAGTTTTGATCCGAGCTCTCGTTGCGTAAGCGTAAGCCGAAAAGAGAGGATAGCTGGCTGTTATCAGTGGACCTGCAGCGTCGCTACCAGTGTCTGGAGTTCACTGAGTTGGAGAAGGGCAACGGCACAAAGGCATCTGGAAGGAAAGAGCTGCAGTAAACATATCTCTGGTAGTCCACATGACCCTGACTAGGTCTGCTGCTGCTTTGGGCTTGCCCCAGATCAGCCCATGACATGGCCAGTTAAGACAAGATAATGTCAAAGATTAAGGCCCTCCAGCTCCGCAAGCAAAGCACTGTTATTTTGTTTTATTTGGATGGGTGGTCGTGTGTTGGATTTCCTGCCCTGGTGAAAAAAACATCATTAGCCAGGAAATAATATGAACTGAATACTATTTTAATGATTCATTTGAGTGTTAAATTGTAATATATCGTTTCTTAATTTCATTTTGATGTTTATAAGCTGGTTGTTTCCAAAGCCTTTAACACACGACCAGAGCTTAAATTCAGTTGACGAAACGTGAAATATAGATAGAAGTCTATAGATAAAGTGTACTGGAAACAGCTCATACAAACTATACATCATGTCTTTTTTCTCTCACTGGATCATAAATTCACTCCAGATCCTTAAAGCTCCCAAATTCCATGAAGTGTCAGCTGTATGGCCCTGGTTTTGAATACAAATTATCAGTGACATACATTATTGTCTGTCCTGTTTTCAAGATATCTGTTGTAATTTTAGTGATGCAGGAGCTGTTGAGCAAATTTAAATGAGTCTGATCTGCTTATTATCTATTTTAATACAAGTACATATACAATGTTTCTATTCTCTTATCACGAGGGTATTTTCACTGGCTCCATATGGTCACTTTTACTTTCAGGTGAGCTTCAGTTTGCTCATAGCTCGCAAGCAAGATAAACAAAATCAAGCAAAAGATAAAATTAGAAAATTACATCAACTTTGTACAGGGCTGCTGGTTTGCTCACTTTTCTAACGCTCACAACTTTTCTGTGATAAATCTGGCAGACTGATGATCATATCAGTGTTAATCATGTCTCCACCCTCTTAGGTCAACACAGTACCTCACGCATCTACATATTAAGAGCTTTCCTATCCAAATTATTAGAGTATATCAGTGCATAAAATTGCACCTCAGGCCTTTTCCAGTGGAAAATAATCTGCTTTTTAGGCAATTAAAATGTCGCTCTATATCTTCATTTGCTCCAGTGCTTTAAATGATTATAGTCCAGATATATGAGGGGAATTTAGATGAGGACTATATGCTAAATGTTAATATATATCATGGAATATGTTTAAAGTTTATTCTCTTTACATATATAGCCCACATATGTTGTGTTTGTTTATTTGTACATCAGTGGAGCTGTAACATTTTTTGCAACTGAACTAAAGTATATTCATAATGAAGACAAGTTTCCATTGTTTTGCGACTGCAGTGCTAAAACAGTGTAATGCACACTCGACACAAGTTGTTGTGCTCATATGTGGGAGACGCAGAGCCCGGGCTGAGGGAAGTTGTTGGCATCCACCTCAAGGCTTTTCATCTCAGTCGCTTCACTGGAGTCCAGCCTTAGTAAAACTGGCACGGGACGCACTCGCCCTGGAGGTAGGATAGGCTTGGCTGAGAAACTGAGAGAAAAATGAACAAATGAGATGGGACTGCCACCACTCTCAGGCTGCCTATGGGATAGCCCCCCCACAGCCTGGTGAGAGCAGTTTAATGATAGTAGTGGGAGAGATGGGAGAGAGGAGGAGTCCGAGCACCAAGTTGCATGTTTTTGCTCTGGTGTCTTGTGTCACTCTTTTCTCCGAGGGTGGGGGCTCATCCAAGTCACATGGTGGAGCTTGATCTGTTACATAAACGCAGACCTCCACAGCCCCCAGTCTGCTCGCATCAACTTTGTTCAGTAAATACATGTGGTTCAAACTCTTGGGGTGACATTGGTGGCGGCCAAGGAGAGTTGTCGAGATGTTCACTCCTCCATGTTGCATCACTTCAACACTCGCTGCAAACCCTCACAGCTCCCAGTGACCTCTCAAAGGTGAAACCGTCTGGGAATAAAAAAATCAATCTGTCAAAATATTTCCTTGATTTAAATAATAGATTTGAAAAAAACAGTTCAATAATGGTTCATATGGAAAGTGTAGCACAGCAATTTTGTTTTTCAAAATTAATTTGGCCTCAATAGTAAGTAAAGTTTGTCGTTGTGTTTATTTGACAGCTGTCGTGTTAGATTTTTTTCAGATTTACCTCGCAGATGCTACCAAAGTTGAAAAAAAAAAAATCAGATCCACTTTACATTTAACACTAAATATAACTTGAACCTAATGAATATTAAACACTCTCATTTGGCTGTCACATGATGCCAGTCCTTGTGACAACAGCAATGTCAAACAGTGTCTTACAGGGGAATACTGGAACATTTTCCTTCCTCTGGGCCGTCCAATCAATATTTATCAACATGAACCACAGTTTCCCAAAGCTAGAATAGCCTGGATTGTTCGAGGACACGGGGACAACACAAACACTCCAGTCATTGGTTTGACTCTATGTGTTTGTGCACTTTTGTTTTGCGTAATTTAAATATTGTAATGCAGTTCTAAAGGAGCTCTTTGTTTTATATCAAATTGACTGTTTTCAATTATCACATCACAAGACATTAGAGTAATAATATTATGTATATTAATGTACATAATGTATAGTATAGTATGTATAGTAATGTATTAATCGTCCATCCCTGACTGATAATTATGAGGCATTTTTCAATAATTGAACTATGTTCAAGTTTTAATAAAAACAAAATTTAATAGTAATTTTGTTTCTTTTGCACAGACAGTTTAACATAAAACCAAGTACTGTGTTTCTATACATAGATATTTAAAGTTAGAAAGATCTAAAACCACAACTGCAAACCCTGCAAAGTATGAAAATGTGTAAAATCCATTATACATTTATCATCAAATATAATTTCAACCTAATGAATAAAACTGCAGAAACTGCATAAAACACATGGTCTGTGGTCAAAGGCAGACCATCCAATTAGTGCTAATTGTGAATCCCAACCATGGGCAGTAAGTTCTACCAACTGTCTAGGAACATAAACTCTAATTGGCTTTTGGTTGAATGTTCACTTATCAACCGTCTCCACTAGACCATCTGCGTCTTTTGGATGACGTGAAGATTTTGGAAGGAGAGGAACGCGCTGCAACTTACAAACACGTGCTTGTCTGTCCCTTAGGGAAAGCACATGTCCAAACCCCAAATGCTCTAGTCATTCCAGCAGCATCCCCTGTCTCCTCTTCCTCTGTGCTGCACCAGGGGTTCTTGCTATACGCCACATCTCCTCAGTCAGACGGAGAGGGGAGCCTCGCAGGCCAGGCCTCTGGAGGATGGGTCCTGCAGGTCCAGATGGCTCTCAGAGCTTTCTTTAGACCACGGACTACTCAAACAGAATAAGATCTAAATGCAAAGACTCCTCATGTGCATTATCTCGGTGTTGACATGTCTCGCTCCAGTTGTCTTTGACTAATTAAATAGAGTCTCATATTCTAACGATATATTAAGACACGGGAAATTCGTCATCATCATTTGTGGAGTTAAAACTGTGATGTGATTGATGGGGGCCTTACTGATGTTGCTGGCCGTTATTCTTCACTTTATAGCCGTAACCAGGTCATAACTAAGGTTTATTGAGGGCCTTATGAAAGTAACATTATGATAATATGGTCACTGTGACGATGACCAGACACATTTTATTGATGCAAGCCAGGCGCTAACCCGTTTGTCTGTCCTCTATTAAAGGTAGTTGAGTTTAGCTCCTTTCCCAGACTTGACAGCAAGATCTGGCACAGAATGAAGAGATGGAGAAATTCCTTTCCGATTTTAATCTTGCATGAATCACCTCCTCATCTGTACTCTGTCCTGTCATTTCACTTTTTTTTAAAAATGTGTATATGTGTGTGTGTGTGAGAGAGAGACTTCTGTCCATATACAACAGATCTGGCTCTCATGTGAAAAAATCCATCACGTGCCTTAAGTAACAACGTGTGCTACTGCGCTCCATGGGACGAGGTGAAAGCCTTAAGAGTAAACATCAAGTCGGAAAAGACAGTGTAGCTGGAGTGCACAGTGCGACCCGTCCACCGCTCTGTTATCTGGCTATCTGCCTGGATGGAGGATCTAAATATTATGACACTCGATATGACTGAGAGTACCTGCTGGTTACATTCTAGCGGATCTGCACTGAGGCAAGGTGGCTTATGTCTCAGTGACACTTCTGTCCTCAAACTCTCTGGCGTTGTCTCTCCAAAGTTGTTTTTTCATAACTGTCATCCACTGTAAACTGTTATGTAATTGACAGATAATATAGAGGTTGCTAATCAGCATTTAGTGTGGGTAATGTGTATGTGTGTGTGTGTGAGAGAGAGAGAGAGAGAGAAAGAGAGGGAGAGAGAGAGAGAGAGAGAGAGAGATGTGGATGTTTTTAATGACTTTTGCATTTTTACAAATGTGTGAGATTTGTGCCAAAACTCTATGCATCTCCGTTTTTTTTCTCACTGCTGATGGTGCATGAATGGTTGGAGGGCTTCAGACATTAACCTGCAAGAGGCTGAGACAGAGAGGTAGATAATAGAGAGAGAGAGAGGAAAAAAGTAAGAAACGAGAGAGAGAGAGAGAGAGAGAGAGAGACCCTCATCATCTGTGTTACAAATGTTGCACATGAGCGTTTGGGGGGGAGGTCGTCTGTGGTGCGATTAACACGCTCCCTCAGCCGGGTGTTCATTTCAATCTGCAGTACGATATCTTCACGTCTGAACCCTTGGATGAGGGTCACTTGCCAGAGGAGGATTTTTTTTTTCTCTGCCTCTCTGTTTTTTTATACTTCCTTCTTGGGCAGAAGGCTGGTGTAATAGAAACCAGACACAAGGCAGAATGTGAGGCATTCACAGCGGCGAGACCTCACTTCTTCACAGAGTGGGAAAACAGGATAAATAGAAAACTTTAATCCAACAAGTTCTGTCATTGTTTCTCGTTTTTGCCGTTGTGGAAGCTGTCAATAAGACGGAAAAAAGGCCGGGATGATAGTGGTATTCCATGGAGGGGATATCTAGAGAGGGCAGAGGAGACCTTCAGGATGGGAAATGCATGTGCAACTTTTCCAGGTGGGTTGTTTCAGTTGTTGACTCTCCCCTGAAGATAATGCATGACAGTGTCTGTTCAACTATCCTGTCAAATCAGAGCAGGTGAGATAGTTAATTTAATGCCATTGAAGTCATCTTTAGAATATAAATGATCTCCTGTAAAGGCAAAGCAGCTGAACCAGGGTTTAAACAAAACTATTGTTTTATTTTCATCCAACAATATGATGCACATTTAATAATGTAAAATATAATAGGCCTGAATATATGATGAAATACTCTGTCCTACATCTGAAAAATGTCACCAAGTTCTTTACTGCATCTGTGCTGAAGTTAACTAAAATATTGCCACTCTAATTTTATTCCATTTCAATTAAGTGTGAATGTGTTTATTTAATTTTAATATTTTCAGACATTCAAGATATCTTTAGCTAATATTGTGAGATAAGCTGCATTTCTGACGCATTTAAATCCTAAAAAGTATGGTCTTTGTTTTCCCACTATTTTAAAATATTGGACTATACATTCTATGATATTGCCAAAGACACGTATGAAGGGAAAATCACGAACCAGAACATTATCTATTACTAGGTCTAGAGTAGAAATATACATGCTTTCAACTACATATGTTACATTTATGTTGTTAACCTTAAAGTGAACATCTCACTTTTGATCTTCATTAAAATCTCAGTTTTATTTATCAAAAAAAAAAAGTTTCACTTAGATTGGGAATCTCTTTTCAGGGAAGACCTGGTTAAAAATGGCAACAGCTTGGAAAATTAAAGCCAGACAAGGCTGCAAATGATCAACAAAACAAGCTGTAAAATACGTCAACAGCAGGTGGATTGTATGATAGTACAATATAATTAAAGGTTAAGATGCTTCCATGACACAAGACATTCCTTCAAACTTCGGTGTAAATCCTCAAGTCATGGCCCTCCTGTCATGCCATCCTGGGGCAGATATGAGCTGCCCACCATAGGTGCCATCTGTCTCCATGTGCTGTCGCCCTCCCCAGCGTCAGCAGTGCTGGATCTGGAGGGGAGGCCTCGTGGCAAAGCAACAAGCCTCTCCTGTTCACTCAGATGGCGGGGGAGATGGCACATCCCACGCCAGGGAACACAGTGCCGCAGTCATGAGATCAACACGTCCCCATGAATGAAGGGACAGACGCTCTACGCTGTCGCCTCATCGCAGCTTCATTCACCTCAGTCAGTCGTGACTCTGATGAGACGAGAGTGTGACACTGTGAGGTTTCGTGTCATCTGTTTTTTCTGCGCGTGTGTGTGTCCCTTGGCATGAGGGAAAACAGAGTACAGTATGTTTCTGAAGTGGCACTCGTGCAGCAGAATGGGCTTTTCATACATTCAGAGCTCTGTCAGTTTCATTTTGTGTTTTCAGACTGTCGCCCTCGTGCAGCGTTCGGCCTGTTCTTGGGTCAAAGCTCTAATCAAAGTGATTGTTGTCGCTGGTGGATTTGTGCGAGGCTGAGGGAACGTTTTTTCCCTTTTTGTTTTAATCTGTTTTTGCTATTATTACTGTAAAGTATTTTAATCTGTTAGACTGGAAATTTAGAAAAGCGGCATGCTGTGTGTTTTCATAGGGTGGCTGAATGACATCACCTTGCTTACGGACATGAATCAACACAAGCCATTGTCTTGTGTTTGGCTGTGCAATCAAGTGAAAATGAATGTCTCCTTTACATCAAGTCCTACCGTGCAGATGACGTTTGAGACATTTGCAAATTAAGATTTTTTGCTGATTAAAGTTGAGACAGCTGCAAACGAAGAGACAATCATCCTCACAAGGTTTCTTACTTGCTTCCCTCTGAAAAAGCATTCCACATTTTTCAATATAGAATTAGAGTTGAAAGGATGAGCAGATTAATCAGTTCATAAATCTAATTTGATAATCAAATAATAGTCATTTTTTGAGCAAAAATGGCAAGACTGAACTAGTTCCTTCCTCTCAAATGTGACTATTTGCTGGTTTTATAAGTCTTCTATAGCAGTAACTTTAACATATTTGGAGTGGTGATCCAATAAAATAAGACATTTGAAGAACTCACCTTAGATGATAATAAGCAGTTTATTCGATAATGAAAATAATTGTTGCAAGCGAAAAACCTAGTCTGGATTCACTTTGATTAGTGAGCTTCACACAAGCAGCACAGACATTTGACATGAGGAATACAACAGTAAGAAAAATATACAGATACATTAGTACTACAAAGTATATTCACTGTGATTCTTAGCACAAAATTGCAGTTCACTAAAACATAAAGTTACTCTGCAGCTCTCAACAGATCCCTACTTAGATCTTAATCAATTGTTTATTTTCTCCTTACAGATTCTAGTTGAAAAGCTTGTTAGCGCAACATGAGCTGGAGCTTTCTCACTCGTCTCCTGGAAGAGATCCACAACCACTCCACCTTTGTGGGGAAAGTGTGGCTGACTGTGCTCATCATCTTTCGCATCGTGCTCACGGCGGTTGGCGGCGAGTCCATCTACTCGGACGAGCAGACCAAGTTCACCTGCAACACCAAGCAGCCAGGTTGTGACAACGTGTGCTACGATGCCTTCGCCCCTCTCTCGCACGTCCGCTTCTGGGTCTTCCAGATCATCATGATCTCCACGCCTTCCATCATGTACATGGGCTACGCCATCCACAAGATCGCCCGAACTTCTGACGATGAGCGCAGGAAGCATCACAGGCTCCGCAGACGGCCTCCTCCTCACTCCAGGTGGAGAGAAAGCCACCACCTGGAGGACGTCTTAGAGGAGGATGAAGATGACGACGCTGAGCCCATGATCTATGAGGATACGCTGGAGGTGCAGGAGGCCAAGCCCGAACCGGTGATCAACAGCAGCAAAGACCCACCAAAACATGACGGTCGCCGAAAAATTATGCAAGAAGGCCTGATGAGAATCTACGTTCTTCAGCTGATGTCGAGAGCTATTTTTGAAATCGCCTTCCTTGCAGGACAGTACCTCCTCTATGGTTTTCGAGTTAGTCCTTCATATGTATGCAACAGAATCCCCTGTCCACACAAAGTGGACTGTTTCATCTCCAGGCCCACAGAGAAAACAATCTTCCTCCTCATCATGTATGTGGTAAGCTGTCTTTGTCTCGTGCTGAACGTGTGTGAGATGCTCCACTTGGGAATCGGCACTTTTCGGGATACCCTTCGCATGAAGAGGAACCGGGGCCGACGGACATCCTACGGCTACCCGTTCTCTCGCAACATCCCGGCCTCTCCTCCGGGGTACAACCTCGTGATGAAGACGGACAAACCCAGCAGGATCCCGAACAGCCTCATCACCCACGAGCAGAACGTGGCCAACGTGGCGCAGGAGCAGCAGTGCACAAGCCCAGATGAGAACATCCCTTCCGATTTGGCGAGCCTACACCGGCATCTGCGGGTTGCCCAGGAACAGCTTGATATGGCCTTTCAAACATATCAAACTAAAAACAACCAGCAAACCTCCAGAACCAGTAGTCCTGTATCTGGGGGCACCATGGCAGAGCAAAACCGAGTCAATACAGTCCAGGAGAAACAAGGAGCGAGGCCGAAATCAGCCACAGAAAAGGCTGCAACTATTGTGAAAAATGGAAAGACCTCTGTCTGGATCTAGAGTTAAATCTAATTGAGTAAATTAACACTTTTAGGACTCCAGGACTGCACTGTGACACAACTGGAGGATGTGTCCACGTAAGAGATGCGACTTTGGACAATAACAATTGAGAATTTCAATCACATCAGCTGAAGGAGTACAATACGCAGATTTTGAAAAGAAAAAAGAATAAACACACGACAAAATTATCAAATCCATTATCATGAATCTACTTTGTTACTGTAGTGTGTCATTTTGTGCTTGACATAGCTTTTGGACACGATTAACTTTATTTAAACATCTCTAATTCCCACTAAAATGACAAACTATAAACAGACTTCTTCTATAAACTATTTATCTGATCTACCCTTGACGGCCACCGAACTGGATTAATTTGAAGAATTTGAACTTTGTCAGTGTGTGATTGTACCCTCGGTCCAAATTTGAAAATGCAGTGGAAAAACACTGTACATATGCACAATGACTCATTTGTGAAAAACGCTGATTGTTGTTGGAAAGATGCATGTTTAGTATTCGGGGGGAGGCGGGGGGTGTTTTTGGATGTAGTATGGATGAGTGTTGCTGGAAGCAGATTAAATGTGAAATATTTTGATAAAGATAATGAAACAGGGCTGTGTCACTGTAGGCTCTTCTGGTAAACATCTGCTCAGTGCGATGAGCCTTAGTCATTGCGTGCAAAGCCTTTATCTATTCTTCATTTTCCAAAGCCTTGCAGTGTCACATCTGAGGGGGAAGAGGTAAGTGAATAGCAAATGTGATTCTTTTCTAAACTAAATACTGATTTCTGCAATCCAAAGCAAATGATGCATGCTTTACAACTGGGAACATACAGCGTCCACATAGGCTACAGTAGAAACCTTGTCCTTAGCTATTCAACTAGTCCTACATTTATCTTATGTTTAGGCTTGTTAGCTTTTTGTGTCATTGAAGCAGTATGTTTCTAGATTTGGTTTCTGAGTAATATTTAATCCTGCCTTCACTGTTGTCATACTTCAAAGTGCCTCAAACTTTTAAAGACTGTTCTAGTATTTTATTCATTTAAAAATAAACTTATTTGAAACCTCTCGTTTCTTGCTTTGTAGAAATCTGCCTCTCTGCTGCATCACACTAATATCAAAAGTGAGTTTTTGAAACAGCAAAATGAAAAATTTTCAAGGACTAATTCAAAGTTAGTAGCTTGTAATGAAGTTTAGAGACAAGTATTCTGTTGTAACAAGAACGTTTCGTATGTTGTAAAATGAAAAGAGCCATTCAAAGCTGACATTGCGGACAACAGACATCAATTTTATTTCATTCTTGAGATTTAAACTAGTTGAGAAGTGTGTGTCCTCTGTGAAGAATTTTGAAATCTGTGGGTCATGTATGCTGTAAACCTGTAATTAGAAGAATTGTACTTACAGTAATACAGAAAAATGTTGGTGCAGGAGGGGCATATACTTTTTACAAGCTAAGAAAATCACACAGCATTTTAATGTCTTCTGGGAAAGTACCATAAAAATGGAAAAAGCAGCACGTTTCCAGAATCAGCTGCAGCAATAAAAAAAGAGAGAAATAATTAAAAACTTACATTTATTATTAAAACAAGGCTTAGGGTGTATGTGTCAAAAGACTGACTCGATTCTCATGGAGACAAACACCCACTTTTCCACCCCATTACTGGATAAGTAGCACCAGGTGTCAATTATAATAACCTAGAATACATCGCACAACAGCAAACCCCAACAACTTCATCTCCAATTCACAAAACTCCATCTGAAAAATGATGACAGAACAATGGGTGTCCAAGCTTCAGAGAAAGACATCACTTCAGATTACAATGAGCTTGTTCTTTAAAAATAACAGTATTGAAATGTTTGGTCTCGATGCTTCTTATCCAACAGGGATAAGAAGCACATTTCTATACATTATATAAGACTTTCTTTGCCAAGCATCTCTATCCTGGAAGAAGCCACAGCCTTTTATTATCTGTTTCCCACCAGTTTTTTTTAGAAAGAGCCTCTTTTAAATCTTTTACCTGGTGATAAATTACACATTTTGCTCTGCAACACATTAGTAATATCAGTATTTTTTACTAAGTTTTACTAAGCAGTTCGTGTTTACAGAGCCTTATTAGGAGGGGCATTACATTGCATAGGATGCCTGTTCAACATTTTGTCATTATAATTAGCTGACCATTAACAGTTGTACTTTTCCTATTCATAATCAGTTGAGTGAAGTAAATATTATACTATCACCATTGCAGAAGTGATTGAGTTATTTCAGTTTAGATATTGCCTTTAGCTTATCAAAGGCATTGTATCAGGTTTGTTAAAACTCCTGAATATAATTTTAACTTAAAAATGTACTACTGTGTACTCTAATAATGTACATCAATCCAGAAAAAAGTACTTGTATCCATGCAGTATAATCAGAGTTGTTTTCATTGTTCAACAACCACCATTACAGATGAAAATCTATCTAATGTGGCTCAGAATTGTTCGTGGGTGAGGAAATGTATTAAAGATTTATCTTTGTTTACTGTGACAAATCATCTGGTGTTTCCTGTGTTTCCCTAGAATTTATACAAAATAGAGGATGTAAAGAGGATATGACATCATTTACAGGTGATCAAATGATGCATGATTGGAAACATTGGGGATAATGGGATACAATCTGGGAATTTCAAAATTCATGCAAACTTAACATAATACATTATTAATAAAATATATAATACAATTCTCTTCTCTTACAGCTTATGGGACTCTTTTTTACTGGCTAACATATGAAAGATTTGTCACAGAGACATTTCAACATATATTTTGCATAACAAGGAAAAAATGCTGAAAAATGATGCAGATACAAGATGAAAAACTTCCATTAGAATTATGTCAAAATATGGTTGTTGCCAGCTGCCAGCCTCATCATCCCAACTGTCCATTTATTATTTATTACTTCAGAATTGGAAATATTTCACATAATTAACTTAACACAATTAGTGTCAAACAGACAACATTGTATTATCATGCACACATGCACAAACATCAAATGCTTAAACTGAATTATTACCAAAAAAATGAAGAAGAAAAAGAAATTACTTCAATATTATTATCAATAACAAGCGTCACACGTGCGCTCAGATTATCGAGCAATGCATTATGGGATTCCAAAATGGCGCCTTGCTGCCGGAATGCGCTGTGATGTCCTGTGTTATGTAGCCGACCACTGGCGTTAACAGGCGGTGTAGTTATTTAATTCTCACATGTAGTTCTCCCCTGTGATAAAATACAAAATGGCGGTGTTGTGTTTGGTCAGAGGAGCGTTCAGGTCCGGTTTTTACTCCAGAAACAACACCGGTCGCTACTTGTGCGTTTCGTTGCTCTCCGGTGTTTCAGCTCCGGCAGAGATTCGTGTCAGGAGCTACAGCCGAGACACGAGTGTCCCTGCTCGGTTTGTGTGCTTCCACCTGCCTCACAGGAGCTTATTAAAGATCAAGGGACCGGACACGAGCCCGTTTCTTCAGGGGCTCATCACCAACGACATGGGGCTGCTGGAGGAGCCTGGACTCGCAGCCATGTACTCACACATGCTGAATGTACAGGGGAGAACTCTGTATGACATCATGTTGTACAGGTACAGTAACTTTATGATACTGTTCAAACACACGTACATGTCAGTAAACACGAGGGTGTGGCTGCTTATCTTGTACAGCAGATGTTGGCAGGGCAGTCTGACTCAAACACACTCCTGAGTTTCTTGCCCACTTTCAGCTTAGCCAAATTAAAACACAGTCCACTTCTTAGGATCAGTGAAATGAAAAAAAAAAAAAAAGACTTTCACTTAGTCAGCTAATGTTTTCCTCTCTTAATATAAAGACATGTTTTACATTAGACACATAAAATGCAGTAAATTCTGTTTTCATTTTTTTCAGTGTGACCCCATGCTTCAGATTTGTATTAAATTCTAGTGCCTAACATCTATATGTCCCTAACTCATCCTGTGAACTTTTACCCTTCCTGTGTTATGTCTCAACCCAACACACTTTTCAACAGGAAATAGCCTTCACCAAAAAAAGGAAGTGAGATGTTGTCAAAAATCTCTTCTGTCAAGGTTTTAAAAGAGCACTAGTTCAGCTATTTGTAACTAAACTTACCAGGCACACATGTGTGGTCTGTCTATGCTAATTTGCAGCAATATAAACATATTGAGATATTTCCAGCGTAATGCAGTGTTGTTTTGTGAGCATCCCGAAAAGGGACAATAAGGTTATGTAATTCAGTGAAGCCTCTATTGTGATGCATAGATGTCAGTACACACAGAGAATGACATCTTGTAACCCAAGCCTGTAAAAAATCCAAGATGAACATTTGAAAGTGATGTGAACAAACTTTAGTTGCCAGTTAATTCTGTGTATCTATTGTCTGACTCTGAAATAAACTAAACTATTAACTGAGGCCAGGGACATTGAGGCCAGACCAGGGTCACCAAAATTAAGTTGTACCACCTTTCAAAAAAATATGTCTGCTCCTAAAAGTTGATGATTCCAGCCATCTGTCGAGAAGATCCAGAGTTTACCAGCACTGTGTCAATCAATGCTCTCTTCATTTTTTCGCTGTGTCATTGTACAGCCACCCACCCACAGCCCAGCAGCAGTGACGCTCTGTGGTGTGCTGGAATTTTGAGCTGAACTATGAGCAGGATGCAAACTTTCACTTTCTTTGACTGTGTGTGAGTCTGTTGTTTTCACATCACAGATGACAATTGCATTAAAATGTCTAACAGATAAAGCATGAGATTCATGTAGGTTGTTAATGATGTGATATGATTTCTGAGGGCTGCTTCAAACTTCTGGAAGAGCCCTACAAAAAAATAAAATCTGGAATTAACTGACTGTATAGCTTTTACTTCTTCTTCTTTTTACAATGCACTCAACCTGCTGTAATTCCTTTCAGTCTGAAAGAAGCTGCTGCAGGACACGGCGTTTTCCTGGAGTGTGACTGCACTGTTAAAGACTCGATCTTGAGACATTTGAAGGTGTACAAGCTCCGCAGAAAGGTCAACATAGACCCCTGCCCAGAGCTCTCTGTATGGGCAGTGCTTCCCAAGCAGAAGGACGCAGGTCAGGAGGCCAGTAAACCAGAGCTCTCCCCCCCAGACAAAGCTCTCGTATGGGAGACTGATCCTCGAACTCAGGAAATGGGCTGGAGATTGGTGTTGGATAGTCAAGAGGACCCCTTGAATATCATTGCATCATGTCAGAAAGGTGACACAGAGGAGTATCACAGGCATCGCTATGCAATAGGTACGAATAGAATGAATGCAGTTGTATTAAAAGAGCAACAGACAAATAACAGACAAATAAGGATTTGTATGCACATGTTCTCTTGACATTGTTCGATAAGTTTTATTTCCTCTGTTGTCATTCTTGTCTAGGGCTTCCTGAGGGAGTGAGGGACCTTCCTCCTGGGGTGGCGCTACCACTAGAGTCAAATCTTGTCTACATGCAGGGTATCAGCTTCAGCAAGGGCTGTTACATTGGCCAGGAGCTCACAGCCAGGACTCATCACACGGGGGTTGTTCGGAAACGCCTGATGCCAGTACGCTTGTCAGCTCCAGTCCAAGACCTCAAGGAAGGAGCTGCGCTGCAAACGCAGGCGGGCAAGCCAGCCGGGAAGCACCGAGCAGGGGTTGGAGAGCTGGGTCTGAGCCTCATCCGCATAGCTCATGCCAAAGAGGTGTTGACGCTCAAATCAAGTGACGACACCACAGTGACACTTGAGGCCTCAGTGCCAGACTGGTGGCCTAAAGATGTGAAAATCAACTGAAGAAGAGGATGTTTCATAGATCCCTCAAATGTGACGTACATCACATCTGACAGACTTCTCACAGACAGAACCCCGAAGTACAGTATGTTACACTGTCATTGCTAAACAGCTGTTTGGCACTAATCCATATTTGTGAGTATTTTTTGTTTGCAATAAATCCTACTTTCAGAGTGACTTTTCCAAAATTGTAAAGTATTATTTATCACAGAATTATTTTATTTAACAGATCTATTGCAGCATTATACAAAATAAACCAACCGTGATGTGTTATTGGTGGTTGTTGAATAAATATGAAAAATATCACTACAAAAATTCAGTCAGCTTGTGTATTTTTTTTCTTTATTTATCCATTTTATCTTTCAGTGCAAAAACAAATTTCAAACATTCACAAGCAACATTTGAGATTGCAGTTTATCTCAAACCAAAGGCAAAAGAATAACCTTTATCATCATCTTTTTCCCACATTACAAATTGGCACTTTGCATTCAAGCTATTTCCAGGTTGTTATTACATTGCTGGGACGCCAATAAACATCTTATTCCTGATAAAGCAGATGCTGCCCCCTTGTGGATTGTATGGTGTCTCGAATTTGTTGTAACATTGTTTCTGGCTGCAAAGTCAAAGCTGAATGATCAAGACGTTTAAAGTCTTCATTGCAGAGTAGGCATTCAATTATGTGTGCCACTCTTTGTAGGTCAAAGGCAGCATGGTAAGGTCCAAGTGTGGTGAGGGTCTCTGAGAGATGCCGTGGGTAATCAGAGGAATCCCCAGATGAACAAGCGTTCAGGAAAGCCATTCGGTTGCCAGCGACGATTTTCAGGAATGAGGCAAATTCCCCATAGTCGATACCAGAGCAGGCCTTCATGATGACCTGAAAAATTGCAAACAGCCATAACTTCACATATGTTTTTGCAAAGGTTTACAGCAGCAGCATGTTTCTTAAAAGCATGTAGGCTGAACAGTCTCATCCCTGAAGTACCTGGCAGTGCTGATGCCACGAGTCCATCGTGTTTCTCCACTCATTTATCTCTTTTTGAACTGATGACAGCTCATTCTGAAGGAACTGCCACATGATGTCTATGTTGCAGCCATTCAACCAGTTATGATTAATAGAGATTGTATCCTCCTGTAAGACATTAAAGAGGGAGAATTCCTATGTTATTGTGAGGCAACAGACCAGAATGGACTGTATAATTTGTTATTTGGTAATGACTTTATTTTAATCTTTACAGTTCTTACCAGATTGTAAACTTGGTGGTGCCAGCCACTGGGCACGAAAATGATTTCACCGGCCTCTTGAATTATTTCAAGAGGTTGACAGGCTTCCTCGGAGTGTGGGAAAAGGCCTCTGTCTTGAAGTTCAGCTGACGTTACATCATATGGGAGATTGCCATGAGTGTCTCGTAAAAACTCTTCCTGACCTGGGGGATACAGGAGCCATTTCTTCCTGCCACAGATGTTTGCAGACCAACTGTAGGAGCGGAACACATCGGCATGGAACGGGGTCCTGGTGACAAGAACGTGCATCAGATTGTTTGAAAAATCAAACAGTAATAAAATTACTGAGACCACTTTTCCATGTGACAAATAAACAAGCAAATGTAAGATATAATATGACTTTTTCCAATATTATGTTATTTTTTTCACACCATGAGCCTTTGGGTCCCATGTAGACAAACCGGTAGTCATCCACTTCAAGCGTATCCCAGTATTCATTAAGCCAGTCAGAAGAAAAGAAGACTGGTGTGGTGTAAACATTGTGTTCTGGAAAGTCCCTGTAGAACAATAATATGAAATTCATCATGGTTGTTTACATATTTTGGACATTGAGCTGTTTGGAAATTAAGTGTAGTTCAATTCGTATTAATTGATACCTTGACATGTGCCAGTCTTTAAGATAGAGACATCCTTTAGGCGATGAATGGCCATTCTGAATGTATTCCTTCCAGTAGTGTATAAATTCTTTGAAAGGCATAACTTGTTTAGGGTTGGCATTGTACTCCTTTGCATTGCAGTTTGCAACAGGAACAGGAGTCTCATCTGTGGCAAAGAACAAATCAATTACAGAACATGACAGCAGCTGCAAAATGATGTATGATTGCTAATTAACACATTAGTAATGAGCTCATTCACCAAACTCTTGCAGCAGTTTCTGGAAATTAGGCTTCCCCTCCTCAGACACCCACTGTTTCCTACACTTCCAGTCTTCTGTAAACCTTCTTGAAAACATGCATGGGTGATTGGGAAGCAAGTATTTCTTGAAAAACTTAGAATAGCTCAGCTCCTTGTCGATGTAATCCACGAAATGTGAAGACCAAAACTGTTCATAGGACTGTCTAGGTATTTTGACCAGGCTGCAGCAGGTACGGTACGCCTCCCTGTCCATAATGGTAAACAAGACCTCGGCTAGCAGTTAGCAAGGTTAGCTGTCACCGACTGAACAGCGAGAAACGGCAAGAAAATGGAAACGGGTCGATTGGTTTGACATTATATAGCGCACATCTTTCTAATTTTGCTGTCAAACGTCGGCTAGAGAACCAACATTTTTCTATCTATAACCTATTTTTATCTGTTTTGACAACAGGTCGTTTCATATGACTCCATCCCGATGATTGCAGGTTATGGTTCCTGAACGACGCACATAAAACGTTAATATCGTTATTATTTAATTACTGTAAATCTTAAAATATTATCATTTCACAATATTTAATGCTAACACTACACGACATCTTAGCTAATTCAAGAAAACGCCATCCTGGCTAACAATAATTATTTTCACGCAAAAATGTGACAGCAGAATTTTCAAGTCGGACAGTAAATACAGCCGTGCCTGTGCGTGACGTCACTTCCGTAATAAACATCACCGACACTGAGCGCAATATGGGGTAACGTAATGATCAACCTAACGAAATAATGTTGTCTAATGTGGTTTGGGGTGGATATAATTGAATCACGGGGAAGTGGCACATGCTATAAGAGGTTATAACGTTATGAGGACGCTCTCGTAATACGCTCAGTTGGATAGAAAGGTCGCTCGTCCACAGCTGAGCTCATCTGCTGCTCGGGTCTCTTAATACACTCTTAACAAAGTATGTTCATTAACAGGACATATAGATCACCTAGTCCTTATGATGTAGCTCTAGATTAACACAGCAGCAGCGTGTGCATGTGTTAAAGATATATGTTATATTGAAGCTTCATACTTTGTAGGCGAATCAGTGTATATCCGTCCAACATGAGCAGGGACGTCCCTATCCACAGCTGGCCCGGCTCTTATTACATCAACAGCGAGAAGCGGTGGGAAACCGGCACCCTGTCCCTCACCAGGACCACGGTCCGCTTCGTCTCCAACCAGAGTAAGGAGAGCCTCGCCAGCTTCCGCCTCTCCAGGATCATGGAGATCAAGATGGAGTCGTCCAGTTTCATCTTCAGCACTCTCACAGTGCTTGAAGAGGGCAACGTCAAACACTGGTTTGGCTCCCTGAAGCCAAACAGGGTGGTGGTCTATAATGTGTTAGAGCATTTCTGGAGGGAACGCCTTCTGTCCCCCAGCACAGAGGTCCGGGGGGCTGAATGTCAACCTTCTAAAGGCAGAGAACTGATTAACCTGGTGGCAGGAGCCCAGAGAAGACTGGAGGACACAGGCAGAGTCCTCAGCCACCAAGGAGAGCAGTTTGATGATATGATGCAGGGACTGGAGAAGATTGACTCTGATCTGGGCGTGGCTGATAAGTAATGATCTAAATATTTCCTGACTTGATGATGTTACTATTTCATTTGAAAGTCTTATTCTTGTTTTATTCTTATGTTGTTGACTGGCTATAACTAAGTAGTTGCAATACAAAAACTGGGCTAATATAATAGTGAGACAGGTCATTCACTCTCATGAATTATTCCTTTCTTTCTTGTACTCTGTTGTAGACTTTTGTCAGAGCTGGAGTCTCCCTCTTGGTGGCCTTTTGGTAAACTCCCGTGGAAGATTCAGCAGGAAGCCAAGGCTGAAGATGCTGCAAGAGCTGCAGCTACTGCTGCTGCTGCAGTTGGCAAAGGATCCGGTAAAAATAAGGTGATCACGAGCATCCCAGCTGTCGTGACCAAAGGCGGAGACTCGGACTTAAAACCCGGATGCTTGTTGGTTCTGGTGTCCTCACTGGAGGTGCGAAACACAAACTGCCAACTCCTGCACCGCTTTGAACGAAATGAAATCGACGAAATCAGGGTGCACAGTCCTTATGAGATCACTGTTAGACAGAGGTTTATTGGGAAGCCAGATATATGCTACAGGCTCCTGTCTGCCAAGATGCCAGAGGCAATGTCAGTGTTAGAGATGCAGTACAAAAAGAAGGTGGAGTTCACTAGTGAATACTCTGCTTTTAGAGCAACTCCAGCTTCATCTCCGTGTGACACAGAGGGACCAAACTGGAATGAAGGTAATGCATGGATAATACAGAATATAGACCTCCTTATTTCACTGTTCTATGTTTATTATATAAGTGACCACTAAGTGGCAGCAAAGATCTATATTTCCACTTCTCTATATTTATAGGTGTGTAGCCACATGTAAAAACATTTCATCCACAGGACTTCTGGACACGATTATTGGTGTTTCTCTTTGACAGAAATGTGTTTTGATGAGTCACTCCATCCTGATTGACTCAGTTGCCATACTTTGAGTTTACTGTCTGGTTTCCTCACAAACAACATATGCACTCTGCACTTTTTCATCATCTCCACCCATGGAGTCAGGTTTGCCGCAGAGGTGCCAAGAGACAGAGGTCCCACTGGAGGTCCCAGCAGGAGATCTGTCCCAGCTGCAGGTGCATGTCCTCCAGCCATCTGTCAGTCAGGCTGAGGCCCAGGAACTCAAACAGGTGAGACCTGTGTGAATATATGACATGCACTATTGTGGCATTTATAATTTTTTTGTTTATGTATTTATTTATATTATAGTAAATTACCCTTTGGTTTTAGTAACCTGTATTTTTGATAGTTCCATTCCAAACCACAATTCACCATAATGAATTTTATTTTTCATCCTGTATGTTTAAAATGTTATTTAGTGAGACCACAAACCAAAATCCATCCTGGTTTTAAGAGAGGGAAAGAAACCTGTTCATTCATTTGGTCATGCTTTACAGCGTCTTTCCATTCAGAACCTTGCAACACTGAGAAATGTTACAGACATGGTCTGTGGTGGCAAGACCTACACAGTGACGCAAATCCAAACCTATGATTCAGACAATTTTTTTGTGTGTGTGACACTATTCCAGGTAGCTTAAAAAAGATATTTCATGTCAATCTTTTTCAGCAAATATGTGGTATTTAGGTGGATGAATGAATGTAGACTTTATGAGATCAGTGGCACAACCAGTTTTCCTTGGGGTGGCCAGGATGGGACCAGTGGTCATTTTGGGGTGGCCCAGAAATCACTGTTTTATGAACACTGCACCATAGGAACGCAACATAGGCACCTACAACACATAACACTCATTATTCAGAATTTGGGCAGTGTTCAATGTGAAAGGATCAAATAATATTCAGTGTATCCAACATTATTGTCTTATTCCTGTAGGTAAAGTAAAAATGAAGGTTGTTTAACTATGGGTAAAATGTACAAGTGTCCCAGGTTGCAGAGTATTACTACTGTTTTCAGAGCAGATGTTCAGCTCAGTTTATGGTGCTCAGCAGCACTATGAGCTTGTCTTATCACTGTTTCATCAGGGATACAGAAAGACAGTTAGATACATATTGAAAAAAAAAAAAAATTTGCCAGTAAATCACAATAGCCCTTCAATAGCCCACAATAGCACTCCCAATGGAGGCCTTGCACGTTATGTTCGTATTGTTATCTTTCCTCCAGCATGGCTGCTTGGTAACACTTCAAAAGAAAATGCCCAGTGTCTGTGCTGTGCAGTAGGTAAAACACTGGAAAAGCCTGAAATGGTTCCACTGCAATGCTAGTGGCTCTAAACTTTACTAAATAGATCCAATCATGGATAGAATAATTAAAAGCTTTGAAAAACAACTTTCCTTCTGATATTATTAGCTTACCTTTAATCCTTCGTTGGTTTACTACACTTGCCAGTTGTAAAGTCGAGTCTCCAGAGACACTCGTGGGTGCACACCTAAAATGCATCCCAGGTGTGTTGCAGCTGAACAGAAATTGTTCCACCTCTAATAAACCCCCATTATTCTTCCCAAGACAAAATGTACCAAAAAGATCATTTTGATTGGGGCAGCTAATATTGATGGTAGGCTTCATAGCCACCCTACAAATCTGCACTTGCATGAGGTGACACCATGGCTCTACTACCTGGTGCCAAGGCTATACTGAATCTTTTTGAAATAGGGAGAAGACAAAATAATGTAAACAACAAGGCTGGACATTTCTGTCCTGTCATTTCTTGTTTCTTATCAGCCAACACACAGTATATCTGCAATAGGCAAACTGATATGTCGGCCCAGTCAATTCATCGATCAGGCTCTAATTAGAGCTATTCTTAGCTACAAAAGATATTCATCAATTACTGCTTTGATAAGTCATGAAAGTTGCACAAGACATTTCTTCCCACATTACAGACAGATTAATAACAGAAATGTAAAACTTCAAATTTCATTACAAATAGCAGGAATAGCAATCACAAGTTAAAACCAACAAGTAAGAATATGATTGAGATATACAGTATATTGGGGCTGACAAATACTGGGCACTTGCTAACAGCCTTATGTGACCCAACTTTGTTGTGGTGTTTTCCATCATGGTTACTTAAAAACCTGCGTCCTGATACGGCGTAAATCATATCTTGAATGAGCCATTCTTAACACCTCATACCTAATAGTTAGTTAATTATTGTACATAATATCAATGTGTGGTATCTCACTGTTGTTTTTGTCTTATATAATCATTTTTCAAACTAATTTATCATAGCGGTAACAGCACTGGGTCAGTCACACAGGTTGGCTCGTCCATTGTGTTTATAAATGGCGTATTGTCTGCAGCTGATAATGGTACGAACTTCAAAGGCTGCCAGTTTGGACTTAATGCTACGCTTCTGTACACACCCTACTCTTACTGTAATTCATGACCAGATTAGAATCTACAGTGGGCCAACTTGCTCAGACGGCCACTCAGTTTCATGTCCTGCCCTAAGTGCTTTCGCAAATATCCCCCTTTGTGTGAGCATTTTCATACAAGTATTATTGTTTGAGGTTGGAAATTCCTACTTGTTAACAGCAGAAACTCATAACAATGATAAAGCAATTTTTTTTACATTTCAAGCACTGTGTTTTTCTTTTAATTCACAGTCCTGAAATTACCCTACTCACGCACAAGACACTAGGCATCTGAGCTCATGTGTTTTTCTATTAGTTCCAGCCTAAATGTTTAATTTTAGGGGTTTCTACATGACTTAATTCCTCTAACCATTGTATAAGCAGCAGCTAAAAATATTCATTTTCTGTGTTTTTCTATGACACACCACGACTCCTGTGAACATTAACTGCAAGGTGTGATTCAGTCATGATGAAATTGTAAAGTCGCAGACCTGAGTGAGAGAATACACTTGCTCAACAGTGTGTATTGACATACTATCTGCTTTCAAACTGCTGTCTGGAACTGTTTTGCCGCTCAGTTGCAGCGTCCGTGTGTACTGGCCAGTGAAAACTGACATAATGTCCATGGGTGTGTGTGTGAGAGCATGTGTAGCATAACATAATATTAGTTTAGAAACCATGGTGGTGGGGTTTGGAGGAGTGTTTATTAGGTTTTGCTTGGCACATCATCGTATATTTAAGTTGTTCCATCAACCATAACATACACGGTTGTTGGACTATGGAGATGTAGTCACAGTATTCTTTAACCCCACAGAGAGCAGAAAACAGTATTGTATGATATCAATGATCCCAGGAGATGAGCCAAGACTTCATATACTGCATAATATGAGCTATTATCATATCTGCCATGCGAGTAGCTCTTATTGAATCGTGGTTGGTGTTGAATTGTAAAGTTACCTTCTCGTCCACAGACATTAAGCAGCAGGCGATTGTCTTTGTTGCCAAAGGGAGAAGAAAAACTCTGCTTTAAATGAAAATTTCACTCTCATCTACTCCTCTTTCTCTCTTTCGCTAACACACTCACTTTCTAACTCCCTGACCCCGTCTTTACACCTCTCCACATATGGTCCACATGTTCCACCCGGCAGCTCCTTGCCGGTTTTTCTGTAGGTTTCAGTATTTAATCTCCTTTTATTTGTGTGGTGCTCCTTAGTTGTTCATGTTCGCTCAAGGCTGGTGTGTAATTACTTAAACAAATGAGTGTGCGTAAGTATTGGGTTGTGTGTGTTTATGTGTGCACTTTACTTTATGGGGACTTTTTTCTGGTATAAACACCAAACTTGTTGCCAGCAGCTTGCATTGGGACCAAAGCCTGGTCCTAATGCGACAAAGCATCATCTCTGAGGTCCTGGTTAAGGTTAGGGTTAGACATGAATTGGCTATGGTAAAGGTCAGCGTTTGGGTTGGGCTTTCCCAGTGAATGAAAGCCACTGCAATGTCCTAACAAAGATAGCTGCACTAACGTGTGTGTGTATATGTGTGTGCGTGTGTGTTTGCAGATGCTGATGCAGCTGAAGAACCTTGCCCTGGAGGCAGAGACAGAGCTGGAACGACAGGACGAAGTTCTGGATGTCCTGACCAGCTCCACTGACCGAGCCACCATGCACATAGAGAAGCACACCTGCCGCATGAAGAGACTGCTGTAGCTCTGACAGCCCAGCACATGCAATGCGGTCACAGTGTCCTCCCTGAGAAATGCACTGTAAGCTTCCTCATTGTCCTCTCGGGATTCGTACCGTGTGAGAACACTGGAGCACAGCAGTAGGGACTTGCGTATACGCTAATTGGTTCATAGGATCTTTGTTGCATTTGATGGAATAATCATCACATGGGTTCAAGTGTCAGTTTTTCTTAGAAGTGCATTGTGAAATATATTTATGAATATAAACATATTTATAAATATGTTCTAAACTATGATGACAAAAATGATGTGGGTCACATGTGGGCGCATACATTCCTGCAGTCTTTCTGCAGGACGTAAGTTATTCCTTTTGTGCAAATATAAATTAGACCTTTCTTTATTTCATTGGTTTTTTTTTGAAACTATTCATGTGTGACTGAGATAAATGAGCTCTCTGAACTTGTTGTCCTGCAGCACTTAACAGCTGTGGCTAGAGTTGTTAGTATTATTTGGCTTAGATGTTTTCAGCTGCACAACTGACATTTTGAAAACACATTTTTTCAACACTCTTACTTTTTGGAGTTATCTACTTGATCCCCTTCTGTGGAAAGAGAAATTGTCCAATAGTTGTCGGTATCGAACCAAAGTGGGCACCTGGTTGCCACAGAGGACAAAGAACTCACCCGGCACTAGATTCAGTGCCTGGTATTGGTGCTTATGATTTGGCTCAACCCATTAAAACCCATAGATGTTTGTGTTGGGAAGCCAGTGAGGGATCACATCCTTGTCTGTGCACTGGTGACGCCAACTGATTGCTCATGGCACCCGAGCGGGATTTGGGGAAATAGCATGAATCCTCATTGCATGTCGTGCCCTCTGAGTGAAGCAGGAAAAAATAAGCTGATGACTCCAGATGTATCAGAGGAGACAAACAGCACTTTCTATCTTCTTGGGGCCCAGTCGGAGGCAGCAACGACAGCGACTACGGAGAAGATCAAAATTGACATTCGAAAGGAAAAAAGAAATTAACTGCTCCTCTTTACTCTCTCTGCACAAACTGCATGTTGTTTCCATAGGCATTATTTGCAAGACATAAATTGTCAAATAACAGAATGAAGGATAACCCTGATTTGATTTTGTTGATGTAAGTAGGGTAAATAAGTTTTCCAGTTTGATGATTTGCAACTAATTAACTGACAGGTTCATCAGTGTCATCACAGTAATACCAGTGTTTCTGATGATGTACTGCCGTTATTTTTATAACCACTTCTGTCCTGACTTTGTCTCTCCTGGGTCACTTATCACTTATCCTCTGGACACATTTTCCCTGTGGCTTAATGTTGCATGTCCCATCAATATCAATATATAGCAGATGACTGTAAATGTGCAACTAAGTTCTGAGACTCAGAACAGAACAGAAAAGACTCCCTCTTATTTAATACTCCATGTTAAGGTCCACATCTATTGTATATGTCTCACAAAAGACTGATACTATTCTATGTATTATCTGTAAATGACTGACACATGTCTTGTAATTCCGTGATTTTATTGTGGTCTGTTATCACAGTGAACTTGCAACTAGCAGTCGGTTAAACTGTTCTTCTAAAGGGTTCTTTATTGCTGACGACACCAAATGTATTGATACTGGACACAACCACGATTAGGTCTGAATATAAAGGGAAAAATACACCTGCATCTTTCTTATAGCAAACAAATGAATAAATGAAGCAGCACAACTTTTCCTTTTTATCGACTTTGCAGTTATAAGCATTGGAAGTCTGTAACAGCATATAATTTGCAATACAATGCAATAAAAATCTCAAAATATCAGGACTCAGATCAGTACTTTGTTTATTTGGGTATATTTGTTGGTTTAAAGCCACTAAATGCATTCATATTAATAATCAATCATATTAATGTGTATGTGAAAGATGTTCAACCCACATGTGAATTTCCCCACTGTGGGACGAATAAAGGCTTATCTTATCTTATGTATGACCAGACTGCAGTTCCCTTCAGGAGTTAGTGGAGACTCAAACAGAGCTAAAAGCACAATGAAGGTGGAACTCTGAAGGTGGAATTTTGGCTCAAAATGAATGATGTAGAATGACACATTAGCAGCTGCATTAATGAAGCATTTCCAGTTTGTGACCATTTTTCACGAGAATATACACAAACTTGTTTTAAAGAGTATATTTATCCTGTGAACCTACAGGTTAATTGTTGAACAGCATCAACAGGCCTGAGTCTGAGTAAAGCCCTGGCAGCATCTTTATAGTGTTTCCATAATTATGAACTAAAAGAAACAAAGATCAACAACTTTTATTCTACAAGACTTTGTAAAATGGGTGCTGTTTAAATACATGATCGGGCATGCAAACATAATCGTCAACTACATCATACATAGGGAACATGGATCTGAATACCTGAGAATTGTTAGCTCTTGCAAACACTGAAATAAGGGGTTTTTAAACATTTGAACAACAGTGCAGAGATGAGATGGAGAAAAAAAATTTAAGACAAGCTGAAGGTTTTAAACTGTCTGAAATCAGCAGAATACATGAGAATAGTATCCTGGCTTGAAATGACCATTAAAGCCAAAGAAACAACATAATTTATTAACTGGGAAGCAAATTAGGTTTCGTTAGTTTGGAAGAACTCAGAGGCAGTGAAATGAGTCTCCTGAATTCTAACCAGGCTTTACTTTTTAACAAAGTCAACAGGCAACGCCCCTCATAGTCGGCTCCCATGTGACAAATTGCAACAGAGAATATCAAAACACGTGCAAACTAGAAACGGATGTTAATTACTGTTTCAGCCGCTGTGCACGCTGTCGTGTGGAAGTGGCTCACTTTATATGCTCTACTATTATAACATCCTGTTGGCACCCAGACTGTTGGCATCAGCTGCCCACCCGAGTCAGGCTGCTTTCACTAAAAAGAGGAGGGGGGGGAGGGGGGACTACTTCATGTCAACAGTGGACCAGATTTGATTTGGCAAGTGGTTGAGCACTCAATTATGAATCAGGAAGACGCCTTACACAAAGGGGTTTGAAAGGAGGCCGACAGCCTCACTCAACGGTCTGGTCCTAGTTAGCATGAACTCATCACTTCTATTAAACAGAGCCCACCATGAAAGATGAGAGACTGAAAGCACACATGATAACGCTAAAGGGATACCTAGTTAGGCCTGTGACATTATGAAAAGTTCTTCCAGCACGGTTGAAAATGTTTTCACTGCCGACTGCTTATTTTTGTTGATTTGAGTGATAAACAGAGTGAGATTCCCAAACTCCAGAAGCACACCACATGGTTATGTGAATTCCAACCCTTAAAAAAGGTTAGGGAAATAGAGCACACACTGGCGTGGTTTTGAAGCAGCCTTGCAATACGAGGAAGTGGTGGCGGTCTCGTCTGACCACAGATACATGAGATCCGGCTTTGCCTTCCTAACGGATGGTATGGAGACACAAGGGATTTTGCTGGCCTTGACTTCCAAGTCTGTTTACTCGATAGTTCTGTGGCCAGCGCTCTCATTCGAGAAGCGTGTCTCCATTGATGACCAATCAATCAACTCTTGCTGGGAAAAAGGAGCACCAAGTTTGTGGGTTATGAGGGCACATGTGGGTTGCACTGCGCTCCAAAATATGGAGCCGTGTGACTGCAGTACAAATAGACTGGAGTCATCATCCACGGGAATACGTTTTTCACTGTGTAACATATTTGTAAAATTAAAGCACCTCGCTCCTATTTCTTGCTTTATTTGGCAACGTTTAAAGGTTCACTATGCAGGATTCCCAAAAAAACAATATATAGATTTATACAGAAATAACCCCTCTCACTCATCACTTCTAACCGACTGGAAGTGTGTGGTAGTATATTTTTCTACAGAGATCCTGTCCAGTGGCTGTTTTTCTTATTTTCTTCTTATATTTGCTGCATTCGGGACGTTTCTGGGCTGTAACCTTTGGTCAGTGGGTGTGTAGCCCCCAGCCAATAACAGGGCCACAGGTGAGACCGGGGCCAAAAAACGCAAATATAGGTGAAACGCCAAGTGGATAAAGCTCGTTCCAAAACAAAAGCAAATCTGAGGTTGACTTCCACCCACTGGTGAGGACTGAAGGAGAGGATGGGGATAGAGAGTAAAGGTGACCTACTCAACATAATAAGCTGGTTGTAGGATATATTTGTAATTGTAGGTAGGTAGGTAAGTAGATACTTTATTCATCCCCATGGGGAAATTCGCAAAAATTGTAAGTTCAGTTCATTTGGGCATCTGCCTGCAAACTCCATAGAGCCTGGGAGGAGGAGCCAAGTTTTAATGTTGAATTTCCAAACAATAACTGACAATTCCTGCTCAGTGCACCTTTAAATCATGCAGCAGTTCTCTTCTCAAGTCACACGCTTTTATTTGGATAATGCAGTTTAGCAATGCACAGTATCTGTCATCAATTACCCTCATGAGTAATTGTTGATGTTGAGCAGACGTAGAGTACATTAACAAAATATTAGGGAAATTTCACTTCCAGCTCACTATTAGACTGTGTCTCAGTCTAATGGCCTGATTTTTGACTCACGTCCTGGCCAGCGTCTTACTAGTGCAGGTGTTGCTGGGTTTCCTTTTGCTGAGGGAGTTTCTGGTTTCAGGAAATCAGGCCTGTTGGTTAATGTTAGAACTGGGAGAAAACGTTCCTGGAAGGAAGGTGCTTGAGTCCAACCAGGGGGTGTACATGTAGTCTGCAGCAGAAAGCGATATGACACTCAACGTCATCGTCTTGTCTCTGGTTGTCTGCGTGGTAATGTTTTCTCTTCCGCTTCAGATGGACATTATCCTACAGACATAAGTTAGCCTGTGGATTTACATTTGACTCTCTGGTGAATATATATTTTTTGCTCATACATTGTTTGGATCCTTCTCTGGTTTTCAAACCATAAGTCTGCTCCGCGTGGCTGTTTATATGGTACTTTCCCAGATGCTGAGCTGCATGATGATATCATGTGCTCTTGCACTTATTGTTATGTTTTCCTTGGTCTTTGAGGCGCACTTTGGTTTTTTGGCTTGCGTCTCACAAACTTTTCTCATTTCTGTGCGACAGAGTTAACAGCTAAGCAGCCAAACCAAACTTGGCTGTGGTTTTATACAGTAGTATCAGTCTCAAATCAACTCCAGGTGAAATCCCACAGTACAACCTACCTGAACTCTGCTGAAGTGCTTGTCTTTTAACATATACGCAGTGTATTACTTCATACTTTGTTCAGTATTATTACTTGAAAAAATAATACATAATAATTTGATTTAATAATCTGATATGTGGAAGTGTAAGGAACGGCTCAGCAGAAAATGGAATCATGTTAACATTGTACTATATGGGGTGTTAGTAATAACTCAAGTCACATCTCATATCCTCTAATGATAACCCATCACCCCCCACAACACTTGGCGAACTTGTTTAACTCAACCATCCTGTTGGCCATTAGGGGATGAATACTACTTCAAGAAATCAAATTTTAACAAAATTGTGCTCATTGTTTTCAGTAGAGGGCAGCAGTGAGTTGTTGATGTGACTTTCAATTCATTAACTTCAGCAAAAACACATTTAATTATGACCTTTGCGCTTTGTGTGTGAACAATATTATCGTGTTTACTTTGTGTGATACCGTACTGTGTACTGGTTATGAAGTACACATGTGAATACTTGTCTGTGTTTGTATATTTGGAGGGGCTAACATCCAAAACATTTTTTCCAAACACATTTTTCCTTTACTTCCTCCCTTTAACTGGGATCATTCCTTGGTCATATATTTGATCTTTGGGCTTAAAACTAATGTCTGCTCTGCATTTTAACTTTCGCGTGTGCTTAAGCACAGTAACAGTAACCAACAACAGACATTTCTTTGCAGGTCTTGTTTATTTTCTTTGGGAACCTTTTTTAAAAAAAAAAAAAATGCATCCCACTCTTCGGCATAAGGTGAATAAGAACACAACAGTCCAGTTGCAACTTTGGCACATGTGACGACTCCTTTTCTGCGATGACTGGATTATGTATTCATTAAAACTCCATCTATACAGCTTCGCAAACAGGTTGTCAGGCCCTGAGCCAGCTCACACTGCATCAGTACTTTTACAAGCGGGCCCCCCAGAAACCTCCAGCGAGTCTGTTTTTAGTGGCTCTTACTGCAAATGGAAACACTTAGCTCCCACAATAAATTACCCACCCGACTGATGCCACACTGCATAGACCCCCAGCTAGTCGCAGACAGACTATAGATTTATACTTCAAAATGAAATCCTCTTGGAATCCGCTACGTTAAAGTGGCTTTGGGTCACATGAGCTGACAAGAGGACAGGAAAAATATTAATCATGCAAAGGCTGTTGCACTAGCGTCCAGCCTGCAGGGCCGGCAGTTTGATTAAAGTTAAGGATGTGTCCCCCCCTCACCTTGTGGGGTTGACACTGGGGTCATTTCAGGATAAAAATAGACTTTCTTGGTTACTTATTTTCCCTGGAAAGTAAATAGCCATTAGTGCAGCAGGCCAGTGATCTCAAGGGCAACACCAGTGTTCAGCCTAAACTATTGTTTATACTGTGGCCGGATGATTAAAAGAGACAACAGGGTTTTGCAGGCCCTGCTGTTAAATAGAGCATCCCAAGCAAAAACAGTAATGATGGTGCTCCTGTGAACACAGTCCAGTGGGGTCAAGTTCAGACACTCTGAAAACACACTTAAAAGCACTTGACTTAAACTTCTGTATTAAATGTCGAGGTGTGTTAGGAAATAAGAACAGCCTTCAGGACCCTCGCTAAGACTGCCCGTGAAATAATCCTAATTATCATTCCAGCAAACTAATGTGTTTGACCACCTAGTGATGTAATTGCAGCTGACCAAATAGATTGTTGTTGAAATATTGCCCCGCTGTTATAGCTACGTTGTGACAGCGTTGTGTGTTCACTGAGGGCCGGCGCAACCATAACAAACACAGCTGAATCTGGGGTTTACATTTCAGCAGGATGACGGCGCACGCAGCGTCTGGGTGGAACTTGGGAAAAGGAGCCTGGGCCGGCAGCCTCGTCTGGATCCCTGCCAGCATGGTAAGAACAGCCTTGACAGTGGGACCTGTGAAATCATTGTCCAGATGCACCAGTTTATGAATACAAATGAATGAATGGACAACACCGGTTATATCGTTGCATCAACACGAGGCAGAGAGCGTGTTTGACAAAGCGAAGCCGTGCCAGGACGTTAGATTGGGCCTGTGATGAGGGTGTGGACCATCAAGTTCAGGTCGGAATTATTGTGACGTGTTCTTTGAAGAACTTCCAAAAGGAAGCCGCCAGCCTAATACCATGGGCTGCGACTTTTCAAGTCAATACAACCACAAACGGAAAGAATAATTGTAACCATCTTTGGCCTAAGAATGGTCTTGATTTAGAAATAAAGTGAGACTTCTGTAATGTTCTCAGCCCAACAATTCATCATATCCAGTCTTCTTCAACAAATGAGCCTTAAAAAAATGTCTGTTTTTACTTGAGCGTCTGTTGAAAGATTTTGCCACTTAAATTCTTCCACTTCATCGCTGATTTCGGAGATGAAAAGTTGACAACAAAAAGACAAAAAAGCCCTGGTTAAACGTACCCAGAGGCATGCCCATAAGCTCATTCTCTCTCCTTCTCTCAGTCTCTATATCGCTTGCTCTTTTTGTGGGTTTATTTCCATAACTGCAAGGAATTTTTGGACAACACCTATTTTGTGGAAACTCCTTCCGCAATCCCAAATGGTTGTCCACGTAACCTCAGGGGAGCAGCCAGCAACTATGTAATTGGAGAAGATTGAGTACACACAGAGAGACCATAGCCTGGTGAGCTATTGAGAAGCTGAAACAAAGATTACCAGATGTTTACCCAGCCCTGCCATATGTGAGGAGGTTACTGAACTTATGTGCAAAATGTGTGAGTGGCAGACAGAAGGAGTGTGAACCTTTGACCCAGTGTCCATTACAGGTACAGAAAAAACTGTAGTGCCAATTGACCATGAAGCCAATGCAAAACAATGACGTGTTACCCTGTTTGGTTTTCCTCTAAAAGGAAATCTAGTGTTCCTCAGGATATCACTCAGGAATCCCCTTTTACTGATGGAAACCATGGAGCCGTCAAAACAGAGCTCTGTAATTCTGCAGCCTGGTTTCAATTAAAGCATTGAATATCAAAGACAATCACTCCCATTTTAATGTGCATTTTTTATGTGTTCCCAGTTTATTTTGATGGAAAATTTGTGGGTGGAGCACTTGCTAATTGGTATGGAAAACTTGCACCTGTGGTAGACCAATGTTTTGAGAGTCAGAAACATTGAATATTTGCGTTCTTTTCTTGTGAGAAGGAGCCCGACTTTATCCCAAAAACAATTCCACACTGGATCTGATGTGTAGGATTGTCTGGAACAATACGGTTACACGGTGGTTTGTCAGTTTTTGGAGCTTTGACTTCATGGAGCAGGATAATTTGTCATTCATCATGACCATTTACGAACCATTTATCATGAGACATTGGCATCGAAAACAAACATGTGAAAACTTTGATACCCGACTCTTTGATTTCAGACATTTGTTGATGTAAAAGATCATTTTGGTGGTAATAATAGTTGATAGTGATGCTGTGTCAAAATTGAGCATTAACACATTTTATGTCACATTTTGACACATCCTTGTATTATCACTAATGGAGCATGTGATTTGCACTGCTACACTCAGATGATAGACTCAACTCCGTGCAACTTATCTCTTCACAATCAGACCACTAACAGTCAAATCATGCTGCTTTAGAATGACTTTGTGGAGGAAATCTTTATGTCTGCACTACAGCTGCTGCTGTGTCTCATCGAAAATCCTTCCTATTAGCTGCCAGTCCACCTCAAGCCTGAAGCCAGAGTTTCCTGTCTGCGCTGTCACAGCTTTGGATCATGACAATCCTGGCTGACGCTCTGCTAAAATGATGAGAATCACAGCTTCACTTTACCAAAGTATTTTATGCTTGTTTGGATATGCTCACCGAGTCGATGTCTTGGATCATTTTTAGCGTTTATTGTCGACAATATATTGCGGCTGCCAGCTGTTTTATTGCTCTCCTGCAGGAGGGCTTCTTGTGGTAATATTTTGGTGTCTGCCGGCAGCTATTTTTTATTTTGCTAATGCCATCTCACACCGACCACCAAGGGGGAATTTTTATTACTGTCACTGCCCAATTTCTGCTCTACTGAAGTAGCTTTCTGCTTGAAGGGAGCAACAAGTCAGCAAATATCAAGTCAGTATATAAACAATTTGTTCATAATTTCACTTAATAACTGTATAGCTGCTGCAATGAAATGTACATTAATAAGCATGGCTGCATTAAATTTAAGTTCTTATATCGGCTCTATGTTGCTGTGTGTGTGTATGTATGTGTGGGGTGGATCTATCAAGACATTCCTTCCATTTTGGTGAGAGAGAGGTGGAATCACCGTGTCTATATATACGACAAAGTGCGTCACTCCCCGCCCTCCTCTCCTCCTCTGTGGTTTTCGAGACTAGAGGGAGATCTATGCGTTACTGTGGTGTTCTATCATTAGTGGTGAGCTTTAATCTCCAAATTAGAGGGGTAAATCATTAACTATTGCTTACATCTGCAAACAGGAACACAACTGATGAGAGTTTCCCTTTTAATAAAACAGCTGGCTGACATGGAGTTCATGTGTTGCAATGGCTGCTAAGTGACTTATGGCTGTTCTGATATGAGCGTATTACTTTTGCAACGCAGCTGCATTATCGTAAAGAAAAGTCAGGAAATACAGTGTCTGGGATTTATTGCAATATCCATATCTATGTTAGTAAAGACATTTATTCAATTGTTTGATTCTAAACATCTGTTTAAACTGTACATCTGGGCGTGCACTTACATTATGTCAGTGACGTTCATTATAGATATACTTCTGTTTTCAAAGCAAGCCAGCTGTATAACCCACATTAGATATGACCACTCAACAAATGAAGTTGTGCACAAACTGTTACGTAATCTATCCCCGGCAAGTATTATAATAAATTTGTAAGATACGTTCAAGGAAACTCATTTTGGACAAAAAAAAATAAAATTAAAACTTCTTAACTGGTGAGTAGACTAAATCTTGATCTGTATATTCAGATGCATCATCAAGCAAGTCTTTCGTCAACTGTCTGAATTAGAGCTCATTAGTACTCTGACAATTTAAAATGTTTTAATATCAGTACCATCACATCTCTTTCTATCACGTCTTTAAAATGAGCTTGTTGAAATAGAATATTATTTAGTTGCACAGCTCAATACAAAGGATTAGCATCTTTGCATGCTATAGTAAAGGATCATTGCTTTAAGTAAATAAGTATATTTTGTGATTTCATTCATTATTTCTTAACTCTTTGCAAAAAAGAAAATCAGCTTTAGATTCCAGTTTCTCATCCTATTACAGAAGATATACTATATTCAATGCATTGTGCATTAATTCATTCTTATGTAACTCCAGTGAGTGAAAGACCAGAGGTTCGGTCGCTAACTTGCTCACACCCATTGTTGTCAAGTTCCTTAACTTGATTTATAGTGGTCTAATATTTCACGATGTATTAGAGCTTGAATTTATTAGTTCGGTGCTTGCAATTTGTTTTCCGGAGAGACGTGATGGACCTGAGAGACGACGAGAAGTAAATTCTGTGTTTGTTAGAGAGTTATGAAGCAGCTCGGTTCCATCAGGGTCTACAATCCTCGGAGCACACGAACGCGTCACTCGATGACGACATGAGAACATCACACTGAGGTGATACCAAAACTGGCCACCTAATCGCAATAACATCATGTCTCCCGTATGAGCGGGCCAACATAAATGTCACAGCCGTGCGTAAGCAGTAAATTGGACATGACCATCCTCGAGAAAATGACTTACTTTGTTGTAGATTCGCACGATATCTGAACTGTTTTGGACGGCTTTACGATAATATTTCCCTTCATGGCTATAGACCTCTATTAACCTCCTCGGATGATTGTTTTACTTTCATATACCCACTGCGCAGTATTATTTAAAAAATATTCCAGGTGTCGAATAAAGTTATTTAATCTCTTCATTTTGCAAAGTCATATGCTGTGATTTCGCTATGGTTTTTATATGTGCACACCTGCTCTTCATACGTTCTCCTCGAGGTCTTCGGGGAGGTAATAACCACCATCGATAATGTGAATTCATGGGACACATCCTGCATTTTTACAGTCCATTGAAAAGGTACTGAGAACCAGAGAAGCAGTAAATGAGTGTTCAACTATGACACCATGTCTGGTTTTATTATTAACCTCATATGTCAGTTCACACATTACTCCCTCATAACAAGCGAATGCTCTGCGCTCATTGTCAAGCACATCATTTAAAGTAAGTGCTGTGCATCAGATTTGCTCAGCGTAATAGATTTTCTCGTGTTGAACCGGAGCCAGCTTTTCTTTCCTCCTCAATGATCGAGGGATTCGCTCCATTCTCTCTTAATGAGCACAAAGGACAGCCCTTCCTCTGTAGAGTGTTTTGGGGTGATCAAGTGTCTTCTCTCTGCATCACCCCTGAAACTGAAGCTACATCTGCGAATATTTCTCTACAGTAACCGAGCCGTAATTTAAGACTTGCAACTGACTATTGGAGATGATGACCTCTTGTGATTTGGGCTTACGCTGCAGCTTACACAAGGCCACCACACCGGAGTGAGGGGGGACTTGGGTTTTACAGGCCCACCCGCAAGGAGAACGCAACTATTTCCTCTCCATAAATCAAAACGGACACGCTCTGTCTGGGGGCTTTCAATAGGAACAGAGCATGTTCATTTTTAAAATGAAAAGGGGCTGAAATTAACTTTTTTTTGTACTGCACAGAGTTCGGCCTTACGTGTACACATACTGTGCTAGTATAAGCGCTTACTTTACTTAACTTATTTTTATAGAAAATCATTATCAAATACTTAATTGAAAGCTTTAGTGCACGAGAGAAAACAGACAGGGATTCCTTAAAAGAACAAACTTTGCATTAAAAAAGAATAAGAAAGAGGAATAAAATAATGGAAAAGTAAGTCATCATAATTCGTGTCTGTTTATCTTTAACAAGTGTAAACACAATAGGATATACTCACCTTATGTTCATGTATCAAATGTGTTAGCAAACAGCTGCCTATGTACACATCCACTAGACACAGAACAACAACAGAAGTCATTTGGATTCGTGTCTCTGTCCACCTGACCAATCCAACATTCGCTTTCCTTTTAGCTCTGTTATGGTCTCCACCAGCTCCTGAGGGAAAGATCTTGCTCTTTACCTAGTTGCCTTTTTGCTCTAAAAATACTAATGAGTGCAGTGAAAGTGAAAGAAGACAGTAGCCAAAGCAATAAGATAAAAGATGTAAGAAAACCTCAGTAATCTCCAAATGACCCCTTTCACACTACACAGTCGACTGACCCACTGTGAATATGAAACCATTGATTTGACATGTATTCAGGACTGTGCATTAGGGCAGTAGTCACAACAGTCTTCATGGTTACGTCTGGTCATTAATATTACTTCCACTCTGCAAACTTTCCAGCACGGTGTTCGTCTGTGCTTTGACATATCTAGATTTCTCCTCCCATCACAAAAAAACAATTACCACCATTTTCCTTGTAATGAGATTCTCTGCAGGGACCAGAGGTTATGGAACACACATACAGACGAGTCATGACATGACTCACCCCACCAAACAGCGTCTACAAATATGTGCCTGATGTCAATGACACTATGTCTCGGATACTAAAAGCACACACATCCCTGAGAAAATATCGGGGAGTAATTACACATTTCCTTTGAGATATGAAAATTATTAAAATATGTTTTAGACGTACTGGTGTGTCGCTGAACGCCGCTTTAAAGGAAAGACATGAAGAGATAATTATCGCCACAAAGCAAATTTACATCCACCAGCCACTTAACTGCAACTGGCATGTGCAAAATCAAGCCCTTATGTCCTCTGTGTATTGGTTAGCTGATGAAAAAAAATGTCAGTCGATGGCGGCCCATACTTCCAATGTAAACCCACAGGAGGATGTCCTGGAACAATTCAGCCAAAAGCGTCTGGCTGAGACTCCGCAGAGCTGCGTGCGAGGGTAATTGGTCGAGCAGCAGAGGAATGACCTTAAGTTTAGATTCAGGCAGTTAGGAGACCTTGGAGACAGCCTTGATCCCCAGGCTGTCCCTCACATGCTTATACTTTGAGACTCTGCTTATACTTTGCCACTGGGGAAGTGAGCATAGACATTATAATGCCTGTGCAATGACAGCACAAGGCCATATATGATATAAGTGCTGTAATAATTCCTTTCTTAATGAATTCTGAGTACTTACTGAATGCTGGTGGAAAAATACAGTTTTCATTTCTCAAACTACGGACTTTACTGGCTCCCTCGGTGCCTATATGAGCACATTTTCAACACTGGGATAATATAGAAACGTCCATCAAACGAGGAGGAGAGCCCAGTCTTTCTCAGTGAAGAAAGTTCATATCTGTGTTGAGGAAACTGTATTTTCTGGATGGATCAGTCTGAGGCCCTTATAGATGCACGACAGCCAGTTTCATACAAGGAAACCTGGCTCCCACTCAGCAAAGAGCTTGATGGAAGAGCAGATCTCACCCCCGGCGCCCCTCCTCCCATTCGATTCGGTCAATATACAGCACCAGTGGTGGCTGTAAGTGCAGGGAGCTCCCCATTGATCAGTAGTGGAACAGGATCCAGATCCAGCCAGCTGGGGCTGTTAGCTGGGGAAGCCGTGTTCTTTGCTGTGAGGTAATACTTCAGACATCTGCAGCAGGTTCTAATTATGCCAGAACAACTCAGTGTCTGGCTGCGTTTGGCCAGAGGAATAGCCAACACAAGCCATTCTACTCTTCTCTGTGCGTAAGACATAAAGGCCAAGGGGATGCCCTCATACCGCCCAGCTTCGTCATCCGCTGTGTGAGAAATTCTCAAAAAGGAGAAAGTTGCCTCCTGCTAAAATATATTCAAAAGTCATCATGAGATTGTGTTCAGCTCTGGTCTCCTCACTGGTGAGCTTACTTTTTTTTAATCTTTAATGTTATAATGTCTTTTACGTGCCTCAGCCTAGGGAGCACTTTTGAAGCTTCCCTGTTCAATTAAATAAAGATATAAAAAAGGGTATTTTTGTGGACCTTTTAACCTTTGACTGTGCCACAACACAAGGTGGTGCTACTGTATCTTCCTCCTCTGTTTCTGTGCTGTAGCAGTCTGCAACACAGCCAAACAGGCAAAACAGGGTAAAGGCCACGTGTTTAAGGTCAGGGCTGTTTTATAATCTGAGCATCCAAATTGACTTCCTGTAAGTGGGGAATGATTAAGAAAGTCATCCTGTACTCATGACTACGCTGCCTGGAGGCGTAATGCATTCCTAACTGTTACATCTACATCAATTATTTTTGATCTTCACCCACCTTGAAGGTTTCTCTCATAAAGTCACATGCATGGAAAAAGTTTCATTTTCATAATTAAACTGATATTTCCTTCCATGTGACGAAATTAAAGGCTAGTCAACAACACCCCGGTCTTAAAATAAGATGGTAATAAGAGTAAAACTGCACTTTGCAGCGAAACCCTTGATTTGAGTAAGCTGTAAACTGTAAGTTGACAGTGATTAACTCAAAAACATTTGCTGCTATAGTAACTGATCAGCACACAGTGTAACAGATGCCTGTGTTATGGTTCAAACGTACCTGGCAATTATGTTCAATCTGTTTTAATTGTTCTTTGTGAATGACTATAATTCTGCTTTATTAAAGACTTGTACGTTTACAATCAGTCAGTTGAAAAATTTCGTCTGGTAAACTTTGCATGCGTTGCGCTTTTTGGCCTCTTTGACCTCATCCAGCACGTACACATGAGCAACATGTGCCTGCAACACCTCCACACGCACATACTTTCTGCAGCTCAACAGTAGCTGCAAATGCAATCTCGACTTTTGATTACACACACGGCAAAGTGCCTGACTAACCTCAAATCTCATCATTAGCAGTGCTGCAGGGGACGAGAGAAAACCTTCTGTAGTCCCACCACAGAAATAGAGTGGTGACAGTTTAATGGTCTCCGAGCTCCGAGCACCACACCCTTGCCACTCTATATTAAAGACCCCACTCCCAACCCAACACGTGACGTCAGGTGCCTGAACCTGCTCTAGCAAAGCTTTCTGGGATTGTTAATCTACAGGGGGGTAAAATTCCCTTTAAGTGATGACATTACTGTGCGTGACTGCAAATGGAAATTCTGCGGCCCTCCATCACTGTCAAGGTTTCTCTCGCTAACATTTACTTCTCATTTATTTATGCTAATCAGTAACAACTGGGTTTTTTAAAGTGATCTGCAATTTGATACGTCTAAATGATTAAAAGCTGGAAGGACACGTACAATTTTATCGTGCTTTGGGAATTCTCTCTCTGCCGAGATGAGAAGCTCATTCCATCGAAATGAAATCTCTACGCCTGTCTATGTCCCCTACATCCACTCTGAATATTCATTAATTTTCCCCTTCAAGGCTTTTCCAAATAATATGACCACTTTTTCCTGTGCACTCAGCGAGCCATCCGTATGGAGAATTACAACCCACAGACTTTCTGTCTCTCTAAGCCCCTTATTCCACAACACGGGGACCTGCTTGAGACAACTGTTGAAAGTTTGCTGGAGCCTCCGCAGCCTCTGTGGCCTGACAGTCTTTTGTGTGAGACACTCCAGATGGGATCCCACACTTTGAGCTGTCTTGATGACCGGCAGTATCACCAGAACCATGAGTGAAAACCTCTCATGTGACAGAGAAGGAAGGAACATCATTAATAAAGATAATGAAGCAGATGGGTGCTCTAATGGGTGGCCAGAGTAAAAACGGAGTCAGGGGTGAACGCGTGGGGTGTGTTTGTTGAGAGACACTCGGATATAGAAACCGGATGCTTACCGCTGTGTGTTTTTGACCTTGGATAACCACAGTAAACACATGTCGGCCATCTTTGCCATTGTTGTCCTGATGGCACATGTAACTGTTTTCTACAGTGGAAACAGTGGAAACAAATTAAGCGATTTTGTTTGTTTGCATGGTTTGTTTGAAATAAGAAAGGGATTCATCTCTTCAAATGACTGAATTGGGTCAGTGGACACAGGTGGACAAAGAATCTCTGTATGTATGACTTTAACCTTTCTACGTGAAAGTCTACATGTCTCACCATCAAAAATGTCCATGCTGGTGTCTTTCTTAAAGTTACCCTGTAAAGTTTTTCACCACTACAAAAACTATTGAGCAATTTTTTTTTTTCGCACAAGGACAAACACGCATCTGATTCACATTCTTGCCACTGTCCCACTTATCGACAGGTGGCGCCAAGAAACTCCAGCAAAAGGCAGGAAAGAAGAAGCCTCTTAGCAAGTAAACATGGATGTAAACAATGCAGGTTTCAGATGTCTTATGAGGCAGGAAGTGCACTCAAGACATTTGTTAGACCTCAAGGATATGCACAAGGTGCTTTGGTGATTAATGCTGGATGCAAACGGAAACTTTGTATGTTTACAAGAAAACTCCACAGGGCACCTTAAGTTGTCTCTTATGTGTCATTTATGAGATTTGGTTCAAGGACTCCAGTTCCCATTTGGACAAACTGAACTAGTATACAGTGAGGAGCATTTCATTTGCAGTCACACCTGCATTAGCCTGCATCATGCTTCACGATCAGTGTCTCATTAACAGCTGACTAGTGAAGTCCCATGATATTCATGTAGGTATACAGCACTGCCACTATAACCAGACAATCTGTTACTGATATGCTCATTGTTTACTGCTGCAGCTCCCCCCACCATTCCAACCCTCTTATTATGGGGTATCATTCTGGTATCATTTTTAAGATTTAACATTCATGTGTGTGTTTATTACTGGGGGACAAGTTCACCAGCAGAATCCTTGTCACTGTCTGGATCCTTTGAAAGTTATCTCAAGATCTGAACCTTTCCCACCAAATTTGCTATAAATGATTCCTTCATGTATTTCTTATTGAATTTGTATTTATTTTTGGGACTCTGGCAAATTTACATTGAAGGAATCATAACAAATTTCATCAGCCAATTCACCTTTATAGGCATTTTCTTTAAAGCCATGTCTTGTATACAGTAAGCCTCCACATTTTTAGCCCTGAGGCCGGGAGATAGAGCCCTCTGAGAAGGGAAACAGTGTGTTGATACGCCCAGGGGCAGTGGAAAAAAAGGCCTGTGTGAACTGTCAGCACCAGATAGACACAGGAGCAGCTAATCTGCTCCCAGGCCACCATTCTCAACCATGTGCCACTTGCACTCTCACTGACCGACTTCCTCCATATGCACACAGAAGGAGGTGGAGAGGGCCTGGGTGTACCCGCAGCTGGAAATCCTGAGTATAGATATACAGCACATGCATGAGGAGACGATTACCAAACATCAGATGCAATTGAATTCTGGGAAACGCGCTTCCTGGCGAGGGACCCCCATTTGGAAAACCACTTTGAATGCAGACTTAAGAGTGGCTCGCCTACAGATTGAAGACACAATGGCATGTGAACACAACTGTATTATCTCACTCTGTAGACTGGGGGAGGTGTTGACGTACAGTTGTGCTTTAATTAAGTATACCATTTTCCAGACAATGGAAAATGGATCATTTAATCAGCGACTCCAGGCTGAATGAAAAGAGCAAATAAAGGATTGTTTGCTCAGTGACTAAGATTTAGAGATGGATTGAAGATGGATAGCTACAAAGGAGACCAATCCCAATGATATCATATCCTTTACTATAAATCTCTTCCATGAAACTTACTTCATGATTCATTAGTGCTGAACAGAGTCTGTCTTGTCATTAAGACTGTTTAAATCCTTTGATTGCTGCTGAGTGATCAATAATAAATAATAGTTGATTTGGATGAAGGGAAGTTGTCACGGCACTAAAGAACATAATATCGTGTGTTTGTATGTTTTGGGATGACCTGTCAATCATTTATAGTGTAATAAAGGTCAACAAGTCATGAAGCTACATGAAGCTGCACCTGCTGCCGTGCCATTGGATGCACAAGTGCTTTTGCCTTTTATCTCAACAGGTGCAGCCCAAGCATCACGCTAGACCCTTTGTGGCTGACACAGTGACCTTATGGCTTGTGCTGCCCGCAAGGCGGTCCAGGAGCTGGTCTGCAGACAGATCAAAGTGGGAATCATGCCCCACCAACAGAGATAAATACACACTTCCTCTCTTCTCTTTCACACTGGTTTTTCCCACACTCCTCGAACCCCCATGCCGTAGCAAGGCCAGCTCAGAGGAAATGACAGACCACATCAAGAGGCTAGCCGTTGCTTTGACAGGAGCGCTCGCGCCAGCCTTCGGGAGAGGAGGGAGGCGCTCTCGCATTCATCAGGAGGTTGCAAGTTATTTGTGTGTCTTTTTGCAAATGTTGGCAGCGCAGCACATTCGAATAAAAAAATTGGTTTTCACACTCATATTGCACCATTGCATGACCTACATTCACCATATTCGCACCAGATGCTGTGAAGGAATGCTATTAAACCTGTCCCCATTTTGTCAGTATTTTTATACTGTAATCAACCATAACTCAGCCATCAATTGCTCTAATGGTGGTTCATTTTTTATTCTGTTTGTGTTCTGCACCTACACATCTGAGTCACTTCAGTGGAAAAAAATTGAGTTAAGTTTTATTCAGGTCTTCATAATGTATATTTTCAAACCACTTAAGTCAATTACGAGAACTAACCTTGATGCAAAATCTAAAAAAACGTGTGAACAGCAAATTGCTTTCATTGAAATAAAAAACTGATTGCTTTCTTTCCGAGAGTTAGATTAGAAGATTACCGCTTACATTTGTCTATTAAAACTGTATTTACAGCCAGGAGATGGTTAGTTTAGCTTGGCACAAAGACTGGAAACAGCCTGGCTGTGTCTAAAGGTACAAAAAAAAAAATCTGCCGACCAGCACCTCTAAATTTTTCTCATTAACACATTTAAAACCTACAAAAAGGAAAGTTGTGGTTTTACAGCGGGGTTATATGTAGAGGCCAAAAAATAGTCCAACACATAACCCCACACATCCAAAACTCATTGTTGTATCACTTTGATTCTTGTGTAGATTAAATGACATGTTACGTGTTAATGAGTTTTGTTCGTGCCGAAAACGGTTCATTAATCTGCTTTAACTTTATTTTAAATGAAAGCATAAATGGAACAGTTGTTATTTGTGTAACCTATGAATTCCCTGACACTTTTTAAATCATTTACTGACTTGACCCTTTCACTAATCGACTGATGTTCTTCCCACTGAGTGGCATATCAAAGGCAAATACCTTCCTAATGGCTTACTTTTACTACCTATTAAGGTGCTGGCTGTTTCTGAGCATTGCAATGTAGCACACCGGAGTGCATTTAAATAGCATGTAAATCCTACATGTCTGAGCCTTATAGACTCAAAGGGCCTCGCTGGAAAATGGTGCGAAACCAAAACCTCTGAGAAATGAAATAATGATCGTTTTTCTTTTTCCAAGGTCTTGCGTCATTTTATTATCTATCCCATCCTTAATTTCTCAAACTGTCCATCACAAACTGCTGCACTTGTAGACAAGCCTCCGTCCTTGACGTCAAGAAACAGTAGCTCAGAAACAAGTGGTTTTTCTGGGTTTGGCCTTGATACTTACCTGTTTCCTCAATCTGTGTCGAGCAACAAAAGCCCCTCTCATTTTGAGCAACTCGTGGTGTAAATCAAGCGCACGTCTAGCCAATGTTTCTCTAACATGATCCTTCTGAGACATGTACTTGTCATGGCAAAATATGGCAGCTGCAGGGAAAAACCTCTCCTCAAGCAATGAATTATGTTTGGGCATTCCCTGAACAGAGGCTGTTTATATTTTCTTGGGGGGATATGCAAGGCCACCCAAAACAAAATTGTGTAATGTTATATTATTCCACTGCTTTACTACAAACAGGAGAAAACGCCAGATCCTCCTAATAGGGCTGTGCTGCTTTTCCAGTTTTCTCCTCTATTTTATGCTTCTTCTCAGGAAATCCGCCCATGCTCATAAGTTTCTCCACCTGTTTGGAAATATCTTTGAATCGTTTCTGGTCCCTGTGCAGGATCATAAGCGAGGCCCTTAATGAGCAAATAAAGTTTGGCAAAGCTTTGCACCCAAAATCGGAGCGAATGAATCATTCTGCAGATTCATCTTCTGCAGCATCTAATATTGTTTGTGATTCATGTAGACATGTGAAAAGGAACCAGTGGGAGAATGGGAGAACTGAGCCTTTATGTCCCGTAACTGAGTCCAGCTTCCTTAAACCTAACTGAACATTCAATATTTATACCCACAAAAACTACACAGCTTATGGCTGGAGCAGATCTGAAGAGAGTGAAAGTTCTCTTTATCGACAGTTTCTACAAAAGAGTCCAATACGGGACCATCTCTTTTGACACATGTAGATTCAAGCAAATTTGGAATCCAAAACACAACATCATCGTTATGGACAAAACTAATGTAATTAATTCAATCTTTTTATATTTGGGCAGAAAAAATATTTGAGACAGGTGTGATCCCCAAACTGTATTGTATTTTGTGTCGAGTGCAAGTCAGTTTTTAAGTCAATTGAGACAATTGTAAATCAAGTTTCAACCCTTATGAAAGAAAGTTTCAAGTCAAGTCTGAAGATCTTCAGAGGAAGTTACATGTTCTCATGAGAATTAAAAAAAAAAAAAAAGTCAAATCTCTCAAGTCACTCTCAAGAGAAAAATTCAATGAATCCATCAAATGAAACATCATTTGTGAATGCCTTCCAAATAACTCCAATCGCTACTGATAAATTTATTTAATGGTGTGCCTGAACATAAACATATAATTATGTCAATGCACTTTCCTAAATAAAGCATTGCTGTTGCTTTCATCTGCACACTGAACATTTCTTTTAAATTTAAAAGGTGCTTCAATTGGACAGGTTTAAAACTAAATATTAAAGTTGCCTGATTATGACTATTCTTGTTATGGTTTTGTTAATTTCTGCATTGCTTCAGATTAAAAAAACTTTAGACTTGAAGGTTTCAAGAAAGTCAAATCTCACTGCAGTCAAATCCAAATCAAGCCTCAAGACCCCATTTTTGAGACTTATGCTATGCTTGCATGAACATGATTGCTAACAGATAGGAGTACGTGATACGTGGCTCGACCAAAATGCTCATATGTTTGAATTTATTTTTATACCTGCAGAAGGCCTTTTAAAAACCACCGTGAACGCCACTTGTGCCAGCCAGGTTTAAGCCATGGGAGCAGAGCGGCTGCCTCAGCTAAGAGATGTGGAAGGATACCAGAGGTATGTCTGGCCAATAAGAAACAGGTGGCTGGACAGAAGCAGACGAGTTGTAAGGACAAGTGTAAATTGCTGTGGGCAATAATTGAAGGACTTTAAGGCTGGGTGGCAGGTATTCATGATAGGACCATGGGCTCGTAGATACATTATGTAAGACAAGTCACATTGATGCTGAATGTTTGACTTCATCATTCTTCATCATTTAGTCTACTTAACTAATGGGTCTAATGTCACGTCAATGTTCATAATCAAAGTGTACCAAGAACCTCAGCTACCTCTGCTTTGACAGTCAGTGTCAAGGGAATGTCAGAGGGGGGAAAAAAAGTGCCAGAGCTTTTTAGCAATCTGTTTGTTTATTTTTCTTTTAGTTCCTTTGTGGCTCTTTTAAAGCCTTTGGCAAGGGATGATTCCGCCTGGCAGGCCCCCTCCTCTCTACCGCACACCTTCCCTCTTGCCATCCGTAATTACCACACTGTTCGAGTCCTGGCCTGTCCAAAAGCCACTGCAGGTCTGATTTTTTTGGCTTGGCTCTTCTCTGACATGCCTGGGAAGGGCAAGGAAAGGAAATGGGTGGACCAGCCGCTCTCTGTTCCCCCAGAGCAGGCCTGGGAGAAGCCAGCCCAGTGTTTTTCGACTCGGCCGAGCTTGTAAGGGAGCACAGCCCATCTGGTTCTAATAAATCCTCCATGCGGCTTCGCAACTGGAATTGCCTGACCTGTTTGGGGACGTGATCACTGATACAGTCATTTTTGCAAAACAACAGGGAAGAGCTCGAGAGCAGTTGTGAACGTCATCAGACCCGTGGTCCCCAAACACCTTTGTACTCTGAGAGAGAAACAAAGCTCACACTAAGCAGACCTCCCCAAACGCCTGCAGGGCTAGGTGATGGATGTGTGGTGTAATGGTGACCATATTGTAAATATGCATTCCTGCCAACGGTGGGCAGTGTATCACTGTTTCTTGCTTCATGACTCTTGGTAATTTATCAAACGCGGTGTAAGGGGTCACGGTCAGACCAACACTAATTTTTATAATGAGTCTTAAGTGCTCAATTAGCCAATTTGTAATTCCATTGCGATCATGCAAGTATTAGGTGAAGGACATCTTATTGGTGTGACCCATGTAATAAGTACAAAGTATAAAAACACTTCTCTGCCACGATCATGGAAGTGTTCTAACTTTCCTTCAATTTGAATTCAATATTGCATTTTGCTCCTCAAATTTTATTTAATTTAATGCCATCTGTGATTAGCATTACCTTTACTTCTATTACACCAGAACAGTAAATCTATTTTGCTGTGTGAATGAATGGTAGTATGGGCACACCAAAACAACACACTACGCCGTCTATAGCTTGCCAGATCATTAGGTCATGCAGCGCTATGTTGGTAATGTCTGCCTCCCGATCCCAGGCATATATTTATGACCTGTTGGCTACGAGAGTCCTGCTGACTCGCGCTTATGAGGTCAAAGCCATCAAAGTGACCTCACCATCAGAGACAACACAACATCTGTCCTCATCTTTCACACCTTCAGTGGCTGGGTTTCCTCAGACCTCCCTGCCTCTCCTCCTGCACTCACTTCCCCCCCTAATTAGAAACAGTTTGATTTAGCACTCTGAACACGGTAGATAAAATAACAGGAGTCAAGCCTATTAAGACTTAACGGGGGAAAATTTTACAGGCGGCGTGTTTTGCAGATCAGCGTAATGCATTTAAAATAACACTCAGGAATCAGACGCGACTTAATTCACCGTTCACATGACGTGAAAATAGAAGGAACGGTTGTTATCTTCCAATGTAAGCTTGTCCGCTCTGTCTGCTGACATTTGACTGTCAAAGCTTGTGAGGAATGTGTAGGATTCAATGGTAGCGAACTATTTCCCATTTAAGAACACATCTACTGTCGGAACAGTAGCCGTCTCTGTCCGCATATTTATCTCCTCGGGAGTGAGGTAGGCATCTCAAAAGCAGAGCATGTGATGCAGGTGTCAATCAGTTGTATATTAATAATATTAGCAACAATAATGATACAATATCCCACAGGTATTATCCTGTAATTAAAATGAGTAATAATAGGATTTGGATGGGGGTTTAGGGCAGGAGACCACACATTGGGTAAGCTTGTATTGTACATGCTTAATCTGATTAAAACTTTAAATGTGATTATGAAAAAGAGTGACACAGACTTCACAGGAGTGTTGACATCCACCGGGTTGGTTCTTACAGTCCCCTCCTGATAGGGCAGGGCTATTAATGTAACTATAATTCTCCTCGCTGCAGCTTTAGGAGACATTTTTTGGAGGATTTACGCTCCAATCTGGGCTGACAGAAAGTTAGCGAACCGCTGCTATGGATTTGCACATCTGGTACTGGATCATTTGGGTTCAGTAAAACACAGCAAAGCGTAATAGGACTTGCGCTTTGAGGCGAGGGAGTCCACCTATATGATTCATCTGAGTCTGATGAGGACGGGTATTGTTATTGCTGATTTCTGTGAATCATACTGGGTTGGTGTTTGGTGTTACCTACGCTAATTAATGTGACAAGGGCCTGTCCTGGCAACTTTATCTAGTGGTAGACATGACCATTACATCACTGGAAGAAGTCATGCAGCTCATTGTCAAACACCCTCTGATCTACAGGGACTTGAAATTAGCTGTGAATTTTATTTTTCTTCTTTTCTCTCCTTTATACCAAAATGGTGTGACAGCTTTGAGTGTAACACTGTGATAAATTCAAAACAGCCAACAGCAGAACTTCACCCCACATTTTCCATGCATTTTTCTGTGAAGTGTGTGATATTGGCCACCCCTTGACTTTTAAAGGAGACACCCATCAGCACAACCTGACAGGCAATGAACAAAGCCTTTCATTCCTTCCCTCTTATCTGTTCATTATCTATGCACCAAATTCTTTATTGTGGCTGCTTTTGTTCATTTTCTCCATTGACCTATTGGCCTTCACAGCATGTCTCGGGAGAAAATTCATGCCTCTTTCCTTCACTTTGTGTCCTGGAAGCCTGCTATAATAAATTGTCTTAGCACAGTGGTAATAACAGAAACATCTGAGGGCCACATGGGACGCAGCAGACTCCTTTTGCCTCTTAGACAAAGAAATTAAAATTCATTTCTGCCACAGGATAGCACAATATATTTTGTGAACAAAGGCAGCCTCTTTTACTGTAGCACACCAATATGTGTTTTTTTTTTTTCTTTTCGTTTTCTTCCAGGAATGAAACCTTTATCTTGAGAAGGCGACATGAAAAGTATAACACCTGGTATGTATCAGTAAATTGAAGGGAGGAAAGGGAAAGCCATATGTCCACCTTCAGTCTTCAAAGCAGCCAGAATGTGTATCTAAGTGCATTCGAAGACTGAAACAATCCAAAAAGGAAATTTATCACTGAGCTGAAATTTCTGGGCTCTTAAGGATTTAGTTTCATAAACATTGCATGCTGAATGTTTTTCAGCTCAGACTGATGCCATTTGAGCCCAGGCATCTGCAACTGTCAGGATATTTTCTGTGTGTTTGCCAAAGCGATTCAAGATTTTCTGTAATAGTTTTAGCAATGCCACATTGGTGATTTCTGTGTGTTTACACTCAAACAGGAAAAAAAATGTTAAAATGTATTTGCCTGTTATATATTATTCAAATGTTTTAAAAAAAAAGTTTTGGAAAATACATTTATTCAGTTTATTTACAGTCAAGCGAGAAGGTTACATGTCATATCTTGTTCATTTAATTCACACACAGTGTAAAAACATTAGGTTGTGGTTTTACATGGGGTTATGTGCCAGACTGTTTCTTGGACTGGCGTATTGACTTCTTGGAGTCTTGTCATCACCTAAAGGTTAACTAACAAGACTCCAGAAATTCCCTAAATAAATTCCATAAATTGTCGTTTTTACGCCAAAACAGCTTTTCCACCTACGTCCAGTCTTTATGCTAAGCTAAAATAACCAGATGCTGGCTGTAGCTTCATATTCACATTATCATACACATATGATCATAATCTCTAACTCATCAAGAAAGCAAATAAGCATATTTCCCCAACTCTTTTTGTAAAATTCAGATTGTTCATGTGAGATGTAATCATGTCACATTCGGGATAAGAGTGGGATTATAGTGTCTTGATCTGGACTCCCCATTACTAAAACAGGCTGGAACATAAAACTTCCCGCTGGCTATCCAGTTTCCTCCTTGTGGTCCACCAACAGCGACATGATGTTGATAGGATTTTTAATGGTCTTCCTGTGTCTCATAGTCTGCCTCCATGAATCATGCCCACTGCAGTAGGCTCTCCGGACAGTGAGGTGTCATTTCATAATAAATAACATGTGCACCGGTGGGGGGCGGATGATAAGTGGACAGAGAGAATCATCATTTACTCTGCTGGGGAAAACAAATACATATGGTAGTTAGATAAACTTCAAACAGGGGACAGACATCCTGAAACCAGAGGGCCGCTTTGCGTGTCTCCTCGGACCGGAGAGGAAAGAGAGATTTGGCTGTGTTTAGAAAGCAGCAAGTCCCTTCTGATAAGATACATTTAAGATGTCTAAACACAGATAGAGGTATTTGTTGTGTTTCGCTGCTTTGAACGACGCAGTTTTGTCTCGCGTCTTTTCACAATCGCTGTGGCAGTTCAAATATTTATCATGCTGAATTTACAGTCATTTTAAATATTTGTTTCCCCCTATTTAAAGGGTTAGACTGTGATAACTGCTTCGTAACGTGAAACAGAAAAGTTGTTTTTTTATGAGACTAAATTCAGCCAGTTGCAAGTTTATTAGGAACACCAATAAATCCTGTGCTGCTTTATTGCATTATATGTTTTTTTTATTTATCTTATCCTCATTGATTGATTCATCATTCATTGATGTGGTAGATAAAATAGTAGAAACACCTGTCTGTGTAATATAATAAAATTCATCTGCACCAGAAACTACAGACTCCAACAGCTGAATCAACACGTCTCTGAAACAGTTTCCACTGTAACTGAACATTATAACCTTCATGAAGAAATAGCAGGGATATAGCACATGACAGGAAGTAATTTTAGATAAACTATCATGTTCAAAATATAATCATTAAAACTTATGAGTAAGAAAAACATCCACATACATAAATGACTCAGTCTGGAGATTCACTTTAATATGAGCTTTAACTTCTCTGTCACTTTTTTCCACATAGCTTTACTCTGAACTGAAGTACAGATGCACTTTCTATCTACATAGGAATCCTAATAAGTTTTCAGGATATATCAAAAAATATAAAATTCTTTAAAAAGTAGTGTAAAGCATTACATGTCGTGAAATACTCAAACATGGATGTTACAGACAACATCAAGTGTTCCCACATTTGTGTCCAGCAGCATATTACACCATCAGCATTTTGAAACAAAAGCCTCTGAGCTTCATTATAATGAGCAGGCAATGTTTCGACTCCACAGTGTTTATCAGGCCTGATGCTCTCTGCCTTTTCCTTCACTGTTATCTTGCACCTGGCCAAAACATAATACATTATGTGCCACAACCTTTTGCATAGTAAAAAAAATGTTTTAAAGACAGGACAAAATTGCAGAGATATGTCATTTTGCCTCCATCCATCCATCTTCATTGACAATAAATGGGACAATATTGGGATGGTAACTGTAACAACATCAAGATGACTTTTCTCATTCAGATTTGAACTCATCTGCTGGTAAAACTCTGACCAAACAATGAGTCCAGACATTTAGACATCTGTTGATGAAGCAGCTGCAAGTTGTAAATCTTGATTATGTGAAATATTAAATTATTATAGCTCAGCAAATTATTGACTATTCCAGACTGGAGTGTTATGTGCATTTCACTGTAAATGAAAATGAGGGGAAAATCCCAAAACGTTTGCCTTGTATTTGACCTCATAAGTCAGACGGCATGCAGAGAACTAAACAAACAATTAATTGGGAAAACAAACACGCAAACATGTTGACGGACAGGCCTCACACACTTGTGTGTTTTCACGTGAGGTCATCTTTTACCTCCTGCTGTGCCACCTTTAACTAAGGTCTCTCATGGCCCTCCGCCCTCACAGGGCCCGCAACCCTACATGTGTGGCGCCCATCGAGCTAACACCAACAGATAGCATCATTGCAATCCTGACAGAGGCGCAGACAGTGAGCGATGGTTTCCCCTGGAGAACGTTTGGCCCACAGAGAATGGGGCGGCTTGACGCACAGAAAAGGGAGTTTCCCAGTGTTTTCTTCGAGGGACTTTGTGTTTTTAATGGTACCTGCATGGTAAAAACATAACAGAAATACATCTCTTAGTGGTATTTATGTTTTTCAATGCACATGGACGTACATGGAAACCCGGTGGAAAAGAGCACATCACAGAACCTGGGATACCCTCCGAGCCACCATAGTAACATGATAAACATCATTTCTGCCATTAGACAGAATAAACCAAATAAAGTGAGTCACTGAATCTCATTTTTCATCCCTCGATCCATCCTGCATCAGCAACATATACGCTTAAGAAAACAAGAGGGCCAAAAAGCACTGGGTGGGTTTGTGCTTCAGTTTCAACTTTGGCTTTGCTCTCATAAAAATTGGTGGGGGAAAATGTGAGCTGAGGACGGTCCCGCCCAGTCAGCGTCAGGTGAGTCATTTTATGTGGCAGTTCAGGTTGCAGTCGGTCCAAACCGCCCGCGTCTTCTCGTGGCCAGCACAGGTCAAACACTGGTTGGGGAGAGAAGGGAAAAAACGAGGTAGACTTAATTCATCCCTGCCTGTGACAGGTGTGTTTTTATGTTTTTTGCGCTTTTTCTAGTTTACCTAAAATCCCTTTTTGCGGGACAGGGGGCGAGTCCCCGGTGGCACTGCCAGATGACTGCATCTGTCACTGTGAGGCTTTCAAGGCCTCTTCACCCTTATTATTTAGACAACCTGCTGAAATGTTATTTTGAGAGAAAATTAGGTAGATCCAAATCACGTCCCATTACTCCTCTCGCACCAGCGCGGTTAGAGAGAGTCCACAATCGGTTGTGACTGTTCACCTCAATTGCAATTTTCATAGACGTGACTGAGCAGGTTTGACAGTTTTTCTAGAAGAAGAGTGGATGAAATCTGCTTCTACTGTACAACTACATAAGATGAGGCAAACAATCAATACAAATTATTAGCATTGAAGCCATTCCGTTGAAGAAGGGTTTTTCCTGCTGATTTAAAAAATGCATCATGTAGACATAATGTTAGCAAGACTGATAAGATATGACATGATACAAGCATTAATGTCTGTCACAACCAACTTTCATGGCAGTCCATATGTCCACATGTTGAGACTCACAGTCACAAATGTCAACCTCATATTGGTGATAAAGCAACAGTCATGGGATCACAAAGTGGGTAGATGAGATATTTTACTGAATAAGTAAAAATCTTTACCTACTGGTGGCATTAGAGGAAAAGTCTGGGACAAATTGTTTAAGCAGTCCAGTCTATATCAAAGTAGTGGCCTGACAGATGAACATTATTATCCCTCAATTGCTTGGTTAAAAACACTGATAACAACAAATAGTACCCCTGTGATTATGCTTCCATACCTCCACTATGTGAATTTCCCACCACTTCCACTACCCAGTTATTATCGGAAATATGTAATGTCTCACAACAAGTAGTGGATCCAATTAGACAAGAATTTTCATGCAGATTATCAAGTGCTGCTGCTTAAAACCAGGTGACGACCATCAGAGAAGAAATGCGGGATGAGGATGGGGGTGGGGGGGATTTCCATCCATGTGTTTTTCTTTTAAGCGAAATTTATAAAACTCTTTGTTTTAGAATCAAGGGGTTGACCTGTGCTGCGCCTCCCCCCCCCTTCTCACTTTCTCCAATCACGTTTAAGCCTTTAATCAAACGGACATCTGGATTGCATTGAGTGTTGCAAAGAGAGAGGCCTGATTGCTGTTAAGCAGACCACGCGATGATGTCACTTTTCATTAATAATGATGCTGCCCATAGCAGTCGCATTTATCTTCCTGTCTAACGACGCGGAGACCACAGGCTGAGGACATGACAGTGACCGCGGACGCTCGACTGGCCAGCTGAGAAAACAAGCTGCGTGACGGCTCCTCGGCGTGATCGACTCAAGAAGCACAACAATGGAACCAGGACAGGGGCTACTTAAAGAAGACAAAACCTAAATGACCGCTAACAGTGCATGTAATCAGAGGATCAACTCAATAAGTCACATGGCATATAAGTAACAACTGTATCGCTGGGACTGATGGTCTGCAAATGGGGAAGAAAATGTAACTGTAGACTGACAATCTCAACAAATCATCATCACATTCACAATCACATTTTCTCATATCGTCACAGTATTTTATTTTCTAATGATTTTCTTTGAACCCAATTATTGCACAATCATAATAAAGTCTTAAAAGTTTGGAGGCACATTTTAAAGTTCACATCGCAGCGTGTTGCCTGCGCCTTGACGTGACTACGAGCGTTCGATTCCAGAGCTGATTTATGGTGGCATTTCCATCTTAAGACACGGAAAAGGGAAAGTCATGCACGCAGGTAAAATACAGTCCTCATAATGAGTGATGAGACGTGCGTGGGATAAAAGTTCACGTCTTCACGCTCACACAAACCGGTTGACCCGGCGAAAGTTCATTCCTGACACACAACGACTCTGTGAACTCTCCGAGCCTTTTCTCCACACTCAAGTTTCATTTAGTTTTGACAGTCAGAGGTGGGCTCAGTTTTAGGCCATTGTGTCCATAAATTTAATCTGTTACTGTTAAGTCTACGCCCTTTTCCAAAACTGTGTTATGACTGGCTTATATGCTGCGCAACAGCGTCAATGCAGATTAAAAGCAAAATGAAGAAGAGGGGGGTAGAACGGGCCTTTTTCTCGACTATAAAAACTTGCGCCATGGTCGAGGAATGTGTCTTCAGAGCCTGTCACAACACACTTTACTGCATAGTCTTGCTTTTTTTAAAATGATAAGACAATGCATTTTTACTTGGACCATCTCATGTGACGCAAATGAACAGCATAAAAAAATGAACATAATAAACCCAACTAATTTGTGACGTATGGCAGCACCTGTCGCTCACTTCAAAAAGCAGGACAATAATGAAAATCTTCTGTTCCCCACTTGTTCCTATCAGGAGATACAGTCTGAAGGTCAATGGGAAAACCTTTGAAAGTCCATCTGATATGTATGTCTGTATAATGTGAGAGAAATCTGGAGCAAAAGACGAAAAATCACGCGCACAAGGGATGCATTTCTCGCCAGCAGGAAATCATAATCAAGATGTGTTAATCATATATTAGAACATGTTTGATCATTTCTTTTTAATTATTTCAGCCTGATCAGAACGTCACTACAGACACCAAATCAAGCCGCTAACAACACAGCCTCACAAAATGACTGACCGTGACAACTTGGCGAACAATAACAGAGCATGAACGCGTTGTAGAGTTTTCTGACACGGCTACGTTTGAAAGGTGTCAGGTCCGTTCACTGATATTTTCTTACATATGTCACTTCGACCAGAACACATCAGTGAATTTTATAGAATTTTTTCTCATCTGAGAAATTACACTGATTTCTGTTTCTTTTATGTCCAGAGAGCCTGGTTTGATTAATGAACTGCTGTGTGTCAGATATACTCAGCTGCCGTGTAAACCAGCACAGAATCATTTCTAAATTAGATATTAGGAAAGTTCCAAGAAGGGTAGTTTCTCCAAAGATAAGAATGTTTTTATTGAATATGCAAAAGATGGCAAAATGAGAGTCAGATGATTCAGGTTTCACTGTGTCACTGTGTCTCCTCAAAAACACGTCATAATTCTAACTACAGGTTTTATTTGAGATGAAAGTGACCTTTAAGCCCCTAAAATCACTCACTTCTTGTGTTTGACTTTTGAAATGCAGTGGAACATTTATGAACTGGCTCAAAGACAAAAGCAGTGGTGGAATGTAACTAAGTACATTTACTCAAGTACTGTACTTTTCCTGCAACTGTCTACTTCTACTCTACTACATTTCAGAGGAAAATATTCTACTTTCCAATCTACTATAATTATCTGACAGTTACTTCACGACCTTTAACTTTCGAATCACATACAAGTGTATAAAATTTGTTTTGTAATAAATAAAAATATCCAACAGTTTATACAAATACAGCAGAAATGATTAGTCAGTTGACACATAATTAATTTTCAACAATTTTGTTGAAGTCATTTTGCACATAAAAACCTTTCATGGGGTCAGCTTCACAAATTTTAGAGATTTTTCTCCTTTGGTTTTTAACTATTGTGATGATATTTGCGATATTGGTTGGACAAAATAAACACTTCATTTTAAACAGTATTTTACAATGCGTAACTGGTTCTTTTATTTAAGTACAGGATCTTAATATTGGACAAAAGGAAAGAGATCAAACTTTTAGATTTGATGAAAAAAAATATTGATCTAAATGAAACAAAAAATAAAAATGTAAATTTTACATTGTACTAATACAATGGGTGAGTATAGACGTTGTAGGTAGCGCTGGGTGTTTAAAAGACAGACTGAAGACAAAGCGAGGGAGCAGAGAAAGAGAAAGGGACTGATAGACCAGCTTTGAAAGGTCAGCAGCTCAGCAGCCCAGGTGAGCCTCGTCTCACTAACAGCTCGCTCTGCAGGATCACTTCCTGAGAGCAGGAAAGAGCATGCGACAGAGAAAACAGAACCAAACCAGGTCAGATATACCACTGACATAACTCACAGGTTTATGAACGGCCTGTCTACATGCTTCCACCTTTAGGCTGTGAAGTCTGTGTCTCACACATGCTCTCAAAACGAGTCCTCAATAACCATTTGGAAATAAAGTACCTTTTTGGTCAAATGTTAAATTATCCTTTTTTTTTTCTTTTTCATTTCCTGTAAATTATTTTTACATAACAAAAAACAAGTACATTGTCTCACCAACATAAAAAAGTGTTTACAGCTGCTTGAAGAAATCATTTCTTCTTTGGAAATATAATTCAGATGGGAACAGCATAAATTTAAATACAACCGGGTGTTGTATTGTGTTTCGGTTTGTCTGGATAACTGAAAGCAGCAGGAGACTTCATGTTGGGTGATTTTAATTTGACATCAGCTGATGGTTGCTAAACTCCATCTTTGCTAAATTAACTTTTTTTCTTTCTTTTTTTTTGGTGCTAAAAGAATTCTTGCGTACATCTTCTTTCTGAAGATACATCCAAAGATAAGACACACGTGAAATACTTTTATAAGCAACGAGAGGCCTCTTAGGTATTTTAAATGTTAAAGCACAGGAAGGTAGGATTATATACGATTCCTGAATATTTTGCATGTAAATTTCCCATCAATGAGAAAAGCAGAAGTCTCTATATTTGGACATCTTTTCAACGTTTTAAGACATTCCTCTGCCATCTGCTTTTGATAGTCATTAAGTTCTGTTTCCACTCTAAATTATGTCTTGCTGTTTTGGTCCGTCTGTTGTGAGACTTGAAAGTTATGTAAATGAAAACTCAAAAGGATCATTTTATTTAAAAAATGTGAATCTGCAGCTGCGACGTTCCTTTGTTACTCTGACAGAAACCATTTGCGTAGACACAAAGCCAGATTTTTGTTTAAATGCATTTTTTTAATTTCCACGAACAAAATTCCTGTTTCATGTTATTTATGCCCAGGCCAAAATAATTGGAGTGACTGACATGTTTCTAAACCCATTTGCACATGAACAATGAAGCTTCGACTCTTCAAAGGTTCACCAGAGCATGGACTATGTCCAAACTGACTCGGGGTGCAAACAAGAATGGCCTACTTCAAAGTCTGCGCAAACATTAATGAGGGGATAGTTTTTAAAGTGTTTTGCTGATTATGCTGCTTATCCAAATGAGGAGTGGGACCTTTCAAAAGAGGAAGCCATTTATCTGTGTGGGGACAGCAGAGCTGGTCTGGAGAGCCTCACTGTGCTTCTCTTATCACGAAAAACTTGAGGAGATTCAGCGCGTAATGGCACCCATTTGATCTCGACGGGGTGACTGTCTACTGTCAACCTATCAGTTTTATACATCCAGACTATTTCACCATTCCACCGACGTGATAAATTGGACAATTATTATTTTGCAATATGCGCACATGAGCCAAACTGCGAAAACAACAGGCAGATTCAAGCCGGAGGAGTCACTTGGCTCGCTGTCGAGAAGTTGTCAATAATAGCGTGAAGGGTTTTTCACCCCATGACCAGCAGAGAATATTTCCATGAAATATTCTCCAGATTCAGAATAATAAACAGCATGCCTGCTCTGTCCCCGAGCAACAGCATGCTATGATCATACACAGGCTTTCTGTCAGTGCAGAAATCATCATTACCACAACTGTGCTTCTAAAAAAAGATGAAAGACTGCACGTGGGCCGGCGAGGTGGCCTTTAGCAGGTCTCTTGCACCGTTGCGTGCTATCTGCGCCGTCTTCGAAAACCTCAAGGTGAAGAGGATGAACAAAAACACATGTGACCTGGGAGTGATTTCACACTGCAGAGCCAGGTCAGGTCATTCTCCATCTTCCTTTGTTTCAGGATGGTGCTTTGAACCCAGGGGCCAGAAGCCTGCTAACTCCATCATAAACACAACATGAATCTTTCAAGCCTTTCTGGTATGCGGCCAGAATATTTCAATAGCTAATACGCTCAGATTTGTAATGTTAGACGATGTTACTATAACCCGCCACGTTGTAAATCAACTCACCTGTTACCCAAAAATGTCAGTGGATTTTAATGTTGTTCAGAAAACTGAAACATAAAAAAAATAAATGCATAAAAATGAGTGCACTTTCGCCCATTTACTACCATTAACACACACCTCATGTCACAGCCAGGATTTTACAAACCCATGATTTAGATTTTTGAGTGTTTTTCCCACCTTTCAAGCTGCCACTAGTTTCTATTCATTTCTTTCTCCTCGATGGCCGACCTCCCGTCTAACATGCCCACAACCTGACGCTGCATGTGACAAGTCCAACATGAGGGCGTTGCTGTTTTTCATTAGTGTGTTCTCTTTGAGTGTTACCAGTACCAGCTTGTTCTTATAAATTCCTTCACTGACTTGAACATTTCAAACAAACAAAAATAATACGATCCGCACTCTCCACTTTGTCTCCTCCATATTAAACAACAAATGCATTGTTTTTCCATGCCCTGTGGAACGACATATGCGTTTTCTGATCTCAGCCGGACAAAATCCTTTTTGTGCTGTCCAAAACAATTAGAAATCACTGGTGTAAAATAAAGTATTATGGGCATCACAGCGCTATGGTTAGGTTAGGCTTAGGCACAAAAGCGATAGCGGTGTTAAGGAAACTTAATTAAAGTTAGGGAACTTTTGTCATCATGGTTACAATAATTAAGGTGTGGTTAAGGTTAGCAAACAATCAGGGTCTTGCTTTGAAAATTAGATCTATATGTTTATAAATGAGAATCAAACTGCTGTCTTCTATTATTTTTCCAACATTTTTCTTCCTCCCTAAAAAGACTTGTTTCACGGTGTAACACCACCTGACCTTTGCCTTTGCTCCCATCATCATTACAGGCTTTTTGATTGTAACATAAACACGTTTTTGAGGCTCTTGAAATAACTGATTCTGTCATTCTTAGTCTTCATTTGGTTGCACACTCACAGTTTGCATTTGGATGCTTTCCACTGAGGAGAGATGGATTCAGCTTGTTCCAATCTCATCCTCCAATTCAATGTGTGTTGCTTCGGTGGCTGATTACTAGTCGGCCGATTCTGACCTTCAAATCTCTTTCTGCACACACCCTGTTCTAACAAAGTGAAGGATCCAAGAATCTGATTGTGGATGATTTCAAATGGCACATACACAAAATAAATAGGAGGAAGGAGATAAAACTTGCTCAGTGTTATGGTCCTTTAAAGATCCTGCACACCTGTTTTCATTGTTCTGGCTGATTGGACCTCTGCTCAGGTTGAAGATGGGTGGAGCTCCTGGGAATTTACTTTCTACTCTAACAGGTGCAACTAGTCAGGGAGATGTCTGTACACGCCCACAAAGTCTTGAAAAGGGGTCCAATCAGCCACAAGTGAAAACACCTCAGCAGCAGGACCATGCGAGTGCAGAGGCCTTATATTGTGCCTGGCTGAAGCCGCATGTTTTTATGACCTTACAGAAAACAAACTGCCACTTTCTGCCATTCACAAAGAGATTTTTAAAACGTCCAACATCAGCTGACTGATACAGTAGAAGTATCTTGTCTGTGTTTTTATTTGGTCAACAAGCCAAAATATGGATAAATGTTTACTGCATGTTCACAGACCCTTGTCTTCCATGTGCAATAGTCAAAAGGATTAACAATCATATAGACAAGACACAAGCTGCAAATCACCAGTAGAAAGCAAAAAAAAAATGTCATTTTCATTTAAAAAAAAATAACCCTAATGTGTTTAGGAAAAGGGTGATTTGAGACTCCATATCTCTATTGCCGTCCTCCCGTGTCTCTGATATTACTTGCTTTCGTCCACTGTATGTAATTGTGTTATCTCTGTCGAGCCCTTCCCTTCCCAGCTGGTTGGCAGAAGCGAGCTTGTAATTGTTTGATGAAAGGCATCAAATTATGAGGAAACATGTAGGTCCCGATGTTAACGTTTGTGTCCTGACAACGCTGGTGGTCACGGAGGCCTGCCGCAGAGCCCGCTCTCACAGTGTGGGAATTGGACGTAACCCTTTGAGACACGGCCGTGGCTCAGTATTAATTCCTTTAGTCATTAATGGCCTTTGCACAAAGTCTTTCTTATTTGTTTTAATAGGGGAGCAGTGCTGACGTAAGGAGGGAGCAGTGTTCTGACTGCTCAAAAGGGAGGGGAGACCAAAAGGTTTCCATTGTCTCAAATGAAGTTGGCAGTGAGAGTGGTTTACTTGGATTCTCCTTGCATGGTGTAATTTGTGAGTATTATATTGATAACCTGCATTCAGCTACACTTGTGTGTTTGTCCGTATGCTGCTGTAACAAGAAGTGATGCCATATGTAACCGAGGCCAAAGGGATTAAGATTTCAGCCAGACGGTTAAGTGAATCACCAACTGCGTTGCATGTGAAGTGTACATTTGCGTGACTTGTTGTTTATTGCCCACATTCAGCTTCGTGACTGTCTTCCATATTTGTGCCAAGTCTGAGGCCGCGTTCTTAAATCTCTCCAGTTTGCTGGTAGAAAGAGGGTTGGGTTTTTTTCGCTGGATCATTATGGTCCATTTCACATCCACTATACGTCCTGGGACACATGTGTTATATAAATACAGTACTTGCCCAGTGTGTGGCATAAAAGATTAGAAATCCTACCCAGAAGATCTGTCTGCCAGGTTCTTCTCCATTCATACACAATGTCCTTTTTCATGCATTTACATTCTTGTTTTTATGGAAAAATTAGGCAAAATGTAAACATGCATGTATGTATGAAACACTTTCTGCTCAACATCTGTATTAAACACAACACACCAAACCAAGATCATGCACTAGTGGTAGAAAGTTGTGCTGCCATAAGTCAGATTTGGTGTGTGCTCTTATCCCGGAAGTTCTGTTCAGTCAGCAAATTAACTGGGACAAGCAGGCATTCATCAAAATCCAGTCAGACAATAGTGAATGTTGCTTTACTTTTATTTATAATGTATAATAATTCACCACTTTACTAATTGTTAAAAGTGTATGAGGTGGTATGTGAATGGATAAGTGGGGCTTTATGTTAAAAACAAACTTCAAGTTCAGTCAAGTTCTCAACTACCACTGTCCAAATTCATGCCAAGAGTCAGATGTGCATAAAAACATTATTTGTATTTAACCTCAACATAATTCATGTGATTTCAAATGTTTGCTGTCGTTTTAGGCAGCTTACAGGTTGATGCTAGCATCAGTGAGCAAGTAGTGGAAATGTAGCATAATCATGCAGGTAACGAGTAAAATAAGTGTGCCACAAAATGGAGCAAGTTTGTTTTTGCAAAAAGTCAACCAATCATAAGGAAGAATATGTCCTTTATTTGTATCCGCGGGCGACATTATCCCAGCTGTTTCTGACTGGTAGCCTGTTTATCATGTTTCCATGTTATGTTGGAGCTGTATTACTATAATAATATTTTTCATTTTCTCTTTTTTGGTACTAGGCTACACAAATTCAAAATTGGCTTTTGTGCGAGCTGACGACGTGATAGAAGCTCAACAATGAGGATGAAATCAGATCTGAAGTGCTGAAGTGCTCCTGCGGGGAACTAATAAATATATTGACTGAAAGTTCAAATATCCAAAATCCAAGCTTGTGTCAAATCATCAACAAACAGCTAACTTGGCCGGAAGAACAGGATCCTTGTCTGAGCTGTGTTGATTGTTATGAACCATGCTTCATATTTTCAACATTACTATAATTGATTAATTCCCTTTATAGATACTCCAGATGAAAACAAGGTTTGCATTCACAGTGCGTCCTGCAGATTATATATTTCCGACTTTAAATCTTTTTAAATGTAACTGAAGAGAGGTTCTTTGGGGTTCTCGTACTGATGCTCAGGCTTTACTCGCACTCCTGTGGATCCATGTGTTGTATTTGGCACACCAGCTGAGCACATAAATGTGTTTGGCAGATCCATAGTGCAGTTTCGTGACTCATTCACAAGTGTTACATGTTAGACTTGAAGAGGCTAACTCGGCTGGTTTACAATTTGTCAAAGGTGCCCCTGCCAATAGGTCCTTTTAATTTTATGGTAGTGCCAATCAAATTTACAGGAAGGACCTCTGAACACTTCTGTGAACTTAAAAGGGTTGAGCCTTAAAAATGTGGGGTCTTAAAATCTGATGACATGTATATCTTTCCTCAGAGGATTGGACTATTTGCTTCACTCAGCGCTCTCAAGGAAGCAGGGCCATATGCCAGAAATAATATTTTAATTATCAATATTGCATCTTAATGGTTTACATTTTTCCTGCTTTTGCAGTGATGAAAAGCATCTGCAAACTACTGGACACTAAATAGCAAAGGCTAGTTGTTCTTCATATCAGCAACTACATTTGTCTCTTCAGACTTTGTCCGCATGTATACAGATATTTTCCCCTTCTTTTTTTAAAAAAGTTCTGTCTGCACTATAAAATATTTTAGAAAGCAAATCAAAAACTCAAACAAGCAGGTCAGGCCAGTGGCAAAAAGTTGTTTTCAAAAATCTCAGTTTTAATAACAAAAAAAGTTGTTTGCACATGAACGAGAGCTCAAAATGCATAGGAATATTTTGCTGAATACTAATATACATGTGCACAAAGCCTGAGCCACACTGGCAGGATGGCACTGGAGAAATCTGAAATATCTCAACTATTGGATGGATTGCCATGGAAATTTTCACATTCATGGTCCCTAGAGGATTAAATTGAATAACTTTGGTGATCTTCTGAATTTCCCTGTAGCACCACCATCAGGTCAGAGTTTTAAGTTTTCCAGTTCTTCTACTACAGGCAGGAGCAAAGGTCTTGGTTGTTTTGGTCCACACTGGAGTACGATTACTGATTTCACAGTTGGAGGAAAATTAACGATTCCACCAAACTAAATAACACAGATTTGTAAAACTCATAAAGCTATAACTTGGGAAAGTTGTACTTCAAATCAGCAAATACATTTGTTTCTTCAGGCCTTGTCCACATGTACACAGATGTTTTTCGAAATGGATTTTTTTCCCCCCCTCCATTTTATAAAATATTCTGTGCACACAACCTCAATCAAGTCTTATCTTTTTGATTCCAAGGTGGTCTCTTTGACCCTAAGGAACTCATTGTGACACATAAGGTTTGTCCTATTTCAAAGCTGCTCTCTGACCTTTGGAGCTGAGGGACCACAGCGCACATCAGCAGACGATTGTTAACAGCATCGGCGTGCTTCAGACGACAGTGTCTGTCAGAGTGGGAGGAGGTGTTCAGACAGCAACAATTAGAGTCCCATCTGATGAGTGATCATCATTTCAGTGCCACTTTTATATACTTTCCCACAGCCTGTCCCCTGCCCACTGGGACTGCCGATGCTATCTGCTGCCAAGTGTTTACTTTAAATGTTAAAAGAAAAACGTCAAGACAAAATTATGTCCAATACATGAAATGAAAAATATATGTGATTGCATTAGACTGAAGCTGTCATAAGTCATCTGTAAAATATCAGGTGATTGTTTGGGTTTTGCAGATTTATAGGAGAAAGTTAGACGCCACACACAAGTCCATATTATCTACAAACTGATACAAGTGGAGCTAATCCAAACACTGACCCACCCTGTGATTGAATATAATTAAAGATGGCCTTCCCAACATCTTGTCCACTAAAGCAGATTCTGCGTCAGATTTTAAATAATATAAAAAAAAAGAGAAGTTAGAAAAGCTGTTTATCTTTTGTCCATTTGATTGGAGCTACTGAATGACCTAACCCTGTTTTTTTTATGGATTACAGTTTTGTCTGTCAACCCAGACTGACCACGATTTCGAGGTAAGGCTGGGTTCAGCTCAGATCAAGAGGTCACATCCTTCAGTATTTGTCAAGTTGATATACTGCTGGCAGCATAATTGAAAGGCAGGAGGTTGTCGGGCTGGCGGCGCAAGCACTTTACAGAGTGTTGTTTTCTTTGGGCGCACGGTGAATCTCCAACTGCATATTTTTCTTTTTCCTGTATGGATTTCACATTTGCATGGAAAAATCTTTCTTGTGTGTTTGGATTTCCATTGTGTGGACAACATAAAGGGCTCTGGGATGGGATGTGGGAAAAGGGAGTGTGCAGTTTGCCTAAGTGCATGTTTTTCTGTCTATTTGACAGCCTTTGGTCAGTGGCTGATGTCAGTACATACACAAAGTTAACGGCCATCCTCTTTCCTACTCTTAAATTCACTGAGGGAAACCAGTGAAGGGCTGCTACTGCAGATATCCCACAATACAAAAATGTGGATCACGTCCAGTACATACAATGTTCAATCATTATGCTAAGCCTGGAGCACTTTAAACAACCGAGAGATTAAACATTTGTGGTTGCAATGATATAAAATGACATGAAAGTTTAAAATTGATCAAGAATCTCTGTAATGTGGACCGTAAACGTGCTCGCCCTTTAATTTGAAAATAAGGGCTGATTTTTGTATTTCAGTGGTTCCTTAAACACTATTTTGAAAGGAAGTATCTCAGTCATATGATTTGTCCTGACAAATTGTGGTTATGGACCAATTGGCCAAACAATCACTGTATAACTTTCACAGAAGTAACTTTTTTTTTTAACTGGAAATTGATGTCTGCTCAAAATGAATCCAATTTTATCCTCAGTCCTAATTATTTGTATAAAGCTCAGATTTTCCCATGACTGCCCATCAGTCTACTACAGCAGACACTGAATGAAATGTGGATATTGGCAACGGCATTAATAAATATACATATTTTACCATGCACATCTGTCTTCCTCAGTCATCTCTGTGTCTGGGCTCTGCCTGGTTGAAGAAAGTCTGCTATGGCCGACCCTTGTGGAAGAAAGAGCCTGGCTGTTTCAGCTGAGCATGAAAAGTACCTGAGCACTTTGTCACCTCATCAAGTCTGCATCATGACCTTACATAAAGCCTTTGACAACTGCAGGGTGTTGTCTCCAAATTAAACTTCCGAAAAAAACTGGCACACTTGCTTTCCCCATTCTTCTCTGGGTTCCCCTCTTTATTGCTTTTTCCGGCTTCTTTCGTTGTTGTACAAATGTCCTGAGTATGAGGTGTTTAATAAGAGTCCACGTTTCCTCTGGAAGAGGAAATAATAAATCCCAACTCACTATTCCAATAAACAAAATGTACTACTATCCCTCAACAGCTAATGAGAGAAAAGTGTGTTTGGCACATGCACCTAACAATGATATGCCAGGTGCTGCTATTCTGTTATTGAGACTCTCTGGCAAGGATGGTTTCTTGGCATAAACCAAGGCGGTCATAATTTTGCTTGACACTTAGCAACTGAGCGTGAGAGGTTTTTTTTTTCTGGGTTATAATAGGAACTGACCTTGTGGTCACAAGTATGGAGTCATTGACTAAATATTAGAGCGTGGGCAAAGAAATGTCGCGCTTGAAGCAAACGTCATCAGTCCAATTGTTCCTGCTCATCTCTATACACCATAACTCAGATATGTCAAGCTACCTGCAGCCAGCTTTGCAGGCCTGGATCAAGGTAAAAGTCAACCCTGACGACATCGGTAGTATGAGGCTGTTGGCATGAAGGATTGAAATACCTTTCACATCCCTGTGACTGATGTCACCTCTACAGGCTAAATAAAGCCATCCTGGGTCTTGTTACACATGCAAGTTATCTGAGTGATTAAACTCTATACCGCTCACAAAAGTGAGACGGACAACAGAAGGCAGTTTTCAAAACGGATATTGAAACAGATGAACTAGTCTTCACTTTGTTGTGTGTACTGTGTGTGGACTCTTTTCTTAAGGAAAAGTAGAAATACCCCACTGTTAAAATACTCCATTACTGTACTACATTGAAAATTATTAATATATATAAGTAAAAGTATAGAAATATTCAGAAAAAGTATTTGCGTTATTAAAAGTAAAAGTACGTATAATGAAAAATGGGCCCTTTCATAATGTTGTTATATCATTGGATTATTATTATTGAAATATTAAAATTAACTCAGCAGATTAATATGGAGCTAATTTAGTCATCGTGGAACTAACATCTTTACATACTGTTGGTAGTTCACAATCTATCTGGCTATCACAATATTGATCCTTTGCATTGTGTAACAATTGTGAATCTGCAATGTGACGAGTAACTACAGCTATCAGATAAGTGAAGCTGAGTAAAAAGTGCAATATTTCATTCTAAAATGTAATTAAGCAAGTGGTAAAAGGGAAGAACAAAGTACTGAAATTCAGTCCCCAGGTGCGAGTCACAAGGAATCGACAAATTGAAAACTCAGTTCCCCCAGCTTTCTTTGTTCATGCCCCTCTTCACAGGGAGGCCAATGTGCAGAGTCAGCAACACAGGATTAAGTGTCATCCTCAAGGACTCTGCAGCAGGGTGGATGTCTGCCAAACCAGGGCTTGAACCTGGCTTCTCCAGTTAAAGGACAGCTGTCTCCCTCCAAACCGCAGCAACTCTGGCAGCAGCGGTATCACCGCCAACGTGGGCCGGAAAGAGAATCCCTGACCCAAGTCTGAAAGACAATAGAAAACGTGACATGGGAACGTCTCAACTCTCTGGTTCTCCAACACTGAACACCGCGAGTCAGACCAGCGAGGGGATCCCCAGTTCCAACTCGGGAGCCTTCGCTTTGTCGAGGGAGCTGCCCCTCATCCTGTTTTTTCTTCCTGTCCTCCGGGTGACCACAGCCAGGGATCCCCACGCTTCTTGACAGTGGAAAATCAAGGTCCTGTGTCATTTGTCTGGACAGTGACTGACAGTCTCTCCAAATACTCCGAAGCTGTGAGGGAAAAGGAATTTCCACGAGGGGAAGCAGACGTGGGAAGCTCTGTTACAAGACGGAACCAAACTGGGGAGACGTGGTCACTTTAGCTCCCTTCTGAAGTGCTGACTCCTTCAAAACATCTCAGTCATAGGAAAATTGATGTCCTGAATCAATCACTATGACATATCAAAGTTATGTTTTCTGTGAACATCAGTATGCACCTCCTGGAACACGCTGCCTTCCTGATCTCTCTCCAAGAGCCCAGTCTGTCTTTTTAATATTGATGACAGGAATTGTAGAAACAGGGAAAAATACTTTTGGACAGTCTCTCCTCAAAGTAAGAATAAGTATAATGAGTAAAAATGAAAAATGAGAGCAAGATCGAACCCTGTTTTCCCTTCACATCCATAGGTAACACTGTCAGATTGTGACATTAGAAGGGTTTTCAGCATATAGACCTTTAATGTCATCTCCTTACTAAATCTTGCTGATAGAAAATCCAGTCATCTGGCCCACTCATATGTTCTTTGTGTTTTCCTGTCACCTATCTGACTAATCTCCATTTGAGCCTTGTACTCAGGATTTTACTTTGCTATTTGGAAAGTCTTCCATTCCTCCAATCTCTTCATCACCTATTTGCATTGGACTCCACTGCTGTCTGTAGATATTGGCCTAATATAAACATAGCTTTCATCACACCAGGGGGTCAGTTCAATGGTCAGGTCATAGGGGTGGACACAAACATCCCACCCCTCAAACTTAATTCTCCTGCCGCTTTCTCTTCCAAGACCCATACAAATCCCACACCCAGCAGCCTCCCACAGTCTGAAATGCGTGCTGCAGGAGCACAAAAAAGGAACTAGAGCTGCCTGACCACTGGGGCTCTTTCTTTTGTTTAATCGAGGTTGGCATTCTTTCTCCCAGTCTGGGCCTGCTCTGTACTACATGGGTGCAGCTCCAGTGGCTTAGGCCACTGGTGGCACCTGTCTCCTCTTCAGCGCCAGGCCGGGGAGACTGCCCTGCCTTGATCCCCGCGCTAATTATTTTCAAAGCAGGCGGGATTTATATCACACTCATGCAGGCGCCAGTGGCGCTACAGCTCCCCCAGGAAGCAGCTTTTCTGGCTTTTCTCTCTTGCTTGGTGGGCAGAGATTGTTACCATGGACGTGAGCGGCGCTCGGGCACCACAGAAGCATCTGGCCAGCTGGTTGGATTTGGATGTTTTCCAGATTCGGATTGCTTCAGTACATGTACAAATGGTCTCAGCATTCATTCCTAAGCAACTCAACAAGGTTATTCAGTAACAGAAATAATTCTCCTTCTCAGAGAAATGAACACGACCGTTCGCCAGGTATTCACTTACATTGCCATGGGAGGCGCTGCACTGGAATATTTGTGGATTACATTGAAGTTCAAACTACAACAGAGACTGACCTCATTCATCCTTAAAGCAAGTCAGTGGGATACACTGAAAGCAAGTCAGTGGGATCATCTCAAAAAAGCTTGTTGATAAAGCACTTTTACAGGCTCTGTTATACAGATAAGTAGAATCAGTTCAACAATAATTCTTAAATAAAGCGGGGCAAGAAAATTTATTATAGTTATTTAATTGACTAGCGATTATTTACCTTGGAAATAGTGATTTGATAATAAATAAATAAATAAATAATCTCCACAAAAATGTGGTATTAGAAATAATACTGAACCCAATGTCTACATTCTCACCTGTCGAGTCCAGAGATCTGGAGGAAGTAATTCAGCGTCTCAAGCACCTGCTCTCTTGACTGCATCAGTTTTCTCTGGGATTCCACAAGGGTCAGTTCTTGGGCCACTGCCCTTCACTCTGTACATGCTCCTGCTTGGTATTATCATAAAGAAATATAATACATACTGCTTGTCATATGCTGATGACACACACAGTTGTACATTTAACTTTCCCCTGGTGATCTCAGTCTTGACTATATTGATGATACTAATTGCTGAGTGCCCAGAAACTGTTTACACCTAAATACAGACAAAGCTAAGAAACTTGTGGTTGGTCCTAAAAGTCAGAGACAGAAAATGTAGTCACACTTGATATCAGTGTCTCGGTTAGCGAGTCAGAAACTTTGGCATTATTTTGGATTCTGATCTCTCTTTCAAAAATCACATTACCAATATCTCCAGAGCAGCATTTCAGTGTAATGCACATTGAGGTTTCTTGTAATGAAAATTGGTGTATAAAAACAATTGCCATTGCCATAGAAGCAGACAAAACAAAGTATGATTCTACTAAATGGATTTACAACATGTCCTTTAATCGTCCTCTTGGTAAGCCAATATGAAATCAAAGCAGTTTCAAATTCTTCCCAAGCTGACGCCACATCCAGGATGTAAAGCCTGCCCATTTTTAAATAGGTGAAACATTATGGTTCAGCAGATTGTAAAACACACAGGAACTTGAACTGTGACCCTTTTCATACAGTAGCCTATTCTCTCCTCTCTTTGTTTTGTGCTGAAGTCAATCTGGATCATTAATTTTACAGGCTCCCCGGGGCTCGCTGCAGTCTTTGATGTTTTCTGATACACTGCACTTAACATTCCACATGTACTTCTCGTCACTCTCGGGCCCGACATTACCGACAAATAAGTTATATCCCATGCAACACGCACTTATCTAAGCGCAGCGGAAAGAAAGGCATGTGTTCTTGGCTCGTTGCCATCCTACAGTACACTGCTGAGATTAAGTCTCCATTTGATGATGTTGCTTGAGGAATGAGGCCGACTTGCTGGGGTCAGTGTACTCTTGACTTGGGCGGCCACACCTACAGAATATAATGGAGCAATTGACACAGGTTCAGATCTATGGTACAGTGAATCCCCTCCTTGTTCTGTAGCAAATCTGGAAGATATATTTATCCCAATTCCAAAATTCAAAATAAAAAAAAAATCATGATGCCCACATCTTGAAAAGAACTGCATGAATGAATGAACAGGCTAAAAAAGTTAAAACTTAAACTCATTTTGGTTTAAAGAAATATAAAGTAAATTGATACTGAATTCTTCATTGATTTTAATTTCAGTTTAGCTTAAAATCAAAACTGTGCCACTAACTGTTTGTTACTGGTGACTGAAAAGTATGGTGATAAAGATCCAGCCATTTCTCCTTTATCTCTCGTCTCTCCTCCTCCTCCATTTCAGCCATTGTTTTGAAATGTTTACACTTCTCAATCTGGCAGGTCCATAAAGGCATGTTTGTCTCTAATTGACCAACTGGCACGAGTGCTGTTGCTCCTTATTGCCTACAGGTAAAAGGCCTTAAAGTTATTCACTCTGCATCCCAAAGGAATCCTAGAAAAAACAAACCACCATGTTTGACCTTTGCAGAGACTCTTGTAGCAACAGGCTCCTCTTACAACTCATATCAGCTTCCATTGAAGTGCAAACAAAGGCTCAGTAATAGTAACCAAATAGACAAGCTGAGCAGAGGTCTGGCACACACGGGGGAACATTATGAACGTGAGGCACATCCAGCCTACATTTAGACACTCATTATAACCTAAAACAATAAATAAGACTTTTGAAGTGGGTTTTCATGTCCAGTACTTGTGGACAACTGGTCTGGTACCTGCACTGATTTTATCATTTATCAAGTTTTATGGATAAAATCTGATCAATAGAAGTTCACATTTGACATCAAAAGTCACAGTTTTCCAGCTTATATCCACAGTGACACTGGACAGGATGGTACTGCCAGGGGGAGTAGCCCATTACAACTGATTTTATAAATATTTAGGCTTAGCCACATTAAGCTGATTTGGGTACTTTACTCTGCTGGTCTGCCGTGAACACTTGAGTCTAAATCTGCTTAATTTGTACTGTGCCACTCCGCGCGAGTTTTGCATTCCCCTTGAGATAATGTAAGTGCCTGATTTCGCAGTTACGTCATCATGCATTTCTTTATATTTAATATGCGACTCATGGATGCGGTGAGGCTTTTCACTCAGTCGCTGATGACAGTTTCTCAGGATTTGATCTGATATTTTTGGAGCCTCTTAGTACAAGGAAGGCTCCCGTCATCAGCTGGGAAAGTCTGAGCAGATCTGCGATAATTGATTTGGGAAGCCAAAGGCCGTAGAAATCCTGGCAGTTGTGAGTTATGGGTGAGTAAGTATCCAATACCAGGTTATTGCGGCAAGACAGCGGAGATGTTGTGGTCAAGGGCTCGGGTAAACTCTCTGGGTGAAGGGTAGCGATCCCTGTGGTTGACTGAAAGAAACAATTACTGGAAGATTAAAAAGGGCTTCAAGAAACAAAAACATGATGAGCATTATAAAAGGCTGAAATAGAGATGTTTGTTTTTCCACTAAACGCTTCGCGCTGTTTTAGATGTTAGACATTTTTGTGGAGCTCAATCAAAAAAAGAGGATGCAGACGAAAAGACTGGCGGCGGCTGTGGTTCGTCTTTGATCCCCGGTCTCAAGGTGCTGGCTCTGACCACACTGCAAAAAAAAGGGAATTTGATTCTCTTATAAAATGAACTAATGGGTGTGTTTCATACCAAGTACTAGACAATTTGTGAAAAAAAACCCATAATTGATGTATTTTAACAAGACTAAGAGTCGACGTCCAAGCTGAACTTAGGTATAGTACTTGTGCCTTTAGCTGAATGTTAATATCAGCATGTTAATATGCTCACAGTGACAATGCCAGCAGCTATGTTTCCATGTTCAACATCTTAGTTTAGCATACACACAAACTAAAGCTGAGGTTGATGGGACTGTGTTGTTTGGGGTTTTTTGCATGTATTTGTTCAAAAACCAAAGTATGGTGATGCATGGCACTACATAGAAAAGGACGAGTTCACCAAAGTTGTTACAACCAAATTTCAAGGCAAACTCAGGTCATTAAAGTCATTAAGATTCATCCTCTATGAAGCATGAAGGTCTGCACCAGTCCATCTAGGAAATGTTGAGATATGTCACAGGATAAGTGAAAATCGTGACAACGTGACATCAACAAAATCATTCTGATTGATCTTTTGGGGGCATGAATGTGTGAAATTTCATGGCATCCCATTTAATTGTTGAGCTATTTCAGTCTAAACCAACTGACAGTCAATTATCACGGCTGAAACGTTACTTTGGCATTAAATATTGCGTGTTTATATTTCTGCCAAAAAGGCACCCAAAATATTTACAGTGATATCCATCGAAGGCCCCTCCTTTTCTGTGCATCAGCGCTGCAATTCGATCTGCGGCGAGCCTGTTACCCTAACTAGCCTCTCCCTCACTGAATCTACTATCTTGGGCAAAATTCTTAACACAGCCACCGAAGAGCCAATGACAAGCTGGTCACACAAGTATTATGTTTTATGTTTTCCCCATTGCTGGCTAATGTTTCACATTGAGGTTGGGACCATCAAGCAAACTACAGCTCACAAAAGAATGGGCCCATTGATTCCCAGAGGAATAATTTTAGTGGAGGGAGTATTTAGCACAGGCCCAGCTAGAAAGAGCTATTAGCTGCTTCTCCAGCTCTGTGATCCATGACTGGAGAGGCTCAGTGTGAGGAGAGAAAGAGGACCCTCGCCTGGCACCGCATCCACACTCATTTCACCTCGCACAGGCAGTGTGCTCAAGTCATGTTTCGCGGTCTCATATCAGCCATGAAAACACAGCCAAGATGACTTCCTTCTCATATTTTTTATCTTAAGCCTGACCAAAGCATCTGATTTCCAACAAGATAATTTTACAGCAATTTTATCTCTTGATATGGTTGCACAAAAAACTCCGTTGCCCCCGAACAACGAACTTGCAATAGATACAGATATAACATAAACAACAGGAAACCACTGTGTTTGCTTATGTGCACATACAGGTCTTAGTCGAGTCAGGACCCTATGAGATTGGGCCTGAATTCCTATTTCTCAGGAGAAACCAAAGTGGTCCATCATTACCTCCTCCAAACTCCCCCTTTTCCCATTTCAGCACCACACTGAGCTAAGATATCAGCTAACACATTATCCTCTTAGCCCTGGAGACTGATAGCCAGCGAGGGCCTCGAGCCAGGAGCAGCCGTACAGGTCAGGGAATAAAACAGGCGTCACAGTTACAGCAACAGTAAATTTAACACAGATCAGATATTGCTGACTTACTGATATTTGGACTAGTTGCCATGCACGTTAGTTGCATATTTATTTTTCCGCTTTATGCAATAGCTTTTGTTAAAAAAACGTGTTTTTCTTGCAATCATCAATGCCTCTTACGCTAAACTTAAAAGTCTTATCATTTACCTTTTGGGTTTAATAATTGTCGTTTCAGGTCTATAAAAAGAATGAAATATGTGAAACAATCAGCAGCGGGATTATAAAATCAAAGCAGACACATTTGTCATTGCAAATTGTTGTTTTTTTAGTAATCAACCCTGAGTAAATTAGCAGACATTAGCCCCACCCTGTCCACTGTAAGGCTATACTAACACTACAGTACCCAGACAGCAACTTCAAATCATTATCCCAATATCGCTGAATATCAGGTGACATTATCCTGTCTGTGTTGCCCACCATGACTGACTTTTTCAAGAACATTTGATTGTATTTCTTGGCTCAGACCGCTCTATGTCAACACAGGAAGCCAAGCCCACCAGGTTTTTATGATTAAGTGGACAAAGTCAGAAGGGTTTTATTCCAGACTTCTTGCCAAGCCATTTTATATCACCTCAACAAGCCAAAAACCCAACTTATGAAATTACATTAATAGCCGTCAATGCAAGAGAAACAAAAGTCCATAATAGCTGAGAGATGTTTTACAAGCAAATCTGGCATTCCTCAGGCACCGTGTCTTTCATCAGGGCTCGGAGGCATTTTATGTAATAGCTCAAGCCCTAAAAATGAGATGTCATGCAGCTAAAAACATTACAGCAGCCCCACATGCTGGCAGCGCTCCAAGATGCACCTGCACTTTCAATTACTCAGCGAGTGCACTTCTCTCTGCTAGTCTAGACACCCAACACCTGCTGCACATTAATCTGTAATGGTCTCCGCTGCCGGATATTCCAGGTTAACAAGACAACATCTGATTGCCACACCTTTCCTTCGTGCCCAGCGGGGTCACGCTCGCCGGTCTGTTCTGCAGAGGCCGGCATGCTCAGCTTCACCTCCAACCAACTGATACCTGTCACCGAGTGTGTGGTTCACGGCTCGGCGGGGAAAGCCAGGAAGGTGGCAAACCCGCTTCGTATGAATTTGCCTTTTTGGCAGGGGCATCGTCAACTTGGATGAAACCGAACACCTCCAATGCTCCTTCACTGGAAGCTTGCAGTGTTTCTGGATGAGGTTCACGGGCTCGGCCCTCGCCAGCCACCCTCTTCACCGAACACAGCGACGTCATTATTCCCCGTAGTCTCAGCTCACTACAAGTTAAAAGTAATCACAATTTGAACTGCACACTCACATTTTAATGACCTCCAATTTTTAAATGCCACTAAACCCAGCATGCATCCTGCTTTTGCACATACACCGCATATTAGCCACCCAAATGTTCTGGTGAGTCGACTGGAACTGATTACTCAGTATTAAAAGGCACTTTAATATGAAAAAAGAAACTGTGACGTCAGATGCTTTTTCAATAAAAATGCTATTCAGTTACTTTTTGTTTGAGCTGTATTTTAAAGCCCCGCAGGAGTACAGTGTAAGAAATTTACTGTTTTGTAGAACAACAAACCTGGAACAACAAAGTGCTGAAGAAAGGAAAAAGTCAGCAGAGTGTCAGTAGACAGCTGTGCACTCTCACAGGAGTCAACACATTACTAATGCTCGTGTATTAGTGGCTAGTGTGCACGTTTAACTCAGATGTCAGAGGTCATTTTACAGAAAACACACCTGTTTTATAATTATTTGTATTTTTTGGCCGGACCAACAGGTAGTGCAGTAATAGCCTGCAGCATCAGCACAATGTTTAATACGTTTTCAAAACTGGCAGACTGCAGACAGTAAATTATCCTGTTGTACACGTTTCACAGAATCTCAGTTATAATGTCTGAGAAATTGCACTCAAATAAAGACAAAGAATAATGAAGCATACCCTGAGACAACAAACTATTGTGATTGTGAAAATGCAAAAATGTATTGGCGAGATTCAGCATGTTCCCCCATTTCCATTCTAGTCAATTGACAGAACTTTAATCAACATAAATCTATTAATTTCTTCAGTCAGCTTTTAAGCATTAAAGCTTAACATTTGCCTTTTTTTTTTTTGTCTATATTGTATATTGGATATCTGTGGGTTTTGAGGACGTCACATTATTCTCTGGGAAGTTCTAATAGATCACTCTTCATGATGAATCAGTTCTGAGCAATCATTTCAGAAACATATCTCATATCTTGTACATCAATAACGCACAGTTATACTCACTGACAGTGTTTTTGTAATCCTCCCTCATATCTGGCAACCACAGTATTGTTAAGCTTAGTGGTTAGGGTCATCCAATCCTCCAACATGAACCTAATTCCTAGGATTACTGGGCTGAAATTTGCTGCTGCGGGGTGAGTTTCCTGTGACATTCGACTGGTGTTTTGAGGAGCAGGATGACTGATAACGACCCGGGGTCAGTGTGATCCGAGCCTGCAAGGTGCACTCGTCTACCCTGGCTGGCTGCAGCCAAGGAATGGAGCACACACTGACAGCTGCAGCGTCGTGTTGAGTAAAGTGAATGTAAGGAAACACAGAGAGAAGGAGACAGTTGCTCAACCTGTCGACAGCTTCTCCATAATTCAATAAGTCAAGGTGGAGGACCATTCCTGCGAGGCTACAGCAGCTCCGTAAATAGCTGTCTAGCATGATGAGTGCCTTTTTTTTTTTTTTTTGCTTTTTTTTTTTTTTCCATGGTAATCTTGCCCGTCTCTCTCAACAAGCCTGCGAACATAATTGAAAACACGGACGTGAAAAAACACAAGTTTCACTGACACAAGGAATGTTTCTTTGTCCTGGACGGTTACGCTTTCACTGTCCTGTTTTAACACGTTCCAAGAATCTCTGAATCTGTCTGCAGGTCAACGTGTTCAACAATGCGCCGCTTGTTCCATTATCTTTAAAATGAAATTATTCATCACTGTTTTCATGCACAATGACAATGTTTCTCGTGTTTACATTGCCAAGGAAATACTGTTCTGACAGCGTGCTAAAAAGGAAAACATTTATTTAAGATTTCTGGGCTTGATTGTGCTGTTTGTGAAATTTGTCTTTTCAATAAGTCAGCTTGAAATTCACGTACGCTGCCAATGGCGTCTGTTTTTCTTGTGTGCCAAAATTCCTCTATGTTTTTTTTTTGTTTTGTTTTACAACCTCAAAATATTAGCGAAAGCAAATCACAGAGAGCAGTGTAGACAGTAGTTAAGGACGTTTCAACAAACCTACCGCAGACTGTTGCTTCAATTTCCTCTTCAAATTCCCCCTTTTTGTCAAAGAAAAGGGGCATTTCAACTTTCCCACCATCTCCTCTCAATATATCTGCCCCACTCCAATTGTGACTTAAGTCTCTGTTGGACCCCAGCCAGCATGTTAACTCCAGCTAAATCAATGGATTAACAATTTAGCCCAACCCCACCACACACACACACACACACACACACACACACACACACACACACACCACCACCAACAACACTAATCTTAAGGAGCTGACCTCGGCCAACAAATGACCAAATTCACACAAAATGAAGACCCGCCCCCACCAACAATGTGCTCTTTCCTTTCTTCTGTCCTTATGAGAGGCTCCTATTGAAGCAGCCAGCCACACTTGTAGAGATTGTGGTGACAGATCGTCAAGTACCTCTCTGTTAAACGAAACCCCACCATCCTTTGGGGTTCGATTTAGCCGGCAAATGCTCACCACAAAAACAGCAAGGGTGGGAATCCAGCTTAAGCAAACTATCTTGCATTTATAGACGGGATTACTATCTCCTTAGCTCATATTCCCACACCAAATTAGTCGTTGGTGTTGTAACGGTAGAAGTGATGAGTGAATGAATGAGTTGCCTCTCCGTGTGCCTTACGACTTTAGCCTATTTGTGTTACTCTGTCTTAATTTACGGCCGATAGCGCTGGTTTCACTGCCTCCAGTTTGCGGGCAGCGCTGGTTGTGACCCATGAGGTCAGCGTTACTGTTGAACCCGTGCCATAGCGTCTGGTACAGCCGAGCGGGCAATGTGCAGCTGTGCAGGGCTCGGGGGCTGGAGGGCCACTCACACACACACACACACACACCATGTTGTCACACTGTTTGTCATTCCACATGTCAGTCATTCTGAGTTCTCCCAAGCCAACATGAACACATTTTAGTAAGAGGATGCAGGAGGAAAAGTTCGGCCTCTTCCTGTGTTAGCATCAGTGTTTCCCATATTTTAAAGCTTTCCCATGCCGTCCAGTGTGAATATGTTCCAAGGGCTACCATTCGTGACAGTTAGTTCATATATGAAGTTTTGTTTAGTTTAGGCATTTTTTTATGATCACGATTATAGATCATGCCACACCAAAAATGCATGATTTAATAAATGTCCAAAGCAATTGGATTCCAAAAATGTGACATGTGACTTAAGCAGATTTCATAATAGTGCTTTAAGGGGTTACAGAGAGAGTCTACATGTGCAGGCTTTGTAGATTAACACAATAGTTATCATGCACCTTCATTTGGAGAACACTTAAACTGTGATTGTGATTTGTTGTGTTTTCTGGGTAACGCTTAATTCCACATACCTGTAATTCCTTAATCGTTTCCTTGAAAGAACTATTTAATCCACACAGTATGTCTGGATTTGTCTGCTCGCCTGTTGACAAATTCCACATTTTGCACGTTCAGCTGCCGTACTCGGTTAAAGACTCAATCCTGGCAATTCATTGACACAAATGAAGCTTACAGATTGAACACTGTCTCTGTTTACTCAGTAATTTTCCAGTCCCAAATTACATAGCTCTGTCCAAACTTCCTTTGAAATGATTAGGAAATTACAGACCCATAAAATAAAGCGGTATCATTTTCTTCCTGCATGCTTCTGACGATGGTGGAGAATCTTAATGGAGAAGGAAACATCAAGTAAGTAGAAAAAAAAAAGGCTCAGTAATTTTCTCCCTTTCATTAAAGCTAGACATTTTGTGATCCAGCAGAGCAATTTTCATTAAAAGTGGTAGTCGAGCAACTATCACTTTTCCACACCACAAAGTGAATGAAATCATATAAACACTTTGGCTATTAATGGATGGAATGATCTCCTGTTTAGTAGCACTGGCAAACCTGTGCACTGAAGTGGCTGAAAGAGTGAAAACACAGAACCATGACCTGATAATGTACAACACATTAATCTTGTGTTGAAGTGGTGCTATCAATGGGCAAAAATTTATCGCTGAGCTTGAGGCATCGAGATCAACCCAACATTGACACTCAGATATTGTGTTATATTGGTAACAGTCAAATCCTGTTTTTATGTCCCTTATGGCACAAAGAGATGTGTTTGATAGCTGCAGTAAGCAACAGGCTTATTTTCTCCATCATGGACTCGACAAAGCCAGGTCTTATGATGGCTGCTCAGTGTTTGTGGCCTGTTTGTCAGTGGTTTGTTGCAGCATCGCCCGTCCATCCCTTTTTTCTCCCATCTCATCTCATTCTACATTCTCCGGGTCAGAGGCGCCTGGTCGAGCCGCGGTGCCATGTATCCTAATCACATAAGCACACGGGCTAATCCGTAGGACAGCTGGGGAATCTTTACTGCACAATTGAAGCATGAGCTGGACAGCAGCTTCATGGCCCATCTCTGTAAACCCCCTTGCTTTCATCAGCCTGCCATTGTAACCCCCATCCCACCAACACACACACACACACACACACACACATAGTCACTACAACTAATTTCCCCACCGTCACCACACACGCAGACACAAATGAGTGGTCGTAGGTCAGCACAGCTGCTGATAGAAACTCCCAGGTCCTCCTCCACGATTCACAGTTGTACAACTTTCCCTTATGTGCTTATATAACATCAACATTTTGGGAGAAAACAAAACCCACAATTTGTCCCAGAAGTTAATATTTCATACATCCCTGATGCACAAAACAGGTGGTGACCTGGTTGAAGCAAATTTTCTCCTTCACAATTGTAAATGGCTGTTCGATGCTGACATTTAATGCTGTGTAGTGACGGTATTGAATATCCATTCAGTGATCTCCAAAGTACTTACTGTCCGGGTGAATTGATGGACTGAGGAGTATATGTCCATCGCATACATCCTACTGGTGATACATCAGAACACTCTCTTGTCTAGGCTATCTACCATGATGAACTGTTTTCCTCCAAACAGTCTCTGCTAGAGCAGTTAGAGCATCCATCTCCTCAGAGATTGTGATGAATAATGGAGTAATAGGAGGAATTTCCTCAAGAATAAAATGTTTCTAACCCTGCACCTCGCCTGGAATACACTCCAATTCTCCTGGTGCAATTGCAAGTGCGGCGGGCTTGCCAAAAAACCCAGGCGTCTGCACAGATCTATGTTTATCCCATCCCCCTAGAAACCCTGCTATGGGGTCTCTGGGGCTCCCCCTACCCCCCCCCCCCTCCAAGTATATTTGCCAATGAAAGAAACACATGCTCCATTATTATTTATAGAATAATTTGTTTGTTTATTATTCTATTTTTCCAGAAGGAGAGTGTCGAATCAGGTCCGCTACGATTTCGTACAATTTATTAGCTGTATTGAATTCTTCATTTGGACGTGGGCAGGAGTGTAGCGCGTTACAACAGGAGGGGGGGGGTTGAAAAATGAGGTTTGTCATGCGAAGCTGACATTTTTATGATTGTGAGCGAGTGTTGAAAACCTCCTGAGCCAGTTATCATCATTATCCATCGCATCTTGTGAGGAGGCCTCGGACGTGGTCAATGAGCTGTCTCCCTTGTCGAGGAGGGGGGAAAAAAAGCTGAGGAGACCTCCAGTATGGAGCAATTCCCTTCCAGAAAAAAAAAAAAAAAAACACTGATAGTTTTTACAGTGCATGTATCACAAGACATATTCGGGATTTATTACAGTTGAATGCTATTCCTGGTGTTTAATCATTTCAGCAGGCTGTCGTGTAATCTTAACTGAAGTGATTATTGAGTTAATATTGCTGTTACCCAAGGAGTATATAAATGAAACGTGTCTCTGTGTCACTAACAGCGCAATAAACCTTTTCACTCAACTTGACTGACAGCCTGATTCAGACAAAGTCATCCTTGTTGGAGCAGCAGATTCTCACCAGCAGATATATACAGTACACTAAGTATTTTTCCTTGATGCACTGCATTTTCTTAATTTTCTCCTGTTTAGAGAGATGCTGAGCTCACATGTTTTTCCAGGCACGACGGACAAGCAGGAGCTTTGACAGGTACTTAACAACAATCAAAAACAGTTATAAACAGGGTAAGCTATTGGGCAGGGCGCGGGAAGGAGGCGAGGAAGGCACATACCCTTCAGACCCCTATCACACTTTCCAGAGAGGAACTCGCTTTTTCCCAACGCGCTGAAAAAAAAATCATAAATCTGTGAGTTCCACAGACCTGCGGCATGAGCTAAGGTGTTTTCATAACGCTCGGCACATATGTTTCACCCAGTGAGCTTGTCTTTAAGCAGCTGATGCTCGGATTCTCATTAATCACCCTCGAGTCTCACATTTTTGTTTTGTTGAAACCTTTGTCATATTTTTCTTCGTGGAAATGATGGTTTGAATTTGTAATACGATGCCCCCTTGCACAGGCAGCTCTACTTGATTTTGGTGCCTTACTTTAGTCTTATAGATGGATAGTTAATATTAAAGTAAGCAAACTGACATTACTGTGTTACTTTCTTGACTACTTTTCTTCTTTCATTTTTTTTTCACAAGAGACGTCTGTAATTTGTGATTTTGCCTTTGTGCTCTTCTCGCTGGTTTGAATTGGGAGGGTCTCGGTGAGAAAACGCTGAATTCACATTTTTCTGTGCACCAATCAGAGTTTAGTAAGGTTGAGTAGTGCTGGACTATTTCTTGGCTGCACAGTGACTTATTATCAGTTATCAGATGTTTCCAGCCTTTTTGCTAAGCCTTCTTCAGATTTATCAAACAGACATGAGAGTGGTATTGATTTTCTCATCTCATTCTAAAGTGGAGCTCTTCCTTTTAACGCTCAGTTCACTGTCTTTTTTTGCCACTAGTTTACGTGTTATCACCACTGCATCTATGCATTTAATGCAGTGAGGTCAGCGTCCACTCACATGACCCGACACAACTAGACCACAATGAACCCTCCTCAGCACATACGCATCCTGTGCAGCGAGGTGATGCTGGAATAACACTTCCAGCAGAATTATCTCACCATCCACTCTGTCTGCTTCACAGCCCCGTGTTCATGTCTGAGCCGACCGGGAGGATGAGACCGGGAGTGGAAGGTAGTCAGGAGGAGGTGGGGGGGGGCATATCTTGCTTCTTTTTTTTTTGTTCTACCTTTTTTTTTCAGTATGTGCTTTAGTTGCACCCACTTCCTTCATGGTAACAGCTGTCAAAACATGGTCGGATTACAGCTCACCGCAAAGTTACAGCTCATATTAGAGCCTGGTACCAGGCAGGAAGTTAGGAGGAGTCCAGCAAGCGGGGTACATTAAAGCCTCTCAGTTTCTCCGAGCAAAGCAGCTAGGACCCAGGGGAGGAATAGCTAACACCAAGAGGGTGCTGCTCCTGCACTGCTAATTTAGGTACACGTGTCAGGGATATCATGGGCTTTTCCACTGATGTTTTAGGTATTAGGACAGATACACTCAATAATTGTATTGTTTTCGCAACCAGACGCGAAGTTCCTATTCACAGCCCGGGATCACAAAGCCCCTTTTCTCTTGGATTAGCCGAGCTTTCGTGGGCTTGTATGATGAGGCCACGAGATATTTGGGAGATTGTTGAGAGAGAAAACTCCCTGAAATCTCCAGTCATCTGCTGAGGGAATAGAGCTTGTTGAAATAATATCAGTTCAGCGGGGCAATTCTCCCGCACGCACGTATGTCCGACCGACGAAAACCCAAAACAGAAATGTTTACATCTCGCGCTAATGAGTTTCATGGTAACGTTGTTTGACATTGAAGTGAAAACATCATTGCCGTGGTGCTGCGCAGTGTAATATGACAGAGGCCTTGATAATCAGTTTACACTAAATCAATATAAAATGTCATAGCAAAGTGAGGGTGATCCTGCATGAAACTGTGAAAATCCAACAAGGTCTGTATCGAATTCCCATAAACACTTAACCTCAGCAATGACGTCAGATCACAGAAGGATGGCTCTCCTGCTCCGCTCGCTATTCTTCTATCTAAAGCTGGACCTCAGACTTTTCCCAGCCAGTCCAGGGATTTGAACAGGAGACTCTCCGCTCTTCCTGTCCCATCTGCTGCTGTAGCAAAGGGGAAAACCCCGAAGCGACTGTGTTTTTAAGAGGGTATTTTTTATCTTTTTGCTGAATTGAGTTGGAGGCAGAAAACCTATGAATGATAACCCGTCTTCAAAAGTTTATGTTCTGCACAATTCATTTTAAGCTTTGGATGAAACAATCTCAACTCACGGTCCACTGACTTGCTTGTTCCATAGCTGTCAACTGCATCATTTTTAAGTCAACACAAATGAGAAGTTCAAACTAAACCACATCTGCTGGTTTGATACGACACACTACACATACAATCGAACGCTCCAAAACAAGTCAGTGAATGAAGCTTTAGTTGAGATTGTCCTGGCACCTGCTGTTTCCAGTGTCATGACTGAACTGTCAAGATCAACATTTTGAATTTGATTTGCTTCCGCTGGCAGAAAATCTATCGTAAAAAAACGGATGCTGGTGAACTGGAATAAAGGAACAGCATATTATGACCAGCTTCATGTTTTTGCAGCCATTTTTGCCAAAAGCAAAGGCTGGTAGCATTTAGTTGAACTTCCATTGTGGTGCTGCAAATGTCTTTGTTAAGTCCTGTGAGTTGTTGCCAGGACTGTTCGTTTTTGCAGAAATTTGGATGACTTGAGAAAAATCAATGCAGCTGCAACTGGTGGATTATTGTTATCATTTAGTCTATAGACACAGTGTTATGGAACAATGTTATGAAAAATACTCCTCGCTTTTCCTACAGCCAAAGAAAACATGAATAAATGTGTGTTTCTATAGTTTGATTTCGGTGATTAACAGTAGCAAACCTTTAAATGTGAATATCAGAGTGCAGTTTGATAAATTACTTCAACAATTATTTTTGCTGATCAACTAATGAACAGCACTACATAAAGACTATAATGACTTGTACTTCAGGTTTATCATATCATATGAAATTACCTCAGGGAAACTGACTGATTAAACTAAATGTTCACTAAAGAGCCACTGAAGAATGAAACCACACATGAAATAATTTAAAAATTCATTTATTATTTCAGATTTTCCGCCTTTGTTATACAAAGATGTTAAATAACTTAAATACATTCTTACCAGTCATTTGTGATCTGTTTATACCTACAAGCTATACACATGAGGTAGAGGAAAATAATTTAGGGTTCCCATAAGACATGAATAAGTGAACATGGACAAAGCTTTGTTGGTGTAGTATCATCACAAAGGGCAATACATGGTTGGTGTGTTTTCTCTTTGTTTTACAAGCACAGCACAAATCCTAACAAAAAGTACATGTACATGTAAAGTGATCCAAAGGTGAGTATAAACTAGTCCACGCTGAAGCAATCAGGAGTTTATACGGCATCATATGGTGATAACCAACATTACAAAGTCTTTTCACAAAAGTAGATTATACAAACAGATCAAATCCTATTAAAAAAAAAACAATAATGCTGATGACTGATTTTGTTTGAATACTCTCAAAAATGTGATCATGATCGTGCGCATGAATAAAAGACAGCTAAAGGTGAGTTGATTCTAAATTTGTTAGGATTTGTTAGTGCTTACATAACAGCAAATGATGAGATATGAAATGAAGTATGTTTAAAGTATACACTGCTTCTCGAAGCCTCCACCCTCAAAAAAAGGAACAAACACCCAAAAGAAAAACAGAGTAAAAAATACAGGATATAAAATCAATTTAGACTTTGACGTTATTTACACTAAACACATGCTCATAATATATTTAAAAATAATTTATCTTTTATTTTTTTTCTACAAAACAGAATTTTGTACATGATCCACTGGCGACTAAACAGTGCAGGTTTGGATTTGAGAATATGGATGACTGTGACGTCTGAAACCCGGCTGGCTGCTGCATCATGCTCCTCTTTCTCGGAACTTTCTTCAGAACTTTTCAGGCCTATGTACAATCTATAAACAAACAAAAATGCTCTTGGTGTGCATTTGGTATTCCTGTCATGCCTGTTTTGAATTCGTTCAATAGTAGAGAACCTCAGTGTGTTTGGGCTGAGGGGTGTGTATGTGTGTGTGTGTGTGTTGTGAGTCAAGAGCACACACACCGAAACCTGTGGGAAGCAGGCATTTATGCTTCGAGTCTCAGCATAGCTATTATGGTTTCCATGTAGCGTGCAAAGTTCTATGTATATGTTTTGACCAGTCTTTATTTGGCATGCCCTCTCATATCAAAATGCTTGGAATTCATCCCCTCAGGACAAATAACTCATGCAAGGTTTGTTTCCTAAAGCATGAGATTGCTGTCAACGACGGTGGTTTCATTTCAGATAACATAATATTGTGTATAATGTGCGATAATCATCTTCAAAGACTACACCGTAATAAAGGTGAAAGCCATTTTTTAAGGATGCCTGGCATGGTGCTGCTTCACTGATTACAACCTGTAACCATCTTGTTCCAGCAGCCGTGTGCTGTTTCCACAAAACGTCTCTTATTGCCACCAATGTCTGTTTCAGTTGCTTGTGAGAGTTGAACATGTGCCTCACTTTTGTCTCTATACCACAGGAGAAGAAACCTTTGCTATTTACAATTTAAAAAGAAAGGAAAAAAAAAAAGATTCTGCACTGCACTGTATCCGTAAATACAGATCTTAAAATACTTTAAAGGGCTTTTGGGCTTCAGTGCGTGAATGGCGCTATAATACAAAGCTGGGTCCCTCACTCAGTAGTTAATTCACACCCATCTAAAACAAGGCATATCTTATAGTATATAACATAATGAGAGTGCTGAGAATACGATGAAATATTATTGTCTGCATTGTTTGTGTGTACAGAGATTGATTCCATGGTGACGTCTTAAAGCAATCATTCAATATTTTAAGGCATATGATCACTTTCTTGCCAAGAGTTTGAGGCGGACGTTGAAACCACTCTTCTACCTATATATAATAATACAATATTATATCTTGTCTTTTTAATCCACACAAAAACTGAAGTGTAAGTGAAGACAATGGGAGACAAAACAGGCCAATTAGTGGGAGTTAGAGGTGCTGAGTTTCCCCCCTGTGTTCCATCATTATACTAAAATGAACTAACTGGCTGGAGCCTTATATTTAGCAGTCAAACATGAGAGAGGTGTCAGTCATCTAACTCTGGCAAATAAAGTGAACACATGTACTTCCCCCAACATGTCAAATTATTCCTTTAAACTGTCACTGTAGTTGCATGGGAGGGCTCACTGCATTGTGTTGTCTGTGTCACTTTGTGCCAAGCAACAATACAAAAAGGCAAATTAGCTCATGTCTTATGACAACTTCACTGACTTCCGAATGAAGACAGCGGATTTGCAAAACTCCAATGTTTGCGCCAATTTGCAGAACACTACGCAAATATTATCCTAATAAAATCTATTTATATTAGCTACGAGACTTTCGCTTACATCTTCACTCGAGCAACTCTGCACGCACGTCAAGTTCGTTTACTGCCTCAGTTGCCCCCACGCCGTTCGGACTGATTGACGCAGCTCCCACTGCACATGCTGCACGTCTACATGTGTTGAATATGGCTCAATCAAATGGTGGCAGCTGAAGAGGAAAGAAGGATGTGAAATGGTAGGGGGCTACATTCCTCCCGTTCTCCACAGTTTTCTTTGCAACTTCAAAGCATTAAAAGTTAAACAAAAAGAAAAAAAAGAACTAATAAGTGGATTCAAGCTCTTGCAGAGCTCCACAATTTCTGCTCCGAGTCACACGTGGACCGTTTTGCTGGTCAAGTGATCACCTGCTGCAATGATGTTGGCTGTAATAACAAGGCCACTGTCATCTCCAACTTGGATGTTATTTGTATTTGCACAATTTCCCTCCTGTCTTGCCCAAATAGTTATAGTGGTTTAAGTTATTCCCTGAACACTGGTTCGCTCAAGGCCGAGAATAGCCTAAACTGACTGGTTTAGTTATTTTCTGTTAATGCATTTACTAACATCTTCATATTATATTATTACAAAAAAAAAAGAAAAAATGAGATCTTTTTTTTTCTCCCTGTGAAGGAGTAGTCCCAAAGGATCTATAAATTATCCACAGCAAGACGACGGACACAAGTGTGCTGCTTTCCAAAGGGCCTTGTCAACATGAATCAAGAAGAAAAACGAGCGAGAGCACACAAACAGCAAAACATTTGTGTGGTTAGTGGTTTGTTTTAACATAGTTAGATAAGTGGCTTGTATAATATCATTACAATATAACTGAATTTATTTACATACATATGCAAACACACAATGTGTGCGAGTGTAAATATGTGCGTGTAGAGTAAATCTTACACCCTGTCTTTTTTTTTCTTTTTAGCAGTCTCTGAATATGGATTTCATTGCCATAAAAGTCGTCATTGGAAACCCCCTCCCCCCCTCACTATCCCCTCATCATGTGCTCACATACAAACACACACATGTAAAGATTGACAAAGACACACACGCACGCATCATTCTTCTTTGGGCAAGGCCCCAAAAACCAGTCTGTTGGTGTTACTGTCCTTGTGTTGGATCCTCATTGACCGGACACTAATGTGTTTTCTTGTAAAACAATGCAAATGGATTTTTTTTTTTTTTAATAGGAAAATAAAAGCTTCTCTCTTCAAGGCAAAACCGTGATAAAAAAGCTTGAGATGTTGACCCAGTTGTCTGAGAAGGTTTTTTTTTTTTCATCTGCAAACCCCAGACACAGGGGCCACAGGAGCTCTGAAACCCAACCCACAGAAATCCCTCAAAGTGCTTATTGCTTCTCCATCGGCTCGCTCCTCTTTTGTTTGCAGAACACTGTTCCGACATCGGAAGCAAAACCTTGTTTGAGAACAGAACGACTACTCCTCTTCGACACAGCCTTCTTTCACTTGCTCCGCTGATCGTAGGGTGATGACAGGGGGGGCCCCCGGTTTACCCTTTGCAGGTATAGACCTCTTCTCTCTGTGTGCACTGCTTGCATTCGACGTAGCAGCACCAGCGCACCTGGCACTGGCAGGGCCGGGTCACCTCCCGACTCTGAGTGTTGTGGCCTCGCCCGCAGCAGATAGCGTCGCAGTTCTTGTCCTTGTAGCACTTGCGGGCAGCCGTGCCCGACGAGTACTTGCTGGGTCTACAGAAGCTGGGCGAGTCCTCAATGTGGAGCAAGTCCATAGTGCGAGGGATCTGATCGTTGAGGCCGGGCAGAGGCTGAGGCTGCTGCTGCTGCTGTTGCTGCTGCTGCTGCTGGCTCCGGCCGGTGGAGATCTCTCCCTCCCCTGTGGCCTCGTTGGTGGAGCTTCCGACCTTGACGGAGGTCTCGTAGCGCTGCTTCAGCTGCTTGCCGATCTCGTGGAAGGGCAGGAGCTGCCTCCAGCAGGTCTGGACGGTGCAGGAGCCGGAGACGCCGTGGCATTTGCACGTGGTCTCCACTCCGGCCTTGATTACCTGGTTCAGAGACAATGAAATACTGTTGACTGCCATGAAAAACATTAAAGGAATGTAATGAAAGCTATGTGATTTAATGAGCCTTTGTTTAGTAAGCATCATTTCAAAGAGCCAAATTACCCAAATATGCTCACAATTAGGGTGGAGTGCTGTGGTTTTGTGAAGGAATGTAAAGGTACAATGGAAAATTATTACATCCACTGCTCTTTTTGATATCATCATAAAAGGGAAATAACAGAGGCTTCGCTTATTGCATGTGAACTATCATCGACATAATTCTGAAGGTGAACAATATAACACTTTGTCTCAGCCTTCATATAAAAAAGCAGAAGAATATTAGTCGGAGGGAGGATGGATGTGTTATGACTACGGGTGACATTTTGATTAAACTCAATAACTGTTATTATGATAAGTGAGGGGAGCTTTTTCCTAAGAGAAGTACTTTCAAAACAATCCATTCAGACAGCCAGCAGAGGAGACTTTAATATGCTGGACACTATTCTCATCCTTTTACTGTTTTGAGTTGATCAACCCTGATTATGTCCGAACACAGAGAATATGTCATGCAAACATTTGGAAAGTGGAAGAATAGTAAAGAAAGTTTCTCTTATATAAAATCACACATAATTGGGAGTGAAACATAGTAGTCGTCAGCAAAAATGACGGCAACACGTTTTAACACTACTCGGCCTCCTCGCGGTCAGCCAAAGTTCACTGCAGCATCAACCGCAATGTCAAAAGCAGTGTGTGTGCGAAAATCAATGACAATAACACATTGTCTTAGATGAGGTTTGGATAGCATCTACAGTTCTGTTCTCAGACTGCGAAAGAGATCGGGGGAACAGGAAGTGCATATTCATCACACCAGCAGGTCAAGAAAATTTGATAGGTCAGCTTTTAAATGTCGGGGGGGGGGGGATGCAGAGTCTAGCACATTCCAACTTCGTCCTCCGTGTGGGAATTCATCCTGAACTTGTGCGGTGCACCTCACTACATGTGCAAATCACAAAAAAGAGCAAAAACAATGTTGTAAATCTTTTATCACAAATAAAATCTCCCGAGAGATTGGATTTTGGAGAGCCAAGCTGAAAAGGAAGAGCCTGCATTGGTCTTTTGGGAGAATTTTGTGTCTGCTAACATTTGGGAAGTGTGCCTCGGCTATAATTCATTTTGAAACCGAAATGAAAATGGCTACAATATGAGAAAAGCCGAGTAAAAGCAACAGATTCCAGACCTTCAGTTTGCTTTGGCTTGACAGCTTAAGACCATTCCCTCTTTTTTATTTTACTATTAAAAACACTTCCAAGATGAAAAACCCATATTTGCTCACCACAAACAATTGCTGAATTGTGCCAGAGCACAAATGAGAGCAGTTCCCTATCTAATCTGCGAGAGAAAACCAAATATTGACTAATGAGCACTTTCAGATTTCACCAAATTTACAGTGGCAATTACTTTAATCAGGTTTCTTTTTTTCCAGGTTTCTTGGAGATGCTTGAAACTCTACACCGTTTTTTCAGTAAATTCACTCTCCCAAGATGCCCTGTGTATAACTCTATCAATGTCATGCTCCTGTGGTCATAATAAATTCCTCTTTGCTCATTTTAACCGTGTATTTGGACAGTGTGTTTTGTCTTGGACGACGTTCATTCACTCGTACTGTAGTGTTTAAACTCCAGCATCACAAAAGCAAAACCATAGATAGTAGTAGAGTATATCCGGGATAAGGTGCACAATGAATTGGCACTTCACATTGCTGTTTGTCTACATAACTGCACAGACTGTTTCATATTATCACAGTTTTCCCACCACTTAGCCGATTCATGTGCAGCCAACATTTCTGTTTAAATACTGTCTGTGAGTCCAAACGAACTCTGACTCCATTCAAACTGTTTTCTTGATGTGTGTCCTGGTTTGGCCGCATGTGTGCATTATAACTCAAACTGAGTTACAAGCTGAGGTGCTTTAGAATTGTTGAAATTATGACTTTAATCAAAGGCAAATTAATATGACAGTCGGGTAAATATACTGCTATGAAATTATTGTGCAGTTAACTTTTATCTTTGCTTTGAATGCAACTCCCTGAAACCGTTCTCACATCACAGAAGTGGACTTGAATAATTCTCTGCCGCAAATCATTTTAGTCAGATTATTAGCTAATAAAATACTTCTGCTGTTAAAGTCAAAGGCAAGGTATGATAATCAATGAAGAAAAGAAATTTAAATAAGAGCTTAAAGGAGCACTCCATCAATTTTGTGATACACTTTCATGAAGGGTTGGGACTGGGAATCAGATCATATCAAAGATATTCTGACTTTTCATCGTAGGTATCAATCTCCAAAAAAAAGGATCCCACACTTCCCATGATGCAACTTGATAGTATCTTGTGCTTTATGCCAAGTAAGCGTTCCACATTATTCAAACTCTACAACTCATTTTGTAAAACAGGCTTTTCGTTAAAAGTTCCTAGTCTCCAAGATGAGTTATTTGGGGGCATTTTACCTTATGAAGCTGTTATGTTTGCAAACAGATGCTTGTGGATACGTCTAACAGACTTGGAGCAACATCAGCATTCATGATGAGAACAAAAAGAGTATCCTTGTGGGCTGAAAAACCAAAACCTAAGAGATGCTAAAACGTTCTGTAGAAATGAGGCCACCCATACAGTCAGCTGGTAATTCTCTGGTTTTGTCATTAACAAACCGTCGTTGTCTTCTGATCCTGCTTACCTTCATGCCCACATTCGTGTTGTGCATGTCCACTCGTGCACGCAAGTCCTTGTTGGAGCGTTTGCCCAGGAAGTCCTTGACAAACTTGTTGGCGTATTTGAGATTGTCTCCGCAGCCTCCCCACTGCCACGCCTTGCGGTTCTCCAGGTCCGGGGCCTCGTCACACGTGCAGCGCTCCATGCGTCTGGCGCTGCACGCTTTGGCCATGGCATGGGTCAGGCCCGCCGAGGAGATGGCGTACAAGAAGGCTGTCTCTTTAAATCCTGGAGAAGCACAGAAGTTTTAGTTGCTTTCCACTTTGTGCAATATTGGAGAAATTCCAGAAAAGGAAAGCTCATACCTCTCTTTAGTATGTTGGCTCGGTGGCGCCCCTCTAAGGTGCAGTTCCACCTCTCGAAGCGGAATTGATACTGGCATTCTAGGGCGCTCATGGTGATGGCCTCCCTCAGGGTCTCCGCCACGCCCGGGTCTCGTCTGCACATCCTGCGCTGCTTCTTTTCCAGTTTGAGCCGGTCGCACAGCTTGTAGTGGGCCCTGCCCACGTTCTCCTCCGGTAGAGAGTTCAGTGGCAGGATAGACAACGGTTCATTACCTGTCAACCTGGAGGGAGAGATCACAGACACACTCGGTGAACAGGGTGCACAGAGAGCGAGTGGATACATCTTGATAAAGGTTCCAATAAAGCGCAGGATGCCGACCTTTCCTGGATAAACAATGAGAGCTGCAAAAATATACTACATAAACAGCACAGGAAGCACAGCTGGGGCATATAATGCTCAAAAGTTTGGTTAATGTTCAAATGAATTCAGCTGTTCGGTGGTTAATGTTCAGGGGAATTCAACATTTGCTGGAGATTGAGATCAACCTCCAGCACAGGCGTGTCTGTGTATAGAGCGAATTCTCCGCAGAGGTGGAAGAGTTCCTTCTTTTCATAAGAGGTCCTCGACACTGTTTTGTCCCCGTTTCGGACCTCACACACACGGAACGAGTCGCAGCACCAGCAGCTCGCTGTCGACAACGCTGAGAGTTTCAGATGGAGGTTGTAATTCGTCTAAGTGATAAAGCATTCAGATGGTTTGGGGACATATTTTAGACAATGGCATGCAGTGAACGTGTGACAGTCATACCACATGCATGTGAAACAGTAGCCAGCGGATACTTGGTTTAATATTTATATCATATCCTGAGGGGGGGAATGTCACTCACAGCAGCATTGTATAGATTTAAACATGATCACACAGCAGGATTTACACTCTCATTATAGAATCCCCATAACAAAAGTCCAGTATTCAGGATCTTAAAGCTGCAAGCCATTTGAAATATAACAAGCAGAGGTATCAGTTCTAAACATGGTATGGAGAACATGTGGTAGACTCGTGCTCCTTTCGTCAGTTTATTTAAGGGAAGCGTATATAAAACACACAAAGCGGGGACTGCCACATAGCTGGCAAAACCGACGACCAGCGTTCTGAGGTTGTGATGGGGAAAGCAGAGCATTACTTTCATAAACACACACAGGGGACATGACTGTCAGCCTGTGACCATTTTGGTCACGCCAACTGACAGGATTGGCACCGTAGTTGTTCATTATGTGGAATTTCTGGCCTCTTTTACACCCTTAAAGTGAAACTGAAGAATAAATGGATTTACAGAACTCACAAAAGCACACGTTTTTGGGCCAATGTGCCTTCGCAGACTGACTTGGGACATTTAAAGGACAATTTTGTGCATGGTTTGACACCTCGCCTAATGCTGCATTGATAAAATGCAGTACTCCTACTTTTTGCTTTTACGATCGAATCAGGTGTTCATTCTTCATCACTGTTAAACGTGAGCAAAAATAAAAGCACCCAGAGATTATTTTATCTTCACAGAAGGCTTCAATATCACTAGTAATTAGTACCTTTATTTTTGGCATTGACATTATTGCAGTTATTGAAGTTTGTTACATTGAATTTAGCAGTAATCTTTTGATGTTTTGAAATTATACAAATATATCAATTCGTACGAGCAATCTGCATTTTATTATGAAATTGAGACAAACAAATTTCATTAAGATATGACAGCATTATTAAATTATTCTTTCCCTTCTTTCTGTTAAAAGGTTTCCCACTGTGAAGAGTAACCGCAGTAAATGGGAAACCTGCCACATAATATAGTCAGATTTAGCCACTAAAAATGACTCCACAATATTTTTATAAAGGTGCAGAGTACCTGTTTGATGAAGTTAATGTACTAGAAGTGTTGATCTGTCTTCTACATTACTTAAATTTTTAACTTCATTACTGTTTTTCAGCGAAGACTCTGTCACCACTCATATTCGCTTCGGCCTCTAGCAGAAGGTCACAGTAGTTCTCCAACAAGAGATTTGTTTTATTAAGTCCAATAACTGACTGAAATGTTTCCCCTCGAGTCCTCAGTTTCATACCAGTGGACTTAATAGTTCACATATGCTACACGATATTGTCTTTACAATGCATCCACAGCCTCGGAGCAGTCAAATCAAAAAGGAGGCATCAGGGTTTGCTTTCAGATTGGGTCAAATGGTTTCCTTTTTACAAAGCGTGTTTGCCTTTCCTTAACTCGTCTGACAGCTATGAATTTTCAAATGGAAACCTGGCAAGCTGTGTCTTGACTAAGATTGCTCTCCCAACACACTTAGAGAGTAAAAAAATGTATGGTTTGAGGCGTGCAGAGTGAGGCATACACAATGCCTGAGAACTGTGTCTAACTAACATTTTCCTCTTATTTGTTTCATGCTTTGTTAAAACACACCGTGCTAACAAGGCCAAGGAAATATACTCAAAGTGCCAAAACAAACAGCTCCAGCCGGCCCAATGTGTTACATGTGACTGACAACCGTTCCACAACATTTCTATGGCAGGCAACCAGTCGGGGATTGAGTGATGGCGCCACGTGGAGTACCTGCCTGAGTCCATTTGGAACACCAGCGGGGAATTAAAAATCATGTAAATTCAAGTTCAAACATTTCAAATTCACACTACATCCGAAAGCAATTCACTACTGCATATGTCTCCAATTAAAATGTGTCCAATGCATGGCTTGGCAAAGAGGTCTAACTTAAAATGCTGCTCTTAATTCACCCAATACCACTGACATGACGCGCACATTCCTCAGTAAGACATGCATAGTAACACGTATCAGCGTCAAATCTTCCGAAAGCCCACATGCCTGCCAAAACAAGAGGCCATTAGAGTGACAGGCCTCAACTGTCTGTGTGACGTCTGCCTGTCTGAGACAGAAAGATGGTCTGAGTGGAGCTGGAGGCCGGCCAAAGATGACATGACACTGATCTCAGCGCTACTGTCTCTGCGGCTTTATTGCACAAAGGCATATTTCTGGCTAGTTACAAAGACAGCCTGGGGGGCAGAGCGTGGAGGGGAGAGGTTTGAGAGCGGAGAAACACTTCACGTCTCCGGGGAAGAAACTACTGGCTCATTCTTGTGTATGTTTCCACTCTGTGGCAGACCAGAAAATATGTATACTGATTGCATTTCTATTATCTTTATCTAATACAAACTTTTTTTTTGACATCTGCAAGATTAAAAGTTGAGTTGAATTATTCCTCTTTAATTCAAGATTACTGGAAATTAAAGATAACATTTTCACTGGGTGCAGGACCGTGACCCCTGCCCTCACATAAAAGAGTCACTCATTCCAATATGGTGATCTGCAAAAATATATATATATATATCATTTAGCTGCTTGCTGAGGAATGAACTCATTCAGCCCACTTAAACAAAAAGGGAATTTCAATTTGCATTTGCAAATATTCCAAATCTGTACTTGAAATCTTCAGTCAAAAATGGAAAAACGCCGTCATATGTCATCTCAGTGAGGCTCAGTTGTTCTATAACATAAATTGTAACTAACTGCTTTAATAATGGTGAATGAATTATTAACTAAAACTTTATAGATCAGTTATAAGCCTTTGATTAGAACAACTTGTTCATTTGCCAAACTGTGAAAAATCCCTTTGACTGACTGAACCTGATCACCACTGTTCTTCGACAAGTTCACTGGACGTGGACCAAGATCCATTTATGAACAAGCTGCATCAAATGATTGTTTTCATTCACTGATTAATCTGCAGATCATCTTCTTGATTAATTAATTAATTGTTTGGTTTATGAAATGTCAGAAAATATATTGTTAAATTGTTATTACTATGTAATTATTTGTTATGATTAGTTTTAAGTTTTGTCCAAAGAACCAAAATGTAGTGATGTAGAGGACAAAAAAAATGCCATTTTTTTTACCCTTTGGAAAATATAGATGCAAAATTTGGACATTATTACTGGTTTGAATGATGAATATGATTTTTAAATTTTTGTCCATTAATTTTTTGTCAATTGACTGTTCAATTAAAAAACTTTTATAACATCCTTAATATCAAAGAGTAACAATATGCTTTCACAACCTGGCAACCCAGATCTGATCTAATAACTGTGCAGCATTAATTATTATTTACTGACCATTAATGAAGTCACTTGTTACAACTTGTAAACCCTTCATAAAGGCTGTCCTATTATTAAACAGATGCACCATATATTTGCTTATCATATGCATCAGTTAAAATGTAAGTGACGCTCAGGTACCTACACATCATCTCCACAACACTGAATTAGACAGTAAGAACGTGTAAGTGTGTTTTCACATCATGGACCATTTTCTGTAGGTGTTTTTGTTTGAGGTGTTGTTTGAGGTGTTGGCACAGCAACACCAATTACACGTGGAATATAACACCAACATATAAAAGTCATTATTATCCTATGTGAGGTGGGATTCTTGCTGATGTTTGCTCAGCTTTGCTTTTTTTCCATCCACACACTTGCCTCTGCACACTCCTCGCAGACATCACTGACCCACTCTCACGCTGCACCTCCTCCACTGTCTTTCATTCGGTAACACTGCAGTTTGTTTAGTCCTTTCTCTCCGACTGTCACCACCTCCCATTGCCCGTGACATTTACTTTATATACATTTTCCGACGCGGCTGGTTCAGTGAAAATGGTTCATTTCACACCGCGGAGCCTCGGAGTCGACCCCTCGAGGAAATCATTGACTAGCACTAAACTTCGCCATCATCACTCCCTCTCTGGCTTTACATTACAGTCCTGGATGTGACCCTCAGCTGGTAATTCTGCTCCTTCTTCACTGGTTTGGTATGTAAATAGTTAAGGGAGTATAATAATACTTAAGCTATTAGATAGTGGAAAATATATTACCTCTGTTACTTCAACTTTCTTGGCCTAATTGAAATGCCTGCTCCGTGTATAGGGTACCGACACGTATGGCTTTGTAACTGCTGGCGTTATTCATATACTCACACAACCATATATAAACAAAGGCAGCTCAGCCCATGTGGTATAGATTAATCTCAAGAGGCCATCCAAACAGCAAACTTTACAAATATTAGATCCAGCGCTGAAACAATTCGTCAAACAATCGATTAATCACTCGCTCCAGCTTTTAACATGTGAGGATTTGCTGCTAGTCTAATGTGTCGCCTCAGGCTCTGGGAAGGTGTGTGGGGTAATATTTCACTGTTTCTGGACATTTTATAAACATCATCCAACCTGAAAAATAATCGACAGACTTATTGGTAGTAGAAAAAAAGAAATTGAAGTGGAAAGCCAAAGAAACATCTGAGGTGATTTACAAACACTGTCACCATTTTATAGTTTGTCCAACAGAGACAGAGAGTTTATTTTTTCAGCTGTAAATTGTCCTTCAAAAAATGTGAAAATGAAAAATGTTTCTTTTATGTTGTGACAATGAAAAAATAACTATTGGCACATATATCATCGATTTTTTTTTTTCAACTATCAAACATCTGGTATCGGTCTCGCTCCAGTTGCTGTTAGATTTTTTTTTTCACTTATCATAGAGACAGCTTCCACATGTGACATTCATATTTTGTGATAACTACAGTAATGTCAAGATCAATACTTCTGTGTTTCCAAAGTAAAGGCTTCGACTATTGAATTGTAAAATTCTGAAATTACTAAGTTACCAAAGGCAGCTATTTTTTAAAATGTGGAGGTAAGAATGAAAACAACAAAGCAGCAAAATGTCCGTGTATCACATCCAATCCACAGGACTAACAGGTGCTGGCTACCTTTGTGTATATACTTATACATGTGTGTGTGTGTGCATGCGTGCATATGGGCTCTTACTACCTTAAGTCAACACCTACACCTTCAGTCGTGGCTGAACGCGCCCGGGCAGAGAAAGCACAAAAGCCGCAGTTTCTCCATCAGCCCGAACTTGCAGGTTGTGTGGTCTGGTGTCTCCTAGATCACAACTAACCCCCCCTCCTGCTTCTCCTCCTTTTTCCCTCTTCTCCGAACTTCCCCTATTCCCACTGGTCAATTACTCTAAACGAATGCCAATCATTCCAGCCAGCTGTTGGCTCAAAACAAAGCTCCCTCTAGACAAAACCGCCGCTGTCTGTGAATCTCACCGACACAAGACAATGACAGACGTGAACATGTGTCCTGGAACAGTTCAGCTGTCATGAAGACAAACTACCGTGCTCACCTGAGATTAATCTGTGCACATTTTAAAACATTTAACCCTGAGGTGTTTTTTTTTTGCAGGAAATTAAACTCGCCAGTGCCGATCTCCTTTGCTCTCTTTCACTTTTTCCTCCTGCCGTCGCTGTGTTTAAAAATGCTCCTTTTAGGGGGGGGGGAAAGTGTGTGCTTTTCTCAGAAATGTTGGATGAACTTCAGACCACCCTGCCCAAGTCCCATCTGGTGTATCACAGCCCGGGCCATGCCAGAGGTTGTAGGAATGTGAGTGTGTGGTGTTTTCCCTCTGGCCCACTCTCACTATGGCTGACAATGTGCTCCACAGCTTAAACGTGAATAATTGAAGAAACCATGAATCAGTGTCGAATGACTCTCTGGTACAGGGAGTCTCCGGGCTATTGTCCACCTCTGAGAAGTTTTATATGAGAAGAAATCCTGCACTGAACTCAGACATTTTCTCTCCCACAGCCGTAGTGACACCGCTCATTCCCCAAGTCATTAAAACCAGAAATAGGGGAAAGAGTAAACGATTATGTATGAGGCTAAGATAAGATTAGTCACCGGTTGAAAGCACAGGGTGTTGTGACTATTCCTAACAAGCTGTGACTGACACAGTACAGTAACATGACAAAAACGACTCTGAGAACAAAGTAGTACTGATTCTTAGCAAGTCATTGTTAGTTGAGTAATGAGCCTTTCTGCGTAGTAGGGATGTCATGCAATGTCTAGCAATGCACAATGTGAGGGGGGGGGAGTCCACTATCTTGTATGACTTAACAGGATATGACCCAATGTTATATCATCTGCTGTCCCTTCTGGTCATTTACAACCCACACAGGCCACGTCAGACAACTCCCACCATTTTTACTGATCGGGTCAAGTTCCCGTACATGCTCTCTCTTGACATTTTTAAATGTGAATGACACGTTGCATCAGGCACTTTTTCTTAAAGTCAGTGTATTTTCACTCCAGGCTGTGCACTAGAAAAGTCTTTTTGAATTCATAAAAAAAAAAAAAGGAGGGGGGAGGAAAAGTTACTGCTCAGCCTAATTTTTTAATCCACAGCCGTGAGTGCGAGCGCTGGTAGCTGAGCAGTAGGACTCCAGGACCTGGGTTTGGGAATGGGAGTGTGGGGCATGGTAAGAGGTTTAACTGCTATGTGAGAACTCAAGGCTTCTAAGGTCAGCAGCTCAGTTATAGTCACTGTGTGACTGGCACAGATTGGGCGCGCAGCAGTGTCCACATGACTCCCCTGTTCTAGCCTACACCATGGCACAGAGCAGCCCTGTACCAGCGCACCGACGCACCAAACACGTTCAGGCACACATACTGTACTCGGCTCTCACCGATTCACACATGCTGACACAAGACCCGGACTACGGCTGTTTGGTGAGAGAGCAAAACAGCTCGACTGTACGCTCGCTGCAACTCTACAAAGCAGATATTTAAAATTGTGCAGAGACTGGAAATGTCAGGTTTGTTCAGTCCTATTACACTGGGCAAGAGAGCCTCTGTGAATAAACCGAGCATGCAAAGTCAAACCGCAAAATCCAAAACAAAACAGTAGCTGTTTTGAATCACTCATGCCTCAGTAACTGCAAGCGCTGAGTTCATTAATGGTTATTTACTCTCAGTGCTGAAACATGAGTTTTTTTCCTGAAAGGCCAATAGGACACAAGTGCAAAACTGAAAATGATCATCTCATCATTTTAATCTTCTGTGAAATATTAAATCTCAATCGCTCGTTAGGACAATAATTTCCAAGTTAAAGAAGGTGTGTATTTGCCGCACCTGACAAATATTTCTCAGTAGCCTGAGTTTCTGTGCACGTACGCACAGCTCATTTATCGCCTGGGGTGCGAAAGTTCGACTTCTGACAACTGACTGCTGATTAAACCAGCAGTAACCAGTTGAAAGTCATGCAAATGGGCCATTTTCAGTATGAAAAAAAAACCTCCCTCAGGGTTAATCGCAGCAGAGAAAGCTGCCGTGTCAAGGCCCATTCATGTCAGTGTACGTCTGACTGTGTCCATAGTCAAACTAATGCTCAGGCTTTATAAATAAATATGCCTTTTGGGGCAAACTTAAATCTATGTATTAACACCCATTTGGCAAACAGACATATTTGAGAGGACTATCTGAGTGCATGTCAGGTCAGGTTTCTATAGAGTTGTGTTTATGAAAGATGATCGTCCTGATAAAGTGAAGTCAAGATCAACTTCCTTTCATCCTTTATGAAACGATAAATCTTTGCAAACAGGTGCATAAGATTAAAAAGTAATTTTTTATCTTGGCTCCTGCCAAAAGAGTGGTTTTAAATTGTGAAAACTGACAGCATAAAAACAAATTTAGACATGAGAAATGCACTGATATTCTCTCGAACAGCAAAGCCTTAAGTGAGGGTTTGTCAATCTGCTAATCTTGGCTCATGTGAAGTGCCATGTCTCTTCTATCCCCACAAACCAGGCAGAGAAAAACGCCTGTGGTCAAGGATGGAAAACACAGGACATAGTGGTCGCACTAACTAGCATCAACTCATCAATGTCTGACCACTAAAAGTATCTTGAGTCTATATTAGTTTTCCTGTTTTGCAAATTGCTCCAGCTCCATCTGCAAAGATCATCATGCGTGTACAATTTGACCAACAACAGTTTCCTTCAACAGGAGTTTCCTTCCCATATCTTCTGACTATCCACCAATGATATGCACAGCTGACTGCTGGGACAGTCCTTTAACATCAAACATGCCTTAGCTGCGGTCTCTCTGGCATGTTGATGACACCAGAACTGTAAGTGCTTAGGATGTGAGCAGGCCAAACACATTTTAAAAGCCTTACCAAACCATGTAATTCAAAAACATTCAGAAAGACCATGTTATTATACATATATCAGCCCCATAACAACCCACTACAGACACCACTGAAACCTTCATAACAAAAGTGTGTACCACTCTGCAATTTTTGATGATTCAACCTGTAAAATAAACAGTAACACTGTGCATTACTTAGTTTAGAGAAGACCTGATATTCTGTTCAGAGGTGAATTTCTGCTCTGTAAGCTGAAGTTGAAAGACACTTCGTACATGTCATGCAGGTTGACCACAGCTAAGCATACGTGGAACTGTTTTCCTTTCCTAAATTATTTTTACACAGACTTGGCTGCCTTTACATCTGATGTTTTCACATTTCATTTCCCACTCTCCTACTGTTACACAAAAAGGTTACAAAGTGCTGATTGAGGACCGTCCTGCTCTCTCAGAAGGCGCTGCACCACCCTGTGGCATGCACGGGCATAGCAGGCCCTTCCACAGCAGAGCTCTGAAAGCATAGCACGGCTTAGCTCAAATCCATATGTATCAAACAGAAATATAAAGAAAACAAAGCTCTCTCTTTACAGAGGCCATGTGGTCTGTTATCTAAGCCTCCAGGTTTGCGTGATCTCACCACGCTACACGGTCACAGCGCTGCTGCTGAGAGAATCCTATCTTCTTGGCTCACAGTAAAGTGATACCCTTTGAGGTGTGGCTATAGCCACAGGATATCCTATGAAGTTGGGAAATCCCTCTATCAACGGTGCTCCCCGCCCTGCTGCACGTCAGGGCTAATCAGTCCTTAAGGCCTGGTAATGAGACGCCCGCCACCACTGTCTGCCAGGCAACGCCAGCCTGAGCCCACACTAACTCTGCTGCTCCTAATGAGTGGTAATCACCCAGCAGCTCCCCACAAACCACTGCAGGGATGCCGGCACGCACATGAGGCAGGCGAAAACCAGCAGGCGGGAGGGGAGGACGAGGAGGGAGAAGAAGGAAATGTTTACATGAAGCAGCTTAAAAAACAACTTGTAACATTTCTGTGCTGAAGAACTGAGGCTCCTTTAAACTTTAAAACATTGCTGCCGTTTGATACACACCAGGAACTAATTCAGCACAGCGATAAAAAAGCTTTTACAGCTGCAAGCTGGAAAAAAAAAGAATCACTCCTCCTCAGTAAATTTACACACATCCCATTTGTTATCCTGTTGTTTTTGGCCTAGTGCCTCACTTAATGGAGCGCTGAAAACAATGATACCATCTGAAAGGGCATCGGCTCTGCTTCAGGACCAAACTGATGACAGACCGTTTGAGGATATTGCAGTAATTAAATAGCAAGCAATAGCAACCACTATATTTGCTCCTTCCGGATGCTGCGGTGCCTCCGTGATTGGTAAATCCCAGTTGCATGACTGTGGGCAGCTTTCCTGTATATGTCGCACATGAACTAAATAAAAACAAACTCTTGACTCAGTGTTAGGACTCGCATTCAGCACAGTTTACAAGACCGCAGAATGACATGCTTTTTACCAAAACTCAAATTTAAACGCCTCAGAGAGCTCTCTGAGGCCTGACGGGGTCAACTGGGCAAACAAATCACTTCCTCCTCCGACAGTTTACACAATATCTCATCAAGGTGCTGTAACCTATTAAGTCAGGTGAGGAAAGTTCGGCGCACATCTCGCCGACTCAAACTCTAATGATAACGGATTTAGCAGAACCAGCACCTGCCACAACAGGCCGGGGGGAAAAAAAATGAGCGCTCGCATTCTTGTGGCAAAGGATGACAATTTAAGCGGGTGCCTGACTACGCCAGGAATCCCACCCCACCCTCGACTGCGCAGACTACGGGCAGGAGAGATTGTGTTTATGTTACACTTACGCTCCACCGCACTCTGGAAATTGGGTATGCAACATTGACCCTCTATTTTGAGTAAATCAGTACTCAAGAGGCCCTCGGATGCCTCGTGCTCATGGAATATTTATTTGAACAGGTTTGTGTTAGTGTGTCCCACAGTCGAAGCCGAGCAGGACTGTGCCGGAGTGTCACCGGTGTCGAGTTTCTGGGAAGTTGGCCACGGGGCAGTCACATTTTGTGTCTGTGTCACCTGTGCAGGCTCTTTCACTATGTTTCATGTTCCTCAGCTGCGGGACTAAATCATTCACTGACACTCATTCATATTCCCTCCTCACCGGGGGCCGCGGAATAATAAATCTGGAGCAGGTCGTAATAGGCTCAAACGTGTCTCTGTGCAGTACACAGGCCACAGAGAGAGAACAGGCTGACAGAGGGAACTGAAAACAAGTGCTAACTGAATAAGTAAATATGCATTACCATTAGGACCATTAAGGCCGCTGTGAGTGCCAATTTGGCACGTCAGCCTTGATACATACTGCCTGCCAAGGGCGACACTGCTACAGGGAGGGAGGCAGAAACAGAGAGCGGGGTTACATTTGTCCTATAATGCAACTTTAGAGCTGAAACCAGAGACAGAGACAGAGAGAGGGCTTGATACATGCATGAGCATTACCGATGATGACGTTTTACCGAGAAGGGCTGAGATATTTCCATCACACTGAGCTATTACAAGTGCCATACAGCATGTTTGCATCACTCGTATGAGCGAACACTTGTGCAACACCCAAGAGAGCATTTACCCAAAGACACGAAGAACTGTGAGTGAAATACAACCATCGGATTTATTCAGACAACGATTCAGCTCTCCTAAGATAAGATTTTAATACCAACATACCTTATTAAAGATTGGCCTTTACATCCAGGTGAAGGTAAAACCCACTGCAACAGGTCTAAGACACCAGTCTAACGGGCCCTTAGGGGACACTTCTTGTGCTCTCTTGCAGATTCACAACAGTTCCCAGATCACCTAACACTCCTGGATCCTGCACAACACCCATACCTACCATAAATTTGACTCTAGCTGGAAAGGCTTCAAGTGTCATCACTCCACAGTCTATACAGCCATTTGTCTCGGTGTGCGTCTGCACCATTTGCAGCCAAGGGGAGCACTAACAACACCCATCAACACAGATATTTGTGGATACTATGGAAAAGCGCCAAGAACGAGATGCCTCCTCGACAGTTTGAAAGGTGCATTTTATTCTGTCAATTTCCAAAGATTTAGTGGGATTTTTTTTTTTTTTTGGGCTAAATCTGTCCAGTTCCAGGTGAAACATGGCTGCTCTCCCACCTGACATGCTGACCTCATTTGAATGACCTTGGCTTCCCCGCAGGGTGAATTTTCTTCTCTGGCTAAGAGAGAAAAGAAAACTAAGAGTGCAGTTCATGTGAGCCACGCACACTGGAGTTCAGTGCATTAGTAGCCACTCTGAAAGTGGAGGTCATAGTGGGCTACACCTAAAATCCAAGGCGTTCCCTGGGAATGACTTTGAAATATACACCCTTGTGCTCTTTCTAAATTAAACATTATTGTGTATATGATTCATGAAACCCTAATTTTTTCAGATTAATTCCCAAAACACGTGTTCCAAGTGTTTTTTAAAACTGATGGAGGCAGCAAAAAAAAAAACCCTGCCAGAGTTGTGTGATGTTTATGCTGGATGGGGGAATTTTCTGTGCAAGCTGAGCAGACGTTTCGGCCACCAGTTCAGTCAGTCAGATTGCTTTATTGTTACCAGCTGTTGAGTCTGAGGCACTCACCTTTCGCTCCTCGGCTGTTTTCAGAGTCGACTAAGGATATGATTTTACAAGTGTTTCAGCAAAATAATCACCAGACCGCTACCTGCCATTCAAACGGGCCAGGGGCTGCTTTGCAGTGGGCGCTGGCTCAATTGTCGTGGAAAGAATTGGGGTGAGCTCAGACCTCAGCCAACAAGACTGTGTGCATCTACCTATAATAGATGCTGTTTGTTTATGAGCTAAGATGAGGCCAAACCCTGTGCGGACAACCTGCTGCAGCCACCAGCTGTGCGCCGTGCGTCGTGCGTAAACGGCATCTTTTTACGCACGGACATGGATGCGACCAAAACAACTCAATACAGCAAATCAAAATGAATGAGATTGTTGCAAATTAAACTTCGGTATCAGGAAGTTGTCAGTGAGGTAAAATTGAGAGAAAAAAAAGTTGTTACCTGCTTTCTATTTCAGGCACCAATCAAATCAATGAGAGCAGCATCATGAACACACTCAGTCAGTTCCTTACCCAAAATACGCTGCGCTTGGTCCAGGCAAGTTGAGAAGATAGACTATAACTGTGAACGATAACCATCCCAGGAGTAGGTGTCCATCCAGCATTTTGCTGCGGCTCCAGGGCAGATCATTTCGTTTCTCCTGAGTAGCTGTGTAAAATCCCTTGTTGAACGTTCAACACTTCTTATACAGAGAGGAGCTGGGCTGCGCTCCTCCCATCAGCAGAGAGAGAGAGAGAGAGAGAGAGAGAGAGAGAGTAATATGGCAATGCATTCAGAGAGCTGAGCTGATTCACAATTCACTCTCAGGTTTCATGCAGACAAATCTCCTCAGTTGTCTTCATGGTGTGATTGGTGTGACAGTTCCTCCTCTGCCAGCAAGTGTTTGTGCAGACTGAGGTCACTCTCAGCTGGCCTGTGTATGATAAAATACTTGTTTACCTTCAGTCACTGACAGTTTATTTCCAGAATGGGAAAACCCTGAATTTGTACCAATCCAACACAAGCAGGGTGATGCAGTAATACTAGTCCACACATTGCACTGTTTAGAAGTCTTTGAAGTCCATTTTGGCTAAAACATATGTTGGACTTTGCATTTAAAAATGGGTCATTTTTGTGCAGTGGTGCAAAGTGACTAAATAGGTTTACTCCACAAGTACTGCACTTAAGTCGTGTTTTGACGTAGCTGGCAAAACAATTTGCACCACAAAGGCAACTCCACGCTGAGGAAGATGGTGTGATATAATTTAATGCTCCACAACAGACACTGGAGCAATTTTAACACAAGCCGACTTCATGTTGAAATTGTTTTCGTCAACCTGCTGTTTCCGAGTCAGCGATGAACTTTTAGTCTGAAGCTTTGACATATTTAGTTGGTTGTTTAATCGGCCGTTTCCATGTTATGCTTTATAGTCCTATTTCACAAACTTTTAGAGGCAAATATTTTATTTTTCACTCCACTACATTTATCTGACAGCTGGAGTCACTTTGCAGATACACAGGAAACAGATGGGCTTATAAAATATGAAGCATTTTGTTCTGCATTAAACTGTCCAACTATATTAAAAAGTTAGAATTAGTTTCACCTGAACCAGCTACAACAGTGAAAATATATTAACTAACTCAAAAGTTCATTTGCATAACTTTTCATAACTTAGGTGAATTTTTCTCAGGTAGCCCTTCTGTGATTTGCTCACTGTCTCAAAATGTTCTTCTTGGCTTTGCATTAAAGACTGTTTCACTGATATGCCGTGGAAATCGTCGTGTGTGTTGATTTCATGAGTCAAAAAAAACATCATATGCTGCATGAGAGGCTTCCTGTTTAGAGGGTTTTTTAGTTAAAGATTGTCTGAAGTTAAATATCAGTCTGGTCTTGCCTCTTGCGAGACACAGCCATCAGTTCCCCTAAACCACATGCGCTGAGGTGAGTTCATCCGCAGTTCACAATGAAGAAAGCAAATTCGTCCGCAAATATAACTGTAGGCGATTTCACAAGAGCTGAAGACGAAACCTTTAATCACCTTGCAAAATATCATATTGAGCACCATAAATCAATTGGCAAACTATCAATCATTCTGCCAAGTAATGTGAAGCCTCTGGCAGGCCTGCTCTTGAAAAATATTTACTCTTCCTACGCATTTGATTGCATAAGATTTGAAGATTACCAAAACGTTTAGTTATTGTCACAGAAAACCTTCTTTAACATGCAAACACCACTGACACACTTCACATGTTTGTAAAACACATGCATGAACCTATAATGGAGAAAAACTTTATTTGATTCATTCTGATTATGGCTCATCTTTGTTTTCCATTTTATTTAAAAACGCAGACTTAATAGATGGTTAAATGACAGTAATTCCTATCATTTCACCAGCGCAACAGCAATGTTTACAGGTTTATTCTCAAGCATGACAGTCATAACGAGTGAGAAGCAGTATTACGCGTTTGTTGACCTCTTGATTTGTAAATAATATCCACAGACTGTTTGCCAGCTGAGAATGTCTTTAGTCAGGGACAACCCTACTTAACTCCTGTGTAAACACCTTTCAGTGGCTCAGCTACCACCTGACATCTTTTGTGTCCGCACACACCTTGATTTCTGGCACGTAAAGAGAGAGAGAGGTATCTGAACTTGGGAAGGCTCCAGGTTTTCTCAGCTACACCTGGGGAGCGCTCCTGCCAGGAATCGGGATGAAGTCTATTCATTCTCCAATCTCAAACAATATCCAGCCCGTTCAGATCACACAAACAGCCGCAGATGGGCCAAGTGGCTGCGCGGAGCCAAGTTTCTACTGACTGTGTGTGTAAACAAAATATCGGCTCAAATTGGAGATTAAAAGTGAGCAAACTTGATAAGATTATCACCGCCGTCAACAGATAACCAGTAATTCGGCTCTGTGTGGTGTGTTATTGGAGAATGAGTGAAGCTGACAGGTTGACTTGCTGCATTGAGGAAGGTGTTTTAAAGCAAAAGCTAAATGTTTTGGGAAAGGTTCTTATTCCCTTTCTGACAGTAAGATGAGAAAATTGATACCACTGTCTATTGAATTTAAGGATGCAGCCAGCAGCCAGTTAGCTTAGCTTAGCATAAACACTGGAAACAGGTGAAAACAGCTAGCCTGGCTCTGTCAAACTGCAAAATTGCCACCAACTAATTGGCACATTATATCTCATTTGTTTAATTCAGAAATTGAAGTTGAAGTGTGAAAACTTCAAAACCTTAATGACAAGAAGTTGTGTGGGGCTATTTCTTGGCCAGGTGCAGTGGCTTCCTCAAGTCTTGTCGTCACAGTGAAGTTGTTAAGGAATATCTTATCTTTTCATTTCTTATCTTGTGTTTTTTACAGATTAAACAAATGAGATGTTAATGACACTTTAATTAGTGAGCTTTGAACGTGCTGGTAGGCAGGTTGCTACCTTCGGCAGAGCCAGGCTAGCTGCTTCCCCCTGTTTCCAGTCATTATGCTAAGCTAAGCTAACAAGCTGCTGGCAATGTCAATCTCCTCGTCGAATTCTCAGTAAGAAAGCAAATAAGTGCAATAAGTAATTCCAAAAAAATTTCAAACTATTCCTTTATATTTTTCATATTTGTGCAAAATGCCACTTTGCTGGCAAGATGATTGAGAAAAATACAGCAGCTTCTTGTATAACAGGATTAATTAAGTCTTATGAATTGGCTGTGTGCATGAGTTCACTTTCAGCTCATGCTCAATATCGTTTGAGAATTCACACAGGTGAGCGCATGAAAGCACAGGAATGCACTTTTTTTTTTAACATTATCAGCTTGTCAGTCATTCCTAAAGGGCAGTTATTCAAAAGCCTATAGGCCCCCAGTAAGGGCCCTGCTTCTTAATAACACCTGGTTTTAAGGAGATCAGCGGGAGGGTTTGTCAGTACATGACAAGAATGGACACTAATCCCGAGCAATACCCACTGGTCCTGCATGTCTCTTGAGTGGGATAATTGATTCCCACACCCTTCTTAAAACACACTCGCCCCCTCTTCTCAGACCCAGCAACCAAGAAAACAGAGCTTGTTTCATTCTGGTGTCGAGGGAACATGGCCGTGAGGACAAAAGCGTGTGTTTTTTTTTTTTTTTTTTACCAGGGCTCCTATGAGGGTTGAACCGAGGGCTGTCATAAGTGTTGTAGGTGGTAGCCGAAATTTGTTTGGTAATGGACACTAATCTCTTTAGGCTGTCAGGAAATTTCTCTCTCCCTGCTGTTGGGAGATACTACCTGACCCTCCTCTACCATTTTCTGCCTCTCTCATTCTCACTAGCATGCATATATAAATGAACAAAATGCATTATAGATGTGAATATTAAAGATCCTTCTGAAAACAGTCGTATCAGATATCCATGATAAAGTCACCCTTAAGTAACGGCGTAGAAAACTTTGTTTCAGCTCCAAGTGTGACTAGAATACTCAGTTCAGATTAGCCTGCAGTGTTACATTTCTTTGCAATTACAATGAGGTTCCTCTGGGCATTGAGGTTAGTCTGTGCACCGACTATTCAAATGAGATGGAATGTGCTATGGGACGTTGATGGAGCTGGAGGTATTTCCTTGAAAGGAGCGATCTCCTAAAATGCATTGCAATGTACAGGATATATTTTTGACAAACTGCGTGTGCCAGGAATCTGTAGCATATCCATGTAAATTAGAAAAATAAAGAGAAAGGTAAATAACATAATGCGACACAGATTGAATCACCAATGTTAACATAAAATATTTTACCCAAAAAAAAGTCATTTTAAGTAAAGAGCAAAGATTAAATTTCTCCCCCCCTCTCCTTTGAGTCTTATGTATTAGCCTTGGTCTGACCTTGTCTTGATATCACATCCCTGGAGAGGAATGTAAATCGTATCCGTCCAATCCCAACCCAGTTACCACCAAACTCCTCGTTCTCACCACCCCTACTCCGCTGCAGGGCCACATGATCTTTTCCATGTACCAGACATAATTTGTGGCTTAGGTTTGGAGGCTGACGGTGCGTCTGCGCCACTCTGCTGTTTCAGGCGTCGGGTGCACCATGTGCAGCAGTTCTCAGGATTCAGGAAAAGTCCGTCCTCGGGGGCTGGAGAGGTAGCTGTTGTTTCTGAAACCTCAGTAAAAGCGCCGTCAACCTCTTGTGTCGGTTTGATTGCATTGCAAATAGAAATTCAGATATTGCTGCTGAATATATTTTAAAGGAGGTTAAAGGGCAAAATCTTTTCCCGACAAAATAGCAACTGAATCCAGAAAGATACCACTAAAAAGGAGACCTCAAAGCTTGGATGATTACAGAGTTCTTGTTTAACACTGACTCCTGGATTTACTTTGTGTGCAGACACCAAAACAGTAGCTGCAGTTTAAAGAAGTGGCACCTTACTATCAAAAAACACTGTAGTGGAACTTAATCCTGGTGCTTCATTTGTGGCATGTAACCTATGGTCCATGCACATTTTCTAGTGAAGTGTTATGACACACTTGAGCCAAATTGTATGTGAGCATGTGGCAGCTTGTCCATTCTTGAAAGTGTTTAAGTAGGCACATCTAAGCTGCTGCTGTGGAAGTGTGGGAGGAATACCTTTAATTCAAAGTGAAATGGTTGGTTGTCGTAAACATGATCTTCCAAAAGTGAACACTCTTTTGGTTGATTTTATCAACATTCGCATCCCGTCGGCAGCCAACAGCTTTGCTCATTCAGGCATTAATTACATTTCCTGTCTTGCAAACAATGACGTTAATATCTGACATTGATATCAAACCACAGTCTACTCGTGTTTTTTATTGTCAAAGCCTCATGATACAATCAACTCTTTGGTTTCCCGGCAACCTGTGAAACACCCTGCTTGAATGATGTTTACAGAATCGCAATTTTCTATTTGCCCTTGAACAAACAGAGCCATTCATCCAGGTTCATTTCGTCTGACTGTAAAAGTAGTGACACGCGAAGAGTTTGAGCCAGGAAAGTACAGGTTGCCGTGCAAAGACAGACGATATGGTAGACGTATGGTGAATGGGTGGTGGTCCTGACCAGCAGGTGGTGTTGATGGAATGGTATGATCTGCTTTACTTAGCGTTAATGAAACAAGACAGAGTCCAGCTGAGCAGCTGCAGCCTCCCTCACAGCTGATTGCGACCTGGGATGACCCAGAGAGAAGTGTCATTGTGTGGAAAAGACCAGAGAAGAAGAAGAGAGTGGAGGAAGGTGGAGAAACCTCATACTATCTCAGTTGATAGAAAACACTGCACCCATGTATGACACGCAGGGCTGGTCCTGTAATTAAAGCTGCGTTGTCTCTTCTTGTTTTCTGGCCTCCGGAGCTTCATCCCGATCGCTTAATGTGTGACCTCAGCGCTAACACAACTATCTGAGTCCCTCTGAGGAAAAATCTTGTGACCAAAGGCTTCCACCACAGACTGTTTACGACTTCAGCTACAGACAAAATGAGACATACAGTAACCGGCTGCACATGCAGACAGACAGAATGATTTGAGGCCTTCAGGTGCATCTTTTTGCTTCTTTAAATTAAAGGATTAAAACCAAACCAGACATTTGTTTTTGTTTTTTGTTTTGTTTTTCTTTCTTTTTTTCTTTTACATCTTGCTGCTGCTTTGATACAGCTGACAAAATGATTTTAACTGAAGTCTTGAATATTGAGTAGAGTTTATTGGGAACTGTTTTAGATATCTTTCATCCTTATATCTTTGGAAGGACATTAGTATGTAGCCAGACAGGGTTATAAGTCCTCAATCACACTCATGGAGCACCACAGGGATCTGTCCTCAGTCCATCACTGTTCTCTATCTACATGCTATACCTTTAGGTCAAACATTTCAAAGGCATGATATCCATTTTTATGCAGATAACTATCACACTTCTCTTTTGATTGATTTGATTTGAATTATCTAACTTCTTCAGGGTCACATTAGATAACAGTTTTGATCTTGATCATCATGTGAAGTCTGTCGTCCAGTCTTTCTCCCTGCATTTCTAAAATTTTGTTGTTGTTGTTGTTTTTTATCTGCAAACCACTTGGAAAATGTCATTTATGCTTCAGTTAAGTCCTCATTAGATTATCTGGTGCTTTTGTGATGGTGAGGCTGAGCTCTCTGCTCACCTAACATGCAGCACAATAAATGACGTGTTCTGAGCTCAAAAGCGACAAATATGACCTCAGAGACTACAAAGACAGTTTACATTAAGATGTGGAAGTTGTCTCCCATGATTTCTCTTATCAGAAGCCTTTTTACACCCTGTATTGCCAAGAGGCGGGCGGGCGAGATAGGGATGTCAACGCCTGTGGTAATGCCCATCCTGAAGATAAAGTGAGAGCAGAGGCAGAGCCTTTGCTTTGTTTCCCATGTCTGGAGGCCGACGGGGAAGAACAAGGGAAAGTCATGAGCTGATTCCAGGTGTGAGCTCGTGGGGTGTGTCGCAACTTATTAAGGCACAACTCTCCTCCCTTTCCTTGTTTGTAAAGTCCTCTTGGTCTGCTCTTCTGTCTGTCTCTTGAACATCTAAGTTTGTTTTTGATGATCCTCGAGAGAAAAAAAGAACCTTTAGCGACTCAGTACAACAGATTAAATTGGAATGTAAGTTCAGAGATATTGACTTAGGTCGCTTTCTTTCATGTCTGCTTGAACTAAACAGCATCACAAACTTCATTTATTTGATTGGTGTGTTAAATCTGCACTCAACACCTCCTAAACATACTTAATATTATTGCTATAATAAAAATTATTATTATCATTAAAAATAATTATTGATGCTTAAAATTTGATTGAATGGGGATATGTGCATTTCCAGTGTGTTACTTTTTATGCTTGTGTTTGTTAATTGCATTTATTCAATGTGTTTGTTTTATATTTTATTTTATTTATCAATTTATTTCAATTTATTCCAACTGAGCTTTTTAAAGTTCAGCTGTGACAATAGATATTGTAATCCCATTACAGTGCTGACATCTAGTGGTGCTGTCACATTTGTACACAACAAAAGATCTTAAATCCTTATGTACAGAAGCTGTGATGTTCTTTGTATGTTGCATCTTATTAAGACACTTGAATGCACAAAAGAGCATTAACAGCTTCATGGCACCTTGGGAAAGTATTCATGGAAAACTCAATGAAGTAATGAAAATGTGATTAGTTCACTATTTTCGTATTGCATGATGTTAGTGTAGCTGTGTTATGTCAAACAGAGGGAGTCTGACTGAGGCCTGTGATGCAGAGCAATGACAAGACTCACTTGTCGGACATGACGGCACTTTGCTGAATTACATCATCATCGCAGTGAGGTCACCATGGGCACACAGAGGTGCCATGATGTCCTTCTGTTTGCTCGGGGAAAACCTGAATGGACGGACTGCAGGGACAGAGTCAGTGTGGGAAAAGTGTTGATGGAGAACTAGTTCACAGTCAAATAGATTACTTTGGAAAAGTGTATTCACAGTGTGACCGCTTCATTTCAAATAACTTGCTTTTAATTTTGTGAGGTATGTAGACGTTAAACATGTTTCACACACATTTAAGCACTCATTAATTCAACCATATCATACGTTCAGTTGCAATATGCTGAACAGGTATCACATTTTTCTCATGCATTAACACCCTTGCAGACTTGGCCTTGGTGCCAATGCTGACAGCTACTGGTGAGAATAAAAGCTTATTTCATAGCTGCTCCAGATTTCCCCCTCTGCAGCTGCCCAAACCCTCCAGCTCCTCTCTGCAGCTTTCCACTTATTTACAGATTGTATGGAAGGTCGGTCATTTAATTAATCAGCACTACAGGATAAAAAAAATACTTGATCATCATGACTATGATTATTATTAGTAATCATAGTGAAATTATTATTCATATTAGTTCTAGTAGTAGGAGCCGCAGTGGTACTTGTTCGTCTAACTTCTTGAATTTGTGGCGATTGCAATTATTTTTCTCCCTACATCTATTAAGATTACCATTACTAATCTTCAATAATATTCATTTTAATCACTCAAGGGTTGACTCAACCTTTGCTGGAATTAATCCTTATCATTCAAGATGTGTGGATATGGATGTGAGCACTGGCGAAAGAGGTGGTCAGGCATTCCACTTAAGTAAAAATACCACAATGTAAAAATACTCCATTACAAGTAAAAGTCTCACTTAAGTAAAATTACACATATGTTATCAAACAAAACTGTCCCTGTCAAAGTTATATTATCATATGTTACAGCGTATAGTCACAAAGAGTAACTGCAGCTTTTAGATAAATGTAGTAATGTGAAATATTATCAAATGTGGTGAAGCAGAAGTACAAAGTAGCAGTAAATGTCTCAAGTACCTCAAAATTGTACCTAAGTACAGTAGTTGAGTCAATGTACTTAGTTACTTTCCACCTCTGCAGTGATAAAACTCTCATCCCTGTAATGAGTAATATTTGACAGTATTTGCCAGGGTTGCAGTACACAGTATTGTCCTCTAGATGGTGCTAATATCTTGTCTTCCCATTGCCTCCAGAGGCTCTTTGGACATACAGTATGTGTCATGTTTTGCCTCCTCCAGGCAAGTTATTAAAGTTACTTTTTAGAAATTAGAGAACAATGACAAGGATGACTCATTAACCTCTGTGTGACTGATGGATGAGTCAGTGGAAATAATCAGAGACAATTAATTGTGTTTCCACATGTCAAACATTTGTATGAGGCAGACACTGTGCAAGAAACATTCTATATATTCATTCATCCTATGTTGAGATTAGAAACATCATCTCTCACAGGTTAAGTAAACTTAAACTCAAAAACTCTCTGAAAAGTTGAGTCAAAGCCATAAAACAAAATATTTAGATAGAGAATTTGTATCAGCAGCTTCGTTAATATTCACATCTTCATTTTTGGGTGTAACATGTTTTATTTTTTTAGTTGCTTTATGTGTTAAGTTACTGAAACTGATTTGGTCATAATCATCACTATTATTATTATATTATTTCATAGCCTACTAAACAACAACATATGTTGACTGAAAAAAGTATAAAGTGAGACAATTATCTTATTTAATTTCTTGCATTAAACTTAAACAGAAAAAAACCCCCATCTGTCACTGATGTTGCACAACCAGGACAGCTCTGCATTTTAATCATCAGGGAAGCATCACTGGCTGTAAATGCAGAGACAGATCAGCTATCAACAGCCACTTGACACAGAGGAGAGGAAACAGACAGTCTGCCATTTAAACTCAGCGTTGCCAATTTTATCCAATATTTTCCTTGGAATAAGCAGCATGACAGCTTCTCATGCGGGCAGCTTTAGAGTCAGGCTCCTGAGAGCTGTGAACAGATATGACAAAGCATGAAGTCATGCATTACAGAAAAAACTAAATTTTTAGCTGCATCTCAGAATAAGTAATTTATTATGATAGGAACATCAGCATCACTGATTTCCTTTGCCTCTTTAATTTCAAATATTATACAGCAGCTCCTCTGTGCAGCTTCCCAGGTGTTTACTGTGAAGTATGAAAGGAAGTTTGACCATTTAGTGACAATGTCTGAATTAGTCCAGAATAGTCTCTTTACTTGATGGTGATGCCTATTTTTACTATTTATAGTAGTAGTAGTACTATTAGTAGTAGCAGCAGCAGTTGTAGTTGTTATAACTTCTTATAGCTTCTTGAATTTCTTCAAATATGACAGAAAACTTTTCTTTTTTAACTTTAACTGCACCTCAGAGTAAGTTTAATTTATGGTGATAAGAACATTAACATCATTCATTTTCAGTCTTAATTTCAGACTCAGAGTTAAGTTTTTGTATCACATATTAAAGAATAAATAAATGCTTCAATAATAAGAAATTATTTTTGGATAAATAAAAAAAATATCTAACAGCAGTTGAGTTTTATTCATCTCATTGTGGATCCATCAGTCTGCACTCTCACCTTCTAATTTTACATTCATGGCAAACAGGCTCACATAAAGGACTGCAGACCTTAATAATGCTCTCAAGCAATTCACACATATTTATTTCTGCATTTTAGAAGCTTCAAGCCAGGGAGTGAAATCCGGACAGGTTGTTATAGCTACGCAAACCACAGGGGTTCCGACGTCTATTTAAAAGCCCTCAGACCCTCCCTCTCTCCTTTAAACAACATTATATATCACACACACACTGCATGCTAATGCGACCAAGTCCCAATGAGCACTAAAACACATCTTAAAATTAGCTCATTCTGGTGTCTGAGTTCAAACAGAGAGAACACAGGGAACATAGCAGAATTCCCCTTTGGCAATACCTGCTGATTGGGTCCTTAAAAAAAAAAAAAAAAAAAAAAAAAAAAAAGCAAGCAGCCTTTTAACTTTTAATATTTGGCTCCTGGGTTCTGCCACGAGTGGTCGCAGAAGATAGATCCTCTTCATCTTCATCTTCTTTCTTTTTTTTTTCCTTCTTCTTCTTCTGCTGGAGGTTAGAAATAAAGATCCATCAGTGCGCATATGAGCGCGCGCGTTGGCTTTCTGCTGCACAAGTTTTGCGAAACTTTAAGGATGATATACCTTGGATGTTTCCTGTTGCTCTGTGGGCTCACGCATGTCATGGCAAGTTATCCCATCTGGTGGTAAGTTTTATTTTCATTATATCCCGAACGTATGATGAAGACATGTTTTTGTTTGCTTTATTTTTTTTAAACGTTGAGATGTTTCAGCTTTAAGAGGTTATTGTTCCTGACAGCAGCTCAACATGTAGATGCACTGATGGTGAAGCTGTTCCAGGTTTGAGTTTGAGATGTTTGACATGAGTGCTATTCAATGAGAGATAGAGAGGGAGAGGGAAAAAAAACACGCATGAGTGCCTAAATGACACTTTTTAAATTTTAAACTAGAGCAAGAACCGACCTGCAGAAACCAAAGAGTCATTGCAGAGATCAAGAAACACATCTGTCTCAGTTATATATGTCTTTTTAAATGCTCTGGATCTTTGCATTTGCAGCATGAACCATGCATTTTTGACTGAGAGCAAATTTCATATTCAGACTGCAGCAGGTGCAAAGTTTGTGTGCCTGCAAGTGTGAATGTGTGTATGTGTGTGTGTAAGTGTGTGTGTGCGTCCACTCGTGCGTGTGTGCATCAGGGGGTCAAAGTGGCACAAAACAAGTATGAAATCTTGCCCAGAATTTAGCCGTAATGGTCTGGACAGCTGATAGTGTTGGTTAACATATACTGTATATTATGCATAGTGTGATGTGCATTGAATGCTATAGAATAACCAGTGCAACATTTGAAGTAGAATAATTCAAATTTTCTCATCAAACTTAGAATATTTCTTTCACTTTTGCCTGAACATAACTGAAGGCTTAATGACCTAATTTGCTGCAATGAATATCATTTCTTCACTTTGCAAATGTCCTCAAAGATCAATCAGTCACATTGAGCATTTTAACATTCAAACACTGACAATAACTTTCTTTGCTTTTTTTAATCACACAAGAATCTAAGCAGAATATGCACTCATGACATTGTAAATTAATGATGCAGCAATCTAATTCATCCTCACATTTAAGAAACTGAGGAGTGACATTTCTTATTTTTTCAGTGTTTACGCTTGATCCGTCAGCTGCACACGCACAATCACAACTGTGTTTTTAGCCCTAAACAAGCAAACGATGCCTGTTTTTATAATAATTCCTTCAATATTTTGGGTTGCCAAGATATTAGGTGTACCCTCATCTACTTCCCTTAAGGGGTCCCCTGGTGGTAATACTGATGAGAAACTAATTACACGCACAGCTGGAAGGAAATCCTGATATAACAGTGGGTCCTGAGGTAGAAAAGAAAACTGACCCAAATCAGTCCAGTCCTGCTTCTAGAAGTTTGTGCATGCAGTCAAAATGGAACCAACTCACTTGATGTCCAGTTATTTAGTATTTTACGATGTGATATGAGCATGTTCTGAACTTACTGTGTTAGATGCCAGTGTGTGCAGTGCCATGTTTTAGCCCTGAGGAATGAATGCAGCCTGGCAAGGACAGGTCTTGAATTTCTTTTTTAGTGGTGCCAGTTATGAATGACACAATGGAAGGCAGGTTTCCATTCTGTCATAACAAAAAACGCAACTAATTTCTGCAGTGCTGGTTTGATGTCGGAGGGTGGGTCAGCTCTTTGATCGAGTGTAACTGCAGAAGCGAAAGAGGGGCGAGTAAACACACAGTATGCTGTATCACTTCTACCAACACTGACAATCCTTGACTGCAGAAGCGGCACATGAAGTCAGCTCGGGTTGAGCGCTCTTGACGTAATACTGAAGTTTCTTTTCTCGCAAGTCTACTGATGTATTTTCTTGTCTCATGGCAACTCATCCCAAGTCAAATAACGCGGTTCCTTTTGGATTGCGCTCAATGCGCCTTCATTGTCTCTCCGCTCTCAAACTGCATGTCAGCCATCTAAGAGCGAACGCTTCTATGAAAAGCAACCTGTGATGTTTTGCTGACAGACTCTGCTGAACTTGGCTCCAAGTGGCCATCGGAGCTGCATCACACTCAGCCTCTGCACTGCGGTAGTCTCTGGGGATAGGGATATGCACTAAGACAGGTTCATGTCTGTCTCTTCTCGACCTGCCATGACATAGCCTGGCTGCACCCGCCACCCCACCACCCCCTTCCCTAGTCCACCCCACCTTAGAAGATAAATACCTGGAGGTGAAAGCTTGCCGCACATTCCTTTTCCCAAACATATTCTCTTGATGTCAAAGTCGGCTCCAAGGCCCCAGGGCCCACGAGTAAAGTGGTAATTCTAAGGTACCCTGCTTGGGCTTGCTGAAATATGCATTAAACCTGCGCTGGATACACGTAGACGAAAGGGGGAAAGTCTGTACTAAGACAAAAATTGAATGTGATATATGTTTTGCTTAAGTATTTATTTGTAACAGTTTTAAGTGAAGTGTTCGTTTGACAACATAAACCTCAACAGCATTAGTGAATCCTCTGTTTTATTATCAGTTATACTGAAAATCAGCTTCCTTGGAGGGAAGCTGGTGCGAGAAGATAAATGGACTTCTAAGTAGGAATTACACAAAATGAAAGCAAGAGCACTCCACAGATGCCTAAAAATGCATGTTTAAATATTTGTTAGAGCTGGTATCTAACAACACTGTTCTTTATGCAATAACTCTGTTTTAAAAAATCATAAATCATCCCTGGTGGAACATGCCCTACCTTCTCTCTTAGGCCATTTCCTAACACAGGAAGAGGTGGCATGGATTACTCAGCCCCACTGAGACAGACACAGAGGCGCGTACGAGTGGAGCAACCTAAGCACATTGAGTCACAATGGTTGTGTGTGACACGGTTCAGGAAGATGACCTGGAAGAAAAGCATGCAAAGAGACCCTCACAGGTGTCGTCCTGATGGGGGTCTGGTCTCCTGTATATCATGCAAGGTTTTTCCAGACCTGCCTTGATAGGAGCCAATATGACTTATTCTGTGCTGTTTCCTGCTGTTGAGATACATTAGGTGCTCAATCGCTCATGCAAAAATCTTGTTTCAATGATTTAGCTGATGGAAACTTCAGTCTTTCTTTGTAGAGGGAAAGGAAGCAGAGGAGGTTCACGACCAGACTGACTGCTCTTTGCAAAATGCAGGCCCACAGCACTTGAACGATGATTTGTTGGACATGGTTTTCTTAGTGTTTCGGCTCTGTTTGTTGTGCATGTTTGAGGCAAACCAAAAGTCTGCGCCAGTTTGTGATGTGGACTCAGGTTTCTGCTGGGAATGATGTGCTTTAGGGTATATGGACTGACAAGGGCCAAAGAGAGGTCAGCTTGTAATCGGAGTTGCCCTTGTTTACTGATGGATGCTGCAGACAAATGTGATTTCCTCTGAAGTCATTTTCAACTTGCCATTGCTCGCTTACTGGATGTCTCATTTATGATTAACTACAGCGGTCTGGTAGAAATTGAGCAAGAAATTCTGTTTAAAAGCCAGTGTGACACATAACACAGCACATATCATGTGCTTTGGGGGAAATAACAGTGGTTCACCCACCAGGTCATCTGATGCTTACACGCACCTTGACACCTGACAGACAATATTAAAGTATAATACTGAAACATTTTTAAATATAATTATGGTATTTAAGGTCGACATGTTTTGCTGCCATCCAAATTCGTCAAGCAGGGGTCACTCGGCCAAGGAGCTCTTTTCGTGGGCTGAGAGGTTTTTAAAGAAAGCAGCCTGAGGCCAGTGTCAGGAGTTTTGGTAATCTTGTTGTGATCAGCGATTAGTCCTTGAACAACAGTGAACAGGTCAACGGATAGTGAGCTAACTGAGCGGCAAAAGGCTGCACACCTGCTCTGGCTCGACCTTTGTGCAAAAGCTACAGTAACTGTTATCAAGCCCATATCACTCAGGGGAGGATCAGCAGATTACTGCTGCCAGTGCTCAGGCTTTGATAGACAGTTGAGGTGAAATGAAGGATTGTCTCGATTGCCAACAAGCTACATTGTAGCTACTCTGCAGAACATTTGCCAAAGATAATAGGAACTCTGCTATTAAATAATCAAGTAGTCAAAATATTGATTTTGGTGACATCTCAATTAAAACTGCAAAGCTCAGGTCAACAGGTCATGAAGAAATAGAAAAAGTGCTTGGTTTATATAAATTACATTAATGCTTACACAAGATTTATATACGTCCTTTAATAAAGTGCTACATATGCAAAACAATTCCATTATCCACCTTTACATATATAGTGTAAGGCAATAAGGCTTTCTGTGATGTTAACATGCCGACATGTAGAAGCACAGTGCAACAAAATGTTTGTTAAAATTGGCTAAATTACATACTACACAACCATACAATGGATATCCCATTTCTATGATTGCTAGTTACTAAAAGTCCTAATTGAGAGGACACAGAAAATAAAGACAGAAAGACAGAGAGAAAGCAATAAAGGGAGCGAGACAGAGAGATGTAATCAGTGAACCAAGTTTGCACTTGTTGTATCCCAGAATACCTTCCTCAAAGGAAAAGAGGGGGTTGGGTTCTGAGTTACACTTAATACACTCTCTGAAGTTTCAATGTAGGGTTTGCACTCTTATTACCCTAAGCTGAAGGCCTGTTAAGTGTGCGGACAGTTAATAACAAGGTGTAGTTTTCCAAGTTGTCAGCTTAAGGTCTATGAAGACCTCTAGATGCGTTGTGGACTTTCATCTTAGACAGAAACATTGCCTTATTCTGTGGTAGCAGGGCTACAATTTCAATACACACAAAGACCAGGTGTCTGCAGAGAGGGTAGTTGAAGGGATAAAGGATGGACGCCTAATGGTAGCATCTGATACAGCAAATAAACACAGACAATCAAACATACTCAGACGTAAAATTACACCGCACCTGGAGAGGGAAATTAGTCTCCCGCTTGAGTGGAGTTAAATCAGTAAATAAAGACACAGGCAGGCAGATGCACTCGTGAAAATGCACTGACAGTGTTGGCTTCCCCTCTCCTCGCAGGTCGCTAGCAGTGGGCCACCAGTATTCGTCCCTGGGCACTCAACCTATCCTCTGTGGCAGCATCCCGGGTCTGGTGCCCAAGCAGCTGCGTTTCTGCCGGAACTACGTGGAAATCATGCCCAGCGTGGCCGAAGGGGTGAAGATTGGCATCCAGGAGTGTCAGCACCAGTTCAGAGGCCGACGCTGGAACTGCACCACGGTCAACGACAATCTGGCTATTTTCGGGCCAGTGTTAGACAAAGGTACAAAACAAGTGCATTCATGCAAATTCTAACAGCATCAAAATGTACATATGACTTTTCTACTATTCTTTCATGCAAAAAACCTGCCAGTGTAACTTAAGCACAGGTCAGCTATATTTGTGTTTCAACCACCCAAAAAGTCTCCTCGTGTTTTAATTCGGCAAAATCTCTTGGCTCATTTGTGATTAGAAGTCAGAGCTAGCAACCAAATTCCCCTTTTCCAAAAGATTCAGGGGCTTTTCAAAAGTCAGACAAAGGCATTTCCAATAGTGCTACTAGCACATAAACAAAATCAAACATCAAAAATCAATATAACAACAACACAAATATTCTATAAAAGAATTAATAGGCCTAGCTTCATCATGTAAGACCATTTTTTATGTAAAGATTGGGATGTAATATGAGATGTTTCTGAACATCATATCTTCTCTTAAATTCTTACAAGGTCTTAGTTTTTTGAAACCTTCAGCATAAAGTCTAGACCTGAAAAAAAATGAAAGTGACATGGATTTGTTGATTAACTCTTCCATTAACCATTCTATATTCTCTGTCTTTTATTTGCATTAGAAAAGCTGCTTTCCCTGCGTGCGCCCTCCATTATGATCATTCAAATCCTTGTTTAAATAGGCTTTGGGCTGAACAAGCTCGGAGCGGCCTGTATGCATGAAATAATGTACACAATTAAGACGAGTGAGTTCTGTCTTGTTGGAGTTTTCTTTAGGAGGGAATTTCCTGTGATTGTTTTTCAGTACAGCCCTCTGAAGTGCCTTACACACTATTGTAATTTGAGTTATGGAGTTTTCCAAAATGCATTTTTCCCCTTTAGATTCTGTGATGATATATTATGACTTTCAGGCATATGTCATTTCTGGTTTAATCATGGGCTCAGATCGCAGAAATCCCCACTGAAGAATATACAAATTGAAGACGAAAAAAACCCACAAAACCCAGAAAGAAAATAATTTATAAAACCATATTTTACGACATTCAAAAGACAAGAACCTGGGAACTAGAATATCATGCATGTTCAAAACAATAGTTTGAGAATTTTTCCTCTCCCATCTGTCTGTTTTTACACTTTGATTTCATATCGATTAAACAAACAAGATACGTGTTAATTAATGAGCTTTCGAGGTGATGGGAGACAGATTTTGTTCCTTCGGGCACTGTCATCTGTTTCCCTTTGTTTCAAGGCTTCATGGTATGCTAAACCAACCGGTTGCTGGCAGTAGCTTCATATTTACACGGATGTGAGAGTGATATCAATCTTCTCACCTAACTCTTGGCAAGAAAGCAAATGAACATATTTCATAAGTGTTGTTTTGATGCCTTCAGTGGGTAGAGCAGGTGCTTTTTATAATGTTGTTTGTTTGCTCTTTGTTTCTTCCTAAAATGAGTTGCAGGCTTTAAAAGTGAGTGGAAAACACAGGGGTTGAGGATCTGGGATCTAAACCTGTCGCCTAGTTTACAGAAGATTGATGCAAACACAAGGGGGGTTAGAGGTTAGTCGGGGCAATTGCTTTTAATAAACTCCTGAGCCAGTTGATAGAAGGGGCTTGAGCTCAAGTAGGTGGCTAACGATAGGGGTTCTCAATCCGAGCCCCATTGTGGTGCAAAATGCCACCACATCTCTCCCATTGCCTCCCCTCCCAGGCCTAAATTGCAGGGGTACTGAGTGGAAAGAGGAGGCAGCTACTGAGCTTTAGTGAATCATTTTGATTGGATTAAGGTCACTGAGGCCCTTAATAATGTGAGAGGTCAAAGTGGCTGGATTAAGTGTCTTTGTCAGAGGCCAAGGAGAGTGACTCAGGGGCTCACAGGCCTTTGATAGGGCTTAGTAGGAGAGGGCTTCCATTTCATTGGATTTGATTGATGCTGGTGTTTGTCTGTGCAACGGGGCCATTGTCCTCACTGGTGTCTGTTTGTCTGCGATTCAGACTGTTGTATGTCAGTTTCCTCCTGGCCTTTTCGGGGGCCGAAGCTGAAAGGAAGGGAAGGCGCCTTTACAGGCTTCAGAGGCTTAGTTCCTATCAGTTAGCCCATCACTGCCCATGTCCTCCTCACCTTCACAGAGCACATTAGAAGTTTGTTTTACAGAGGCGGATTAAGCAGGGTGCCAGAGGAGTGAAAGACATGGAGCATAAAGGAGAAAAGGCGATTGAGTTGAGGCTGCAGTTAAAAGAAGACTGGATGCAAAACATTTTACACTTTCTGATTAAGTGGGAAAATGTTTTAATCACTTACACAACTTCCTTTCAAATACATATGCATTAACATACTCAAATGTGATCATACAAAGCTATAACCACACACACAGTCCATCTAAATGCCCATGTCACACATCGTCATAATAAACGTCATGTGCCAAAACATAAAAGCATTAAAATGGACACATGATTCTTCTATGTGCATGCTCTCTCTCCGGCACACATGGTCCGATCCTCTCTCTATGATCCTCTCTCACTCCACACCCCAAACCACGAGCCCTACCTCGAGGCTACGTCTGCGTCAGCACTCATTAATTTACATTAACTAAAGTGTCAAAACATGCACTGCTGGAATCTGCCTGTGATGAAAGGTAATAGAAAGCTGCGCAGGTGTTCTTAGTCCGCAGAGCCGATCCCAGGGCTGTTTCGGCATTCTTGGTATTTACAGAACACCTACCTACTATATGGGTATAATCATGCTCCAGTTTATGAGTCATATGATAGAATTAGTGAGGGCAACTTTGCTAAAAAAGAGTGGACAGTCAGAGTTTCGCAGGTGTTACCACCCACACAGGTATAGACATGCACCGTCACTATTCGACTTGAAACCATTAAATTCAAATGAGGCTCATAGGAAATTCCTGTTACGTAATATGCAAAGCATGTGGACGGGACTGCAAAGATTCACACTGACTTATCTAACCTTCATTCCCTGTAGGTGCCCCCTCCTCGCCCCAAACTCTGTGTACCAGGAAATCGACCTAATAAATTAACCTGAATCATTAAGTCCCATCTAAACTAACTGGGAAAAGGTCAGGGGATGTGGGTTACGACCTGTGACCTGAGGATGAGAAAGTGTAACTATTTAGGATGAGCTAAGAGGTCTCTGCTTTTCATGGGACGTATGTCTCTCCATGCTGGGGGAGGAAAGCTAGCGCACCAGTATATCATTAACTCTGGGCAAGAAAGAAAGAAGGGGTGTGGTAAATGGAGTTGATGGGGGGACCTTAGCCCCACTCCCTGCTGGGCACTGCTCAGAGCACAATATCTTCGCAACCATGAGATTAAGCAGGAGAAAAAGTGCTTTTCCCCATTCACACGCCCTTTAGATTGTTTTATTAAACCATTTGAATAGGGATTTCCCCGTCTGCCGACAAGCGGGGTCCAGCCAATGCATAGTTCTCTGTTGCTATGACTTAACTTGGTCCCCACTAATCACTGGCCAGGGCAAATTTCATATAAAATATCTGGAGCCATTGTGGGACTAACACAGCGTGACAGTGGCAGCACAATAGGGGATTCAACCCCCCAGCAGGTTGTAGGGACCACTTGGCCTGCCGGGGTCTGGCAAAGTTTGGTGGAGGAGCATTGTCGGAGGAAAAGTGTCCTGAAACACCATAAATTGGTCGTAAAACCATGAAAAGCTGAGCAGCTAACGTGAGAGCTGGTGTTTCCAGGTGAAGTAAATGCCTTTATAGGTGTATTTAGCCCCAGATGGTTATATGAAACTATATGAAACATCATCATGATACATTAGTAATAGTAAATAAAAGCATTTATTTTTCTTTTAAAGAACAATAATTGCTGAGGCACAGATATTCTGAATAATATTTGATATTTCAATAATATTTTTTCGTATAACTTATAGTCCCTCTTCCCTCTTCCCTCCTTTTTTTTTTAAGGAGCGTGAGGCTGTAACGAGAAACCTGTGACCTTAAAGACCTGCTTAATTTTTTCCGCTTTTTCTATTTTCATCTACTAACCTACAGAGACACCAGGACAAATTTAATTTGCTCCAATCCTTTGCCTTTGCTCATTTTATCCCAAGATAATCCTCTTTTCCTCTCCCATTTTAACACCTCCTCCCGCTTATGCTCTGCAGCATCAGTGCCAGTCATCCATAAGGATACGTTTCTAAAGGAGTTCCCCAGGGTTCCATTTTAGGTCCACATTTCTTTGCATTCAACATTCTGTGATGCATTAAATTATATTTCTATGCTGATGATACAGTCTTGCATCACAGGTAAGTATCTAACTAAACTGACGACCAAATCTTGGATCATATGGTTTAAATCAATTGTATATGCAGGGAGAAGTTTTTCTCACACCTTAAATTTAATCTATATCATAAGTTGACATTTTGGATTGATGTGGGACGAACACATTGGCCATACACTTCAACTCGTAGCTCCAAAATCAAAATGAATTAATCACCGTAATCACCTGTCATACTCTGATCTTGAAAGGAACTAGTACAATACCTCAGAGAAATGAACTGTGGTGGACGCAGTACTCGAGGAAGGAGAGCAGAGGTTCAGATGTATTGTGAACATTAGCAACCTTGTGCATATACAATAGTAGTATGCAGTGGGTGGTGGAGGATGCCAGTAGACCTTTTCTCTTGCATCATTGTTTCTAATGCCCTTTAGTCCTCAAACTGGTTGGAACCTGCTGTAAGGGAGGAGCTCTTACTCCCTTTAGCTTTATACTCCTCCCTTCTTTCTTTTCTTTCTTTCCCTCTGTCGTTCTTGTTCTTTAGACAGAAGCATGCGCTGCCTCTTTATCTGTCTCATACACACATACATACACACACAATCCCAAATTTCACTATTGATCTTTAACCCTCTCTGTCCATTTCTTTGCTCTCTGTCTGTTCATGTCGTATTTACACCCAGTGGTTCCACTGTCTTTATCTTGGGCTCCCTCTTTTCTTGTGATCGTGCAAGACCATACAAGTACATATATTCAAAGCAACCTTGCTGTCATAATGAATTCTGTTAGATCAAGCAATGCTGAAACAAACAATCTCTCCCTTTCTATAGTGTTAAAGTGCTGTTTGGGATCACATATCTGGACACTAAAGTCCCATCTCCATGTTGTGTCTATGATTTGTCCCCACAGTGTGAGGCAGTTTCCTAACCTTTCAAAAGCTTAATTGAGTCTTTTAATTATAGGCCTGTCAGGCCCGTCTCTTCCTCTCATCTCTCTGGAAGATCCTGATCCCTCTGAGTCATCAGTTAACTATGTCAGACAGAGGCATAGAGGCCTTGCTGGCTTCAGAGGCAGGACGATTGATGTCTGAGCTAAATGAACCCACACACTGGTGCATCTTGGTAGATACCTAAACACATGTAGCCCACGATAGTAATGTACGTGACAGTATGTGTATTTTGTTTGATGCTGTCTTGTGGGCTGGGATTGAGAAATATTTGCTTATGCAATCACACAAGACCAAACACAAGTACATATCCATCTAAAGAGGTGGTGACCTACATTCTCTAGATGCAACTTTTCTATAAATTGAATTGTGAAAATGATCATTAGCATCAGAAACTCGTTACACATTTGTCAATGCATGACTATTGCTCCTCTATGGGATGTTGTCTCTGAGTGTTTTTCTCTATGTCTCAGCAATATCTGAACCTCTCTTTCCAGCCACTCGAGAGTCAGCGTTCGTCCATGCCATCGCCTCGGCGGGAGTGGCATTTGCAGTGACGCGTGCCTGCGCTGAGGGTTCAGCCACCATCTGCGGATGTGACACACGCCACAAGGGCCCCCCCGGTGAGGGATGGAAGTGGGGCGGCTGCAGCGAGGACGTGGAGTTTGGGAGCATGGTGTCCCGGGAGTTTGCCGATGCGAGGGAAAATCGGCCAGACGCGCGCTCAGCCATGAACCGCCATAACAATGAGGCAGGACGAATGGTGGGTTTTCAAAAAGCTGTCATGATTGTGTTGTAGCAGTTTTTATAGTTTTAATTGGTTGATTAACATGTTCATTTTTTTAACCCTTAGTCCCTCAATGACAACATGTTCCTGAAGTGTAAGTGCCATGGGCTCTCGGGCAGCTGCGAGGTCAAGACGTGCTGGTGGTCTCAGCCTGATTTCCGAGTTATTGGCGACTACATGAAGGATAAGTACGACAGCGCTTCAGAGATGGTGGTGGAGAAACACAAGGAGTCCCGCGGATGGGTGGAGACCCTGAGACCCAAGTACAACTACTTCAAACCCCCGACAGAGCGAGACCTGGTTTATTACGAAAGCTCGCCCAATTTCTGCGACCCCAACCCAGAGACCGGCTCCTTCGGCACCCGTGATCGCATCTGCAACCTGACTTCCCACGGCATAGACGGGTGTGACCTGCTCTGCTGCGGCAGAGGTCACAACACCAGGACTGAGAAGAGAAAGGAGAAGTGCCACTGCATTTTCCACTGGTGCTGCTACGTCAGCTGTCAGGAGTGCGTGAGGGTCTACGACGTGCACACCTGCAAATAAGGACGTCTTTTTCTCGTCTTTTCTCACCAAAATGTAAAGACTTCAGCAGGCAGGAGAATAAAAACAGCAGCCTATCTGCAAGACATGAGAGACTGTGAAGCTGCCTGACCTGTCAGACCTGACCTGGACTCAACAACAGCCTTGTGTCTTGTGCTGTGACTCTAAACCAGAGCCAGTCTCTGCCTCAATCACCTGAAAAGGTTGAGTAGATGTCACAAAGCATCGTCCATATAAACTGTGATGATGGCGACAATGTTGACATCTCTAGCTGTGACAAAAGAGTTTTCATGTACTGACGTAGGAAAGGAGAACTGTCGGCTAATTGACAAACACCATATTGGTGATTTTTTTTTCTGTGTTCCTTGTAGTTACTTCTTGTTGAGAATAGTACAGCACTGCCAATGCTTTCAAATCAAACAATGAAAATGCCACATTTTCTTTAATGTTTAATCATCATTTGTTTTGGCCACAAAAACACTCGACAGCATGCATTCTCCTCAACATTATAAGTATGTATGTGTATATCTGAAAACTAACCTTATCATTGTGTGAATGAGTTTTTTTTTTATAGTGTTAATATGTTTGATGTTTGGGTAAGAATGCACTTGTACCTGAGTGAATGTAGTTATTATGCTGCAATGTGTTTACATATTCTCAAATTCTTAAGCTAACGAGTTAATATCTGCTTTAAATTACTAATCTTATCTCGAGAGTAGACATGAGCCACATCCACTGAACATCAGCAAAACAAGAATAAACACAGTCTGCACGTTTCCTGAAACACCTGAACACACTGGAAGCTTTTTCTTAAGAGTAACAATGCTTTGAACAACATGGAGAGTTATGACCAAAGACAAGAGAAGACGACCTCCTGCACATCTGCGGTGGTGAGAGAGCTGTAAAACGAATCTGAAAGGTCAGCACTTGTGTCCCGTTGAGAAATATGAAGCATGTTCTCCTTGTTTTTATCAGTATTAGCAGTGTCTCATGTGACTGGGTGTGGGGAAAACTGTTATTTATAAAAAGGGATAGTCCCACTATTTTTTTGTTTCATTCACACACACAATATTCGTTTATTTTCTTATTTGATGAAATCTAGGTCAATTCTGTACTCCCCAGTGAAATAAAACACAAATGGCAAACATACCGCAAACTAAGCTGTATCATATAAGCTCTGTATAATGCAGTACAATTTGCATTCGAGTAGTAAAATGATGACCAAAATCTGTACATGTGATGACTCTCAGCTGTGGCTTTTTGTTCCCCAAACTAAACAACAAGCAGCATCACTGAAACTATCAATACTTCCCTTATTTTAATGCTGCTAAGTAAAGATAATATTTGTGTGTGTGTGTGTGTGTGTGTGTGTGTGTGTGTGTGTGTGTGTGTGTGTGTGTTTATGAGTGTGTTTGTGTGTGTGTTTAGGTCCTTACATACTGTATGTCTTTGTCTATTTGTGTTATATGTGTATTCCTGCATGTGTTGATTCTTTCTGTGAAAGAAATCTATTACATATAGTTTGGAAAAAAATGTGAAGTTTTGACTAATTCTTGCATACAGTAATTCCCATTTTAACCAAATAGACCAAAATATAGTTTATGTTATTTTAGTTGCCTGTGGTTTTGTAGTCATGCTAAACATCAGGGCAGAAATGATTCATGTTGTTCTCCCTTCATTTGAGGAAAAAAAAATACAACACAGTATTTATTTATTTGGAAAGTGAAAAACTACTGAAAGCTGAGACGAGACGACTAAACACCTGACACGTTTATGAAAAAATGTGTGTGTGTGATTTCACTGATCGCCTCGACAAAGGAGAGGTGTGTAAAGTCACTCGTGAATTATTGTTTACAGCCAATGTAATGCTATGTCTCAGGCACGTATAGTTCTCACATTTCAATCAAAATTGCCCTTTCATGATTACTTTTCAACCTGACTGAAAATATTAATGAGCAGCCATAACCAGATCCACATTTTAAGTCATCTTTAATAAACTACACAGCAAACATTATCAGTACAAGATCTGTTATTTTGCATGTATTACTGTACACTTTGTATGTGATCGATTGCTTGTGTGGACAATTTGCTTATGTTCTAATTTTTTTTTTTTTGTTTAAGTCTTTAAATCCAAAGTTTTGTACAAACTAGTTTTTTGCGTTTTTATGGATTTCTAAAAATTGGATGTTTTTTATAATTATTTATTTCATGCTATGTACATATTAGTAAGTAAAAGTATATATTTGCAGAAATACATTTTTTTTAAAACAGTGTTGTGACTTGTAACACTGTAGCCTTTTTACCTCATCTCTGTTTTTTTTCATTGACTGCACACAGGTATCGTTTGTCCTGCTGCCTGTAGTAGATTTCTAAAGTTAACTCTGTAACACCAAAATAAAGCAACATAAACAACCAAACTGTTGTATGTACTAAATGATGATGAATCATTTTGTTGATTTCTGTGAAACGTGAGTGTCAAGAAATAAGTTCAGCCAAAGATGGATCAATGGCCAGTGACCACTGACCTCTGGCTTCTGGGGACAATATCATACATTCAACCTGTGGATATAAAGGTAGCTGATAATGAGACATAGGGTAATAAGATGACAGCACAATGTGAAATACATAAATAATGTAATCATGGGACTTCAGCCCCCACCTGCCTTGGACAATGAAACCAAATCCCTGACTTTCTCAAATGCAGACCATTTTTAATCAAGTCATGACTTTTGTGTATTTTTATTTCGTTCTGATTAAGCTCAGGATGGTGGGATGTGAAGCCTGTGAGTTTCAATAAACTAGAAGAACTAGTCAACCCGGTTTGTTGAAATTTGTAAAATAGTTTCCATTAATGGATAAAAGAAAATGAAACAACTGAATTTTTAGGCAAAACAACCCTGATTGGAAAGTGACACCAATCTGACCGAACAGGTTGTGGTGATTCTAGTATACGGTGGCCCAGAGAGCTCACACATGCAAATAGATAAAAACACAAGTAATTTAAGAATTTAACATTTTCACAGATTTAACGACAAATGTGCAGCATTTTGAAAAATTGGAAATAGAGAAAAGCCCAACCAAAGACAGCACAGATGACAATGGAAACCGTCTCCAGGGGACACTAAAAAGTGATGCACAGGGCTGGGACACACTTGTTGTTTGTGACACATAAATTTATTGAAGTCAGCGATCTGTAAGTGATGTTGGAAGGTTTTTTGCTTGTCCAGCTGTGTCGAGGCGTCTAAATCACTTTTTAATGCCCACTGGAACAGTTTCTGTTGTCCAAGCAGGGTTGAATCTAGGGCAGCTGGACTTGTTTGTAGATACTTGAAGACATTTGGCATCTCATCCAAGGGCCTTCTAATTTACTGAAGATGTTTTCCTAATTTGTATTTTAGTGCAATGAGGTCTCAGGGCCTCCATAGTAGGGAGATCCCAAAGATCGCTTTGATGCTTTGGTCGCCACAATCTCTTTCCACTGGCATCCAATAAGAAATCATTTTTTGTGTTACATTTTACTGATTTAAATGATGTTGATTTAATGTAATGGGCAACTCCAACAGGTGGGAAACCTCAACAAAGAAAATATCTCATCAAAATAAATATGTGTTTCACAGACCACTGTACTGGCAGTTCAACAAACTCTGAACCCTTTTCAGTGACAATCATAGAAGTCAACTTGTAGTTGGGTCAGTACATACATGAAGTGAAGCCAGTGAATTGGCTGCAAGACACATTATGAAGACAGTATTGCAACAGATTATAATGTTGCTTTACATTGATTTTTGAAGCACAAAATGACACCTAAAATATGGACGAGCTGTCAGTGACGAAGACTAATAGAATTAGGACATAATACTCAAACGTGGGCTGTGGATTTGTCATAGGACGAAAGCAGAAGAAAATAAAGCTGGACTAATAATTTGATTCCTTTGAGAGTCTGCAGAAGCCAGCTGTGCTTTTTGGAGAAACAATAATAACAGAAAAAAAATCTCAGTGATGAGAGTTTAGAAATAGATGGAGCTTTGTTGAAGAGAAAGACCTGATCTCAAGATAGATTAGGGGCTGGATGTGAATAGAGCCCACCAGTGCTCCGGCTCAGCCGCTGGACCCCTGATAGTCTTTGAGCCCTGCAACAATGTCACCACCAGAGGCCAGGTCTCACTGCTATCTAACCCCATTATCTCACAGAAAGATTGATACACACCCCCTCCAGAGTGGAAGCACCACAAAAAGTGATACCCTTCCGTTCTCATTCATGTGGATTCATTAGTCTCTCCCACCCCCACATCAAACTATATTTTAAGCCGTCTTTCACAGTTTGTCCTACGACTAAACCTCATTACTCGGCCGTACTCATTTTCCCAGACATACATAAAAATGCTATGGCATTTAAACCCTACCCTCGTGATGGGAAATGAATGAAGCTCTCTGGGAGCCAGCCAGGTTCAGGTTTGGTTTAGTGACTGGGAGGCTGTCGGCAGCTCATTCCACACCTCGACCTTTGACACTTTTCACACCATCTGAATGGGAGAAAACAAGTACAAAACATGAAACAGATCACAGGATGGACAGAAACTCCGGCCCTGCAGCAACGCTGTCTTTTGGCTGAAGGAAATGGGCCCTTCCCTTCAGCCAGACCCACCTAGCAGCTTTGTCACCCAAGTGAGATGAACATTGTTAGCAGATAGTTGCCAGAGGAGGCTACGGCGGCTCCAGTGAGGAGGGTGGCATCCTGACTGTGAGAACTTCGACGCGACCAGACTGCAAGAGGCACCACCCAATAACCATATAAATGGGAGACAATGGGCCTAATTGCAATCAGTGTCCTCTTTTTATTTTATGTCACGAGTTTCACCCTGACATTCACAAGAGGCCACTGCATGCATTTCAATAAAGCCATGCTGTTGTGGGGCAGAGCGGAGCGACATATATACAGTGGAGTGGTGCAAAGGCCCACACTCGAATGACACGATGCAAATACTCCCACAGAAGTCACACTTTGGTTCCAGCCAGCTTCTGTTTCACTCTTCCTGAGGCCTTTTGATGTTGACTCGAACATAAGAACCACTGTTAACAAACATATAAGCCGGGATGATTATTGATGCCGAATATGTTCAATTTGATATTTACTCTGCGTGCCAAAGTTTGAAACATTTTAATGTCAAAAGAAACAGCTGCAACATTTCAACGTAAAATGTGTTTGAGCACAGACTTTTAAGAATGTGACTCTCAAAGCTCTTCTTGTTTTTTCGGCCATACACACCAAAGGTGATGGGCCAAGATGGAGCGACAGAGGGGAGTTCAGTGTGTGGGTATTTCATTATGTAAGTGACTTTGAAGCCAGTCTTTTGATGTCTATGAGCTCTTCTGTCTGAAATTAGATCACTCCCTTGGAATCAGTACATGTCTTTAACACGTTTAACACATTGGGCCCTCCAGATCGGGAAGATTATCAAAAGCGAAAATATATTTGTCATATGAATATTGCATGAAAAACAGTCTAATTTGAGAAATGTGATCACTGTATTTGACTCCCAAATTAAAATATAACAACCTCCCCCTTCACAATGACATTATTTTTCTTTATTGGTCCTGTTTTTATATTGCCTCAGTAAGTGATGATATTTCTCACTTCTGTTTTCTAAATAAATAGATCCTGACAGCACTCACACCTTCAGCCAACACTTCAGCCACTAAATTCTAACTCAAGATTCACCAATGTGTTGTTTATCACACAATACTAATCACTTTCATGCCGCTTTTGGATCAACGTTAGACACAGCAGACAGACAAAATAATCTCCTACAGACAACTCCACGCACTGACACAAAATAACCCGTTCTCTAATAGCTATGTTGAAACATCTTAACATCTGTAGCAATCATGGCATTATGTTTTCTCTTTTACAGCCAGGGAGGGGAACGTGCGAAGTATGTCACCTGCCTTGAATGAGGATGATGGGTTATCTGCAAGATTTCTAAAGAGGACAGCCATCATCAGAAGAGATGTGACACCTGTAAAGCAGCCTTATCCCCTTTTGAAGTGCCTGTTTGTATTGTTGAAGCCAACAAAGGAATTTTGCCACCTCTGTACTTACAAGAGAACATTAGTCAAACTGGGGAGATAACAAGGAGGGAAGAGGGGTGGGAGGGGTGGGGGGGGTGATATGGGAGATGTTCGTGTGTGTGTGCACATGCATGTGTGTGCATTTGATGACCACGCCGACAGCTCAGGCTCCTTCAGAGTTTTTCAGTCGAGCCCTCTGTGTTGAGGTATGCTGCTGTAAGATGTGGTCTGGTCGCGGCGGCGATGGTGGTGGCGGTGGGCTGCCGAACCTGGAGGTTGACAAGGGGGTCGTCATTCAGATCCATGTGGGCTGGGGTTGTAGAGGAGAGGAGGAGGCAGACATGATCACCCATTAGTCACCTTTTCACCTCCCTGTGGCTCAAAGCGGTCCAGCAGGTAGGATGAGTATGTGTGCATGTCCAGAAGCAGTTTCAGTCAGATTCAGTCATATTCAACTCTTTTATATGGTGGGATCATGGCGGTGAACACTTAATTAAAATATTCACTTGTGGACATTTACACAATTATTATGTGTGTCTCATTTTATACAATTTTCAACAAATAAGTTTCAGTTGTCTACAGTCTTTTTAGACCCCAAGGTGAGATTTCGCTTTGGGGGTCCCTCCACATCTGCATTAAATTTTGAATCAGAAGTGCTGCAAAAAGTGTAAGTCATCTGCTCAGGCTGAAAGTTTTTGGACTTGAGCTTGGAGCAACATGAAACTCTTCAGCGATGAATTAAATTCAATTTTAATTATCTTCTTTAGAAAATCTATAGAAATGAGGCCCAGGCTGAAAATCAGTAAACCTGAGTGAGAAAAGTATCTTTGAGTATATATAAAAAAAACACACAAAACACAGGCTTTGTGTTGTAGTATTAATACAGAAAACTGAAAAAAAAAAATGCTGACACATGAATTCAAATTGTTAACCATTTACAAGCATGTCCAAAGTATTTCCAGTAAGTACATTTACTCAAATACATAATTGAAGTAGTTGCATTTGAGTTTTTCCATTTTAATGAAACTACATGTGTCTGACAGCTATAGTTACTGGTTACCTCTTTGATTACAATTCTTCACACCCCTTCTTGTCCAATGAAAAACATGTACTGCCTCTCCAAATTTGGTGATTTTGAAAATTGAATGTTTCTGATAAACTGGAGGATTAAGTGTTCCTTTAAGGGTTGAGAGCATTCTCCTACTTCTTAAGCTAAATAAACTTTATAAACCCCTCTTGGATTAGCTGGAAAATGCATTGTCACAAAGCTGAAAACAGGGTTGTTTTTTCTGAGCTCATGAAAAGTTGACTTTTTAGAGTTACGTGGTTCTCACAGAACAGGGATGATCTGAAATAACCCAACAGTATAAAGCAGCTCAACCATAAACATCTATCAGTAATGTAATGCACCAGTAATATTAATCCACAAACATCATAGAATGAATGAGAAATGAATACTTTTACTTTTGATACTTTAAGTAAATGTTGCTGAAAATAATACTTACATATTCTTACTGAAGTAACAGTGTGAATGCACTGATTATTTCCATTCAGCAGCAATGGAAAGAAGCCCTTATTTTATATGTCAGTGTCGGCAAATATTATCATGAAGCATAAAGTAGTGATATGACTGATGGCCTCAAAGCAGCCAGGACACAGCCAGCCTCATTTAACAGGCATCATTTAAGACTGTCAGTTTGCACTTTGCAAAAGAGAATTTAAAAGTGGAGAAAGATGTCTGACCATGTTTTAATTGTCAGGTAATTTCAGTGTGGATGGATGTACTCTAATCATTTCTAACCAGAGTGAGTCAAAACTTGTTGCTGAAATTATCATATAAACATCATAATGGAATCATTTTCTTTTCATTAAAAACGATAAAAGTCTGTCAGAGCAAGAAAGGGGGGGGGGGATAAAACTAATACTGCAAGTAAGAGAACCTGTGTGTAAACTGATTAAGATAGAAAACAAGAAACACCTTCCATTTTCCTATTGTATTTCAATTCCCCATTTGGTTTCCATGTATCTTTCCACACCGTAGCTCAACTCATGTAAATGTGGGGACCCAGAATTCAGCTTAATATCATATTGGTAACCATATTGGCAAATGCTAGAATTAAACATCACCTTAATCTACTGCATGTATTAACTTCACAACTTTTTAAAAAAAAATTGATACTCTGTGATCAAATCCACAAGCTCAGTGTGGACAGAAAAAAAAAAGATGCATGTCCAAATTCATCCACGTTACTGTGGACATGTCCTGAGTGAGTGAGATTGGGTATATCAATTACAAGGTGGCTGGCAGGGGAGAGGAGCGGAGTTATCATTAGCAGGGACTGGCGCTGGCCTCTGGTAGTTCCAGTAATTACCTCACAAAGGGTGGTGCTTGCCTTCCCACTGCTTTTCCCACACTGCACTGCAGGCTCAGAATTCCAATCGGCCCCAGACCTGCAATCTCCTCGGTTTTAGACAGCAAATTACTGACAAGTCCCATTCTTCACAGCACTGTAATTGCTTTTTAGTGCTGTTTTTATTGAGGCAACCCCAACCCCCTTGCGCTTCCCTCAATAAAGCTAAGTCAGGGAAGGGGCGAAGGGTTAATATAGATAGCATTAGTACCTAATTGGAAGGTCTCGGACCTCAGGAAAGTTCTGTCATATTTTGAAATCTCTTAGCAGGTTTTGAGTGAATATAACTGTATGAAGTCTATTTTGTAGTGATCAAGAAGTACGTGTTTTCTTAGAATTTTTTAATTAGTTCCACATTTGTCATGAAGGTACGTGCAAACTGTGCAATAATGCTTCTGTGTTTGTGCTCCAGAGAGGTGATATCATCAAGGCTCTTCACATCCCATACAAAGAGAGGCACTGAGCATCTTGGCTATTCTACGACTTAAATCGCTCCGTGTTGTCTTTCCCACCCCTGCGCATTACTCTCTCAATCTATTACTTTGTGGAAATCATTAGTCTCCATGTCAATACAAGCTCTGAGCAGAGAAAACATCTCATTATGGGACTTAAAGAGATCCGTAGCATTCTTGGCTCTGTCAAGCTGTTCTTCCTTTCTTCAATATAGTTACTTTCCTTTCACCGAGAGGACAAATTCTCAACGTTCCAATGCTGGACAACCAAACAGTTGCCATTTGAAATGGGGAAAAAGAGAAAGAATGGAAAATGGCTGAGGGATTAGAGGATCTAAACAGGATAAAGGGATAGAAGATTCTTGGTGTGATCTAGTTTAGTTTGAAAGATGGAGGGTCTTAACAAGGATTTGAGACTTTAGAATTCATTGTGCCATTATTTCCATCCTGTGCAGTTTCAGCTAAATTGTTTGCCGTTTTGTGGCCCTTACAAGCCCATAGTTCTTCACATCTTTACGTGCAAGTGTAGGCACAATATTTCTAATTATTGTGACATAATGTGCTAATTATCCCTTGATTCAGATTCACAACCATCCCGTTCGTTCCCCACATGTATGATTCCATTATTATCTGGACGTGCACAAAATGCATTTGAGGTGTGTCTACCATCACATGCAACTGGCTTTATCCTTTCACTTTGCAGCCTTTTCAGGTATTAATCCCCCCAAAGATGTAACAGCTCTACAGAGGTTTTTTTCTGCTGAAACTAAAGACATCATAAGCAAAATACCATGAAGAGGAAAATTACAGAATACCATGAAGAGTTAAATATGGCTTAAATGTTGAAAAGTGATCTCCTGTTTTCTGTCTCTGCATCAAACGTGACTACATCCGGGTTTTATTGGCGGAGCAGCCCTAGGGCTACAACCTGCAATTGACTCGGGTAGCAACCTAATTCGCCTGTGCCTTTATGTGTCCATCTCCCTGTCAGTCTGAGCAGGTTGACACCTCTGACCCTGTCAGGGTGTCAAATAGCTTGTCAGAGGCCTTCAATAAAGTACAATGACAAGCCCTCTAATGCATTACCACACGAGTTCCAGCCAGAAATGAGAGGCTGTTGCAGCCTCGAGGCAGACAGGTGCGCCGTCGAGCAACACACACACTAAACACACACACACACACGCAAAGAAGTCTTCTCTATCAAAGCAATGACCAACAAAATAACAGGTTGATAACACTGCTTACACATTAAATATCTACATTGATATTTCTGAGAACACGTAACACCCCAATATTAAGGGAGAATTATCAATAGTCAGAACTCTCATTATGTTTTTGGCCTGCGGTGAACGCGCTTGGATGCAATGTTCAAAATGCCTCCAAATTCATTATTCAATCACTTAAGGATTATCTTTGAGGGGCTTACATAACCAAGACAGATCAGTTGTCAGTAGCAATAAAAACACCCTACCTGGACCACCTTGGGAGCATGTTAGGCCTGTCACCATGAGGCCTCTCTAAAGGGCCCACAGGGCCACTTACAATCAACTTGTCAATGTCACGGATGCCTGAATGTTGGAGCAATAAGATGAGACCACGTTACAAATCATTTGGCGTCAACATGACAAGTGAAAAATCCCAAATGCCAGATCTGGACAGCTACCTGGTTTTGATGCCACAGGTTTTGGTTGGTGCTGGTTGTCCTCAAGGCCCTGCTTCGACATGCTGTGCATTCCAACCAATTATCTACCCCAAGGAGCAACAGGTTCACATTTTAATCTTTGATGCCTCCTCCAATGGGATATAGTTGGATTTAAAACAGGGAACAGGGGTGGGACAACCCTTAAAAACCTGTATACATAGCAAACATGAATCAACTTCAAACCAACCCACTGAGGGAAACAAAAAAGTCTTTCAAAGAAATACCTTTATCCTCACTATTGTTTCATCTTGCAATGGCTCGTCATAGCCCATGTGGATGCTTGAAGCGAATTTCAAAGAGAGAGGAGCCAACACAGCCTCAAACACTTCGCCAGTCAAAGCGTCTTTTGGGTTCACAGAAGGTAGTGAAATTCCCTAAATGTAGGTCATCTAAAGGGTGCTGAGAATTTGAAGAAATGGAGCATGGTAACCTCACATCTAACCAAGTCATCCTTTACCAGGAAATCCAGTTCCCTGGCATGGACGCCGTGTTCTATGTGTACCCTTACACCTTGCCAGTATATCCACATCCTGCAAGCCGATTCCCATTCTTACTACATTCCCCTCCCACGCCAGAGGCCCCCGGTGTCCTTTCTGAGGAAGTGCGTTCTTGAAGAGCTTGTCTCAACCATCTGTCACGGACGTCACAGGACGACTCCCATTGACGCCAGCGCTCCCACATATATTAGACGAGTTGTCATTGGAGTGAAGAGTGAAAGGATCTCCAGTATTTGAATTACATCGTACAGTAGCACAAGTTGCTTACCGCTTAATTTTTGGCATCATGGATGAAGAAATGTGGGTTTTTGGAAGGTTCTGATTATATCACAAGATTAGCATTTAGTATCTTTTATTTTCTGGTTGCCCAAACTTTGCTGCCTGTTTGTTTGCTGTGCGTTTTACCCGCTTCATTGCCATTGAGCTAGATCACCTCATTGCCTTTGTTTCCACAAACTGTGCTGTCAAAATACATGAGAACCATCTTCATGCAGTAATGACTCAATATGGAATCAAACATTTCCGCATGTACCCGGGGCGGAGTGCAAAATGTTATGTAAATCCCCTTAACGACCTTTTCAGGCCGCCGACAATCACCATACAAAGGTGATTGGCAGCCGACACCGGTGCACATTTATCCTTTTGCCCCAGCCTGTCTCTCTCTGTAGCGCCCCCTACTGTGAGAGGCGTGGGGTAGGGTGCCCAGTGGCACTTGTTGCCAATGGATGAAGCCAGCATGGATCCTCTCATGGCAACGATGCTGGTCGTTGTAATAATGTTCGGTTTGTTTCCTGCTTCACACCTCCTTTGGGATTTTGCCCGACCTATAATCCAGTACATGAGACGCAGAGGGAGGCATCCCATGCCTGTCCATCCGAGTTCCAGCACTGCTTAGCCCAAACCCGCTCCTTTGTACGATTCACACAGCGGTCTATTGGTTGCCTGTGGGCCATTTCATAATGTGTGTTCGTTATCATGATTATTATGATTATTGAAGCAAACACCATATACACAAACTCCATATCCAAAATAAGTTCTTTAACACAATGCGAAAACTCACAAAACTGCAGATAACACTTACTTTTATGTGTTTTGCATACACACACATCTCCCCCTCTGTTTCTTCACACACACTCACACACACCAGACCAGCGTTCCCAAGCCCCTTACTGAGCGTTTTTATCCATGCTAGGCCTCGTCTCAGAGGGGAGTAAGGCCCCTACTGAGATTCTTACCTACTTCCTACTGCGAAGTCTGTTTGGTTACTTGGCAAACCTCCTCCATTCATAAACTGCATATGAGTTTCATCAGCCATATAACTTTACTTTGATTTGTGCATGACTGTCTGAGCGAATCCGATAACATCTCTCAGGTGATGATCTCATCTGTGTGTGTTGCCCAGATATTTACCTTAAAGCGTATTTTCCCTACATAAAAGATCCTACATCTTTCAAAATCTCCAGAACTCCTACTGTAGCTGTGCCATCTGGGGTCACAGCCCCTCGGTGGGGATAGGTGCTCTGGGGAGACATTTGACACGGAAAAGAAGGGATTTAAGAAAAAAGAGAGAGCGCGCACTCATGTGTCTGTGTGTGTGCATGTTTGTGCATGTTGTCAAGCGTGTACACAAGCGGTGCCATCAGAATTTGTTTGTGTGTTTCCGTGTGTGTTCGAGGGGGGGGATGTGATATATACACCCCCTACTGATCTATTTCTAGTCCTCTGTCCACACATCACAACTGTCTAGTGAGATATGATGCCGAAAAGGAGAAAGAAGGAAGGAGGAGAGCCCTTCAGATGGATATTACGGATGGAGCACGGAAAGGTGGATTTAGCAATATCTCTAGGATCTTTACAATGTCTTCGGCTCACAACATGGTACGTTGTAAATATATATTATGATAATGTCAACACAATAATGTCTTCTTTTTAAAATTGAGTTAAATACACATGATATAAATGAGTGGCCAGCTACTATTGGAGATCAGTTTGGAGCATCACAGAGCATTATTTCTGTCTCATATATCATATTTGACTTCAAAATGTGCATCTCAGAAGACAACAATAACAATTCATCTACAGAGGTTTTTAGCCTGCAGGTACAATTTTCCAGAAAAGGGATTATCTCAGATTGCAGATATGTGAATTGGCTACAGCAGAGGACACAGCAGTTATAAAATATGATTTTGACAGGTTTCATTAAACGTGTTTGCCCTGATCTCTGCAGTCACACCTCAACACCTGCACCTGCGCTCTGACTGTGCAGAAAGGAGACTGAGGGGGTGGGGGTTGACTTTTGTTTTTTCCCCAGCTGTGTGGAGGATCACCAAACAGTTTAGAGCTGCACTTTGCTTCTTGTCTTGTTAAACTTAAAAAAAAAAAAAAAGCTGTAGTTGTAGTATTTTCCATTGAGGAATTACAGAACAGTGCAGAGTTCAAGCCCTTGTTTTAGGCTGTTTTTTTCTGCTGTAATTTCTGCTGCATTGTGGTCTGTGTTTCTCCAACTGATACTATTAAAGCCTAAAAGGAAAGCCAGTCACAGCCAAGTGAGGATGCTCAACAATGCTGAGTAATAGTTGAATGACGAATGGGAGGTTTTGCTCCCTTATGCTTGTTTTTGAGATTAAAAATTGGAGTCTTGCTAAATCTTGGCATGGCATGAGATTTCACAGTTTTAGAAGATGTATCTGCTTTAGATCATCAGAAGTGAACTTATCAGTTTTGCACAAATTTTGACAAAAATCTAATTCACTAAATACTAGGCGGAGTATGTACTGGTCTTTATTCTTTGAAAGAAAGAGACATTTACCTATGGGATGTACATATAGATATCACTGTGTTCTCCAAAATGCAACCCTAATCTAGAACTGAGAACTGTCTTGTCTACAGTTTACTGTAATATGTTTTTATTATTTTGAGTTAGATTTAGATAGATTTTTAAAAGGTTAGATTAAGCAATGGCTTGCAGAATTATTGATATCAAAGAAATGTCACTTGTTAAAGTCAAATCATGACACTCGCCCAAACTGGCACGTGTCATTTTGTGATTTTGCCTGAAGACATCTGAGCTTTTATGAAGCCTTTAGTTCATGAAAAGGGTTTTCATTTGAAGAGAGTGTCACATGGCTGCATGTTTTCTAAAATGGAAATTTGTATTGTACATTTCGGCAATATGCTCTAAAACCAACTTCCCTACAAGAAATGTTTGAACAAAGTGAAGAAAGGGTTCCAACAATAGAGGAAAGATGCTGAGATGCTTTGTCACAGTGAATCAGGATTTGTTTATGTTTGTTGCTATGTTTGATTGCACCACTGACTGAATATTTGCAACAGCTTTGAGTTGAAAACTGACTGAGTTGAATGTGTAAATCTACATGAATCTAAACAATTGCTCCTCAGTAAACACCTTACACACACACACACACACACACACACACATAAACAAAAGACAGCAGTTGGTGTGAAAATATGCTGAAAGCGATCTCTCAGGCATTTGGCAGGGCAAAACCACAAATTATGGTTGCAGAGTGAGACAGCATTATGAGCCTTCACTGTGTGGTCCATCACCAACTATAGACCCCTCTCCCCTCCTGCTGTTCTCTCCTGCCCTTCTTCCCTCCTGCTGCCCCCTCTGCTGGGGGTAGGAGGCATAGTTGACCCTGGTTAAAATTCAACTGGCCCAACAATAACGTGGTCAGACTTTTCCTTAATGACCTGGTCGTGGATCAAAAGGAAGTGGAAGTTGCAGAGTTTGAAAACAAACACCCCTATAGATTTAAATTAATTTAGATTTCCAGTTTCCGCAGCATCATCTGGAGTTTAGTCAATGAATACACAGGGCATAATTGATCATTTCAAACTATACAAACATTTTCCATGCGGATTCATGTGAGGGCGAACATTAGACCTCAGATGGATGCAATTGGATTGAATTGTGCAAAAACCTAATTTTAGAAGTAAATAAGCAAATAAGTGATGATATATTGTGATTTGAGTTTTCTAGTGTTGTAAATTAGTAGTAGAAGAAGAACAAGAACACTTAAAAAAAAACCTTTATACTCATTCTATCTTCATTGCAAGTGAATTATGGAGACCATGAGATGCAGTTGAAAGCTCTTGTTTAAATAGCAATTGTACCTGGAATTAAAAATTCTTTGGTCAAACTACTGTTCCCATATTTCCAAGGCCAAGAATTAACCTTCAAGCTCAACATGCCTTCATGGGTTTAAAACACTTTTTTAAAACCTGCATGTGAATGTGTTGTAGACCTACATGTGTATGAACAATAACATCTTTTTAAGCCACTGTGAGCATATGTTAATATGTGTAATTATATATCACTAAATATGATTACAGCTACGTTATACTGCTAGTAATTATACATTAATTGTTTATACACAAATTAAAGATGCTAAAGATTAAAGTTGACCAATGTGTGAGTAAACACCAATAACGTCCTTCTGTGTACAAATTCATTGTTTATATGTTCTAAACAATCAATTAAATGTTCATACACAGTTTATAAATGATTAACGTGGGTGTTAAAAACATTGAGGATGGGGCATGTAATTCCCACGTTAGCCACAGGGGGAGACATCTCCCAGCATGATGATAGCGGAAGTGTGTCGATGAAACGGAACCTCTGACGTCTGATGGTGTAAACTTGTCGCCATTTTCCTGAGGAAGGAAACGCCTTGGAGAAGGAAGGAAACATATCAGCTGTGTAAGTGTGAAAGAAACACGTTAATGAAGCTAAAAGTATTGCTGTGTTCGCTGAATGTAGTCGCACTAAAAGCCACGCGTTTCCGAGCCAAATCGTCCATGTGACCGCGGCTGCGATCGTCAAGACGCGGAAGGAAAAACTTGATGCTAACAGCTAACTTTAGCTAACTTGCCTGACTTTCACCTGATGTTTCCTTCTACTCATAGCCGCAGACTTGTGTTAAGTTGGCATGAAATAAATGTGATAAAAATCTTAGTATACAGGAAAGTGGTTTTTCGATAAGCTGTTGTGAACCTGGTCGGACCATAAGTGTTGCACCAAAACAAGCTAACGTTGTTTATGAAAGTTAGTCTGTCAAATGTTAGCATGGCATGTTGACAAGCTGAATGTCAATGTACTGCAGCGAGGTCTTCAGTTCTATAGAAAATACTGGTGTTTTAATCCAGTGTAACTTGTGAAAAACATTATTATTAAAATATTTTCTTCATTCAGATAGTTAGAAGAGACTTTGAGGAGTATGTAGGATTGTTACAATCTTCTTGGTCACGTGTTTATTTTGCAGAAAAACAGACACATAGCTCTGTTGCTGGATTGTATCTTGATACATTGCAAAAACCAATGTTTAAATCTGCTGTTTCCACTTACTTGACATGTGTTCTAGTAAAGAACAAGAGCAGAGTAGTGAAGGCAGTAGTGAATTTATCTGCTCCACATCATCTTTGACTCTTAGCCACAGATTTCTTCTGCGCCACCCTAATCTCAATAATTGGTCTGATGTTTCTCCCTAGGTTTTTTATTTTGCCAGAGTAGGTTCCCATCAACAGCCGCCATGGGGAATGTGTTTGCAGGGCTCTTTAAAATGTTCGGGAAGAAGGAGATGAGGATCCTCATGGTGGGTCTGGATGCTGCTGGAAAGACAACTATTTTGTACAAGCTCAAGCTTGGAGAGATTGTGACTACTATTCCCACAATAGGTAAAAATGATGATGTTTTGCCTGGTACTATTACATCGCTGTCATATTTACTTCACGCAAAAATAATAATTTTCTAAAGTTTCATTATGGTTTTTATTTTGTCCTGTAGGTTTTAATGTAGAGACAGTAGAGTACAAGAACATCAGTTTCACAGTATGGGATGTCGGTGGTCAAGACAAGATTCGACCGCTGTGGCGTCATTACTTCCAGAACACTCAGGGTATGTTCGCTTATGTCAAAACCTTTTTGTCTGACTTTTGTTGGTTTGAAATCAATCACTTTGTGATGTTATTTTTTTTTAAATAAATCCCTGCTGCTTTGTATTTAGATACAGAATAAATTGCACACATGCTTACTTTTTCCTGTTTCCTCATGTTCCAGGTCTCATCTTTGTTGTGGACAGCAATGACAGAGAACGATGTACAGAGGCTCGTGAGGAACTCATGAGAATGTTGGCAGAGGACGAGTTGCGTGATGCTGTTCTATTAGTGTTTGCCAACAAACAAGTAAGTTATACTTATGAATATATTTGATACATGCAGGTGTATATCACAAACAGCTGCAAGTGTTTGCTATGGTATTCACAGGGTTGACTTCTCATCTTTTCTCATTGTTTGTTCATAGGACCTTCCAAATGCTATGAATGCAGCAGAGGTCACAGACAAGCTGGATCTTCACAACCTCCGCCACAGAAACTGGTTCATCCAGGCAGCCTGTGCCACCAGCGGGGATGGCCTCTATGAAGGACTGGATTGGTTATCCAATCAGCTCAAGAAAAATTAATAACCTCCCTCTATCCACAACTAATGTCCTCCACCCAATCTCTGACCGTGCTCTCTGCTCCTAAGGTGCTGCAAAACTGAGTTACCTTGTCCATCTAAAAAAGTGTTGGAAGCTGCCCTCAGCTCAGCTATTACACACAGGCCAGAGGTGGGGGTGATCTATTCTTGTAAAGCTGTTGATTTTTAAAAAAAAAAAAAAATTTTTATGTAACTAAATATATTTGGTAATGGGGCAGCTTATTGCACTTTTACAAATGTTATTTCTCTTTCTGGTTTTTGGACAGCCATATGTGCATCGAGTAAGAAAAGGGAAGAGAGGAAAGAAGAATTTATCAGCACATGTTGGCGTCAGTGCTAATTGATGATTTGTTATGATCTGGTCACATGTGCTGTCGATAGTGATCAATGAGGGACTTTTGATTTTCAAAAAACTGAGTTAAACACTGATGCACAACTTGCAGCTACTATGGTTTATAATCAACTACATGTACCAGCCGCCCACATAGCGATTTATTAAACACTGGCATTGAGTGTTTGTACTGACATCACTCTGTCCATGTTGACACCTCCCGTCTGTGAACACTTACCAGCTTTTGTTATTATGCAGTATGTTGCTTTGAATTGAGAACTACTGCAGTGATTTCACATGTATCTACTTTATGGTTGTTTAAAAAGCAGTCTGTTGAGTGGGCATTGGATTTTTGTATTTCTTAGTCTCAGGTTTGTCATGTGCTGCCTTTGCAATATACTTGTTAGCAACACTGCATGGGGCAGTCTGTTGACATATAAGTCATGCATATTTACTGGGTGTTTACATCATTAGGCTGCACAGGAACTATTACCCCATTGAGTACTTATTTCAACAGGCCTATACTGTAACTTGTTATGTGTACTGTGTTAGGTAATTTAACTAAAGGATTTGCACACTACAATGTCTTCACTGTCTTTCCTAAAGGCTTTAGCAAGTCATGCCTTTTCCTAATCTGGGAAATGGCATTTTAATGGCAATACAAAATCAGTTTCAGCTACATGTTTAACATATGTAGCCAGTATTTGTTCCTTTGAAGCACATTGTCCTTGGGGTAAACAGGAAGCCAAACTAATGCCTTCTTATCCAAGACACATGTTGCCTGTTATTTTCAAGCTTCTTTTCTAAAAGGTGTGGGTGTTTCTTTCCTGCTCTGAAGATGCCTCAGACTTTAAACTTCTAAACTTTTTTTTGCCTAAATATTTGAAATTTATGTTAATCTTACTTAGATTTGTCTGTTTTTTTTATATGTAAACCCTTTTATGGGGGGAAAGGCACTGTAATTCAAGTGACTGGTTAAAAAATGTTTCTGTAACTGATTTTCATTATTTCATTCTATGCAATAAAATTGTTGAATGTTTACATGTGGAATGTAGCTTCTCTCCCTTCTTGACAGTTTCTTGTCATTTTCCATTGAAAATTTGCATCTCAAACTAGCACATTAAATCATACTACTTTTAAATATACCTCAGTACTGAGATAATTAGTCAATCAACAGAAAATTGATGAACCAATTTCATGCATTTATTTAAGATCAATGCTTAATATTCTATTTCCAGCTGCTCAGTTTGATTTAAAAAATGCTTTTTGGTCTGTTGGGACAAAAGAAGCAATTGGAAGACATCACAGTGCAGTTTTATTATTTACTGACAGATTAGTATAAAATAAAGGTTCTTTGATAAAATATTAAAATTTAACAACAAACCCAAAAACTGGAGTCAGAGCAGCTTGTTGGGGCAGTCACCCTTTGACCTCTGGAGAAATGTGATCCCAAGGTGGTGTAAACCACCCAATGTTTGGGTTAAAGCAGTAATGTGGAGAGCACACCCTGTTTCACATTGTGTAGTGGTGGCAATCTAGGACAGCATTCTTGCAGGTTGATTAGGCTGCTATGGTTAATGCAGCCAAGCCTATAAAACATGGCAGGAGAGTATGGTGGTGGTGGAAGGGGAGGGAGTTCCGAGTCTTGGGTCCCTCATAGGGCTGCATTGTGTGGCCTCCTCTCCTGCTGCTCCATCAGCTTGGTTTGTGTGTGGCGGTCTAACGGTACTCGGTCATATAAAAGGACCAGCCTGGTTTTTTGCACTCTTCTTTATGAATGCCTTGCTCTTTTTAGTGCACCCCCCAGGTGCCAGCCAGCAGAATACCCTCTTTCAGACCAATTCAAGGCAAACGCAAACACTACACTCTATTATGACCAGTGGAGAGCATTCCAATGGTATCGCACCAGTCAGGGAGCTGAACCTAGAACGGTGAGGGATTAAGGAGCACTGGCATGATTGAGAAAAGAAAAGGAGCGGAGCTACTGAGTAGTGCAAGAAGCACAGTGGGATGGAGATGTGCTGGGACGAAAGCGGCGTCAAGGAGCATCTTGGAAAAAAGAAAAACATTAAAAAGAAACGTACTTGCTTGACTCTTGAAAATCTAAGCTTAATTTGCCAAGAGATAGTTGCAAGGTTTTATATTTAAATTTTAATATTTTGTCTAAAATGTGATGTTTAATGGAACAAACATTACTCTGCTGAAGTTTCAGGTTTAGCTTTAGTTTTAGTCATTGTAAACCAGAGTGTCAGGTGAGCAGCTTCCAGGAAAAATCTTTCAACACCAGAAATGATTATTTCTGCTTGTGGAACAACATTTTAGGTTAATTTTTGAGGATTTTTCAAACAGAAACCAGGGGCAGAGATAGAAATAAAAGATCACTGTGTTTGCTTTGCAAAATGTTTTATTTTGCATCGTGTTTTAACTAATTTGATTTTTAAAAAACAAAATATATGACAATACAGAAAATGTGATATTTAATCACATAAAATATGTTAAAAAAAAACTAACTTGTCAATCAACCAAAAACAACACCAAAGACACCAGTGTCCCACGACCAACTGAACTTCTTGGCTGAAGACATTAAAAAACGAGGCCAAAGCCTGTTAGTCAGACACATCGACCCATCTCAATCCACAGACCATTTGGCTGGTCAGGGTTTGAGGTCTTCAGGGTCAGTCAAGCTGCTGTAGAGCATTCTGTCCGCTTTATGAATCTTTGAACTGGGGGAGGGCGGCGAGGACATTAGTCGTCCGAGTCTGTGTCGTGGCGCCGCCTGTGGCTTTGTGTGACACCAGCAGGAGCCGTCTTGTGGCTGACAGGGTTACGGGGGACAGGAGACCCCCCATCAGAGGAGTCTGTGTCATGTCGCTTCTGTCGGTGATGGGGGTAGGAGGGCTGTCGCTCGGCCTTTGCTCCCCCCCTTGAATGGCTGTCATGGGGTCTGGCTCCACTCTGACTGTGGTATGATGGATTATGATGATGGTGGTCCTTTCTCTGCCTGAAGAGTAAAAGGAAACAAACAATCCATGATTGGGTTGTGGTGGATCAGGAAGACATTATGAGGCTGGGGAGCAAGAAGCTGCCGGATTAGCTTTGGAATGACATCAACAGAAAACATTTTGTTCATCATCATATATTGGTTTATAGTACAATTCCTCTCTCATGAGTACAAATTATTGAAGCACATGAATTACATTATTTCATATGGTTTAGCCCCCTCATGTCCTTTACACTGGATTTACAGAATGTGTTTGAGGTCTTGTGATAAATGCACACCAAGTTTAAAAGGTAATCCGTAAAGATGCTGTGTGTAGGACAGTGCCTTAGCGCCCTCTAGTGGTGACAGAAGAAAGCTTTTGATTAATAGCAAGTCTTAAAATTTGGCCAGAACACAGGTGAACACAGTAACATGAGCACTTTTTTCATATAATGATAACATGGGTTTTTAAAGCCACACTTTTAAGTGTTCCTGTTATTTTGTCCACTCTCAGGTGACAGATGACAGCTAATGACCAAATGATCTATATGGAGAAAGGAACCAACCTCTTTCTGCCGTCATCTGACTCCGAAGAGGACGAGTCTCTTCTTTGCCTTTTCTTCTTTTTTTCCTTTTTCTTTTTGTCCTTTTTGCTCTTTTTTTCTTTCTTTTTCTTTTTGCTCTCATGTCTATAGAATTGAAAAGAAAAGCAGTGAAGATAATTATAATTGAAGTAAACATGGGAAACAGGATACAGGGTCACATTTTGTCCTGTAGAAGTGTTTAATGCGTACTCACCGTTGTTCCACATCCTCCTTTTCTGGACTCTGAGACGTCTTCGTTGTTGAGGTTTCTGGACAAGCCCCTGTTTTGTGGTGCTGTAAAGAAAGCATTTCATGAATCTTTGTATCAAGTTATACATTCAATGACATCAACTAAATCCTTCAACTTTAAGTTTTTTTCAGTACCTGCAAGGTTATTCAGAAGGCCTGTCTTTCAATCTGCTTTACATTTACATTATAAAATAAACCTTTATTGACCTCCAGCAGGGAAAATCAGTCTAAACAACTGTATATTACAGAGTCCGCTTCTTAAAACATTCAGTGACATTTGTAAGTGAGAAAAAAGACCTTACTGTAAAAACAGGTAAGCCTATTTTAGCTGCCTCCTTTTCCTTTTGGGAGAGCACCATTTTCCTTGACCCTGCGCTGTAGAGGGGAACAAACACTTTACAATCACACTGCACTGAAGATAAGAGCCTCTTGTCACCACTTCAGAGTCAAAGGGTACAATTACATTAGTTTTCACTGAATAAAAATAGAACATAGTGAAAGACAGATAAACAGATAATCTGAAACCCTCAAAATATGAAGACAAATGTTAAGAATACTTGTACTTGTTAAGTGATTGATTGATTTGTGATTGGGACTTTCCATGTGGATTTCTGCATATTCTCATGTGTGAATTATATATATATATTCTGTAGAAGGTTATTTTTAATTTAGTGATTCATTTTATTGGGTAGCTTGTCATATTAGGTTCTTATTTCCCAAAGTTGACAATGCTCTCATGAAAAAAAAAAAATCACCTGGAGCTTCCCAAGCCTGAGATACGGTCCACATTTCTCTCTTCACCATCAGCCTCTTCCCTCCTGCAAACATCCGCAAGGTCCTGGTATAAAAATTAGAAAAATGTAATTGATTCAACTTTTTCAAGGCAAGTTAAAAATCTTCGCAAGCTTTTGAGTAAAAGAAAAACGAACCAAAGTGACATACCTCTTTGGTCAGGCCAGTTGGTTGCCTCTTTATATTCTTGTGCCCTCTAGATGGAGAAAGGTAAATAGATTAGATTTAGTGGCCCACACATGCATTTGTCAAACATTTGTTTTATAGGAAGTTATACTTACAGGGCAGCCATCAGAGCCTCGTGCTCAGCAGCCTTGACAGCAGCAATTTCTTCTTCTTTGGACAAAGGCCTGCTGCCTTTTTTATCCTTTGCGTACCATGTCAGATCTTTGCCTTTTTGCCATCGTCCTACTGGTGCCATCAAAGAGTTCCCTAGAAACAAGACAGAAGAATTGAGAGCTGTTGAGAAACATGTTATTTCTAGGACAGCTCAGATTTTAATAGGACTCATCGGTGTAATATTTTCTGATACATGGACGCAGGACCCTATACAAAAATGTATTAAGCTCACAGTCAGTATAATTCAGTGTCAATAGAGAAACTCCACTTTTAATTCAGTGATATATCATTTTATTTATAAAACATCAAGAGAGTGAAAAAAGAGTGAAAAGTCAGGACAAAAACCAAAAAGTTTCACATCTGATAAACTGGGACCATGAAAGCACTTCAGCTCGGAACAATTTTCTGTAGGTTGACTGACTAATTACTGCAGCTCTACAGTGATGTTGGTGTGTGTAGATAAGGACTTGACTATGCAAACTCACTGGAACAGCAAAAAAAATTATTTGTTGTCCAAGTAAAAAAAGGGTGAGAAAGAGATTTGGCAATATTTCATTTTGGGGGGAAAAGTGGAAACACCTGCTGATCTCACCTACTTTATAAACCTCTGCTCCTAAATGGTGAAAATAAAGCTTTTATGGAATCATTCCATGTGTTTACACAAGTTCATAACCCAAACATGGTGATATTTTCTGGACAGGTTGTGGAGGTCAGTTGATCAGACCCCAGCTGTGCGTGTAGGCAGGTCTGCTCTGGCATGCTGACACACTGACAACTCATAGAGCGGAGCGGCTACGTGTGTCTGCTCAGAAAGGGGCAGCAAGAAAAACTAGGACCTGCTGTTTAGAGAGTGGGAAAGTGGACTAACACCGATAAACCACACCAGCTCAAACACTGTGTAATGAGGGACTCTACAACAAAAGGTATGAAAACGAAGCATGTAGATTACTGAAGCCACGGTGTGCAGTTTAACTTTCACAGCCTCACTCTGCTGCTTTCAAGTTAGCAGGCAGCTAACGTGGTAGCATTGCTCTGCTAAGCGCCGATTTGGCTGCCAATGTTTTTTAGACTCACCGAGATAGTTTTCCCTGTGTTTATCTGCTTTCACGTCATCCCAGTTGAATTGATCCTGGCCTCCTCGGACCCCTCCGGATCTTGAAGAACCAAACATTTTACCCAGTTAATGCGAAGAGAGGAAAAGTAGCGTTAGCTCAAATCGTTGACTTTAGCCACATTAGCACACGATTGGTCAGGCCTTCAGCATTCACTCATCCGGGGAGTTTTTGCAGTGAGTTTTACTTCCCTGTGTCGATCGGAACAACGTGTTTCTTGGTGGCTGTGTTTACTTTGACCACTGCAACTAATCCGGTAACTAATTCAGCGAGTTATTTAGAGAAGGAACTTCGGAGTTAAACAGGAACAGTTAGTTAAAGCAACGTTCAAGACAAGCTAGGCTACGCTATATAGCCAACGTTACTGTAATGCTTAAAAACAAAGCTGTTTAAAAAATGCGTGTTAGTTCGCATATATGTCGCTCCGTTGAGAAACACACGGTAGCTACCAGATTGTTTCATATATGTTTTAAAAGGACTTCGTTTTTATCGTCTAGTGTTAATAAAACTATTCGTTTCTGTGTTTAGTCGCGCAAATTCCCGACGCTCACGAACGTCACGTGTTGGTGTTTTGGCCCGCAGTGATGACGTAGGTGGCTCTATTTTCCGTAATGTCTCTGAGAGCAAAGACGCAGCGAGGAGGAGGGAGAAAATCCTCCGGAGCCCGAGCCAAGATCCTGGACTAACGTAGCTCCTGATGTATATGAGATACTTTTCCAGGCTCATGTCAGGTAGGAAGGCGGAAATGTTACTTTTTTCTCTCTGTTGTGTTTGAATGATCAGATCAATGCAGCTCATACTGTCATTCATTCCCTTCAGTGTTGAGAAGAGTCACGTTGTTTCTGCTGCTTGTTGAAGAAGATGGTTGTTGTGTTCAGCTGATGCAACCTTACTTGTAGTTTGATCGTGAGCGTGTGAGTGCTGCAGCACAACAATGCTGTCTTACATGTATTACTACTGTGCAACACTTTAAATGTCACCAAGAAGGACTGAGTAAACAAATCCAGGTGTTCCCTCTGGCTTCCAGCCATCAGTAACAACTGGTGTGCAGCCCCATAGAGATCTGTTTGTCCCAGCCACTCTACTGATATTTAACAATACTTACTATTGCCCACTGACAAATGTGCATATGCTCATTATGCTGACACTTTGAGTTAAATGCCATGATGCATTATAAGATGTAACTCCTGCAACTTTAACTCAGTCACTACTTTTAAGTTCAATTAATTTACATGTGATTATAAAGTTAACCAAAGATACTGCCAATCAGAATCAGGACACAAACCAGTCTCTAGTTTGCATAAAATACAAATTCAGTATTTCCATGCAACTCAAAAAATTTTTATTGCTCCAAACAGTGAGTCAAAGTGCACTTTGCAATGTTCATGTTTTTATCTGTTAGATAATTGTGGCACAAGATTTGAAACACTTGTGACACTCACACAGTAATAATATAACATGGAAAATGCTGCGCTGCAGTTTCTGTTTGGTGTGTTCGGAATGAGAAAAGATAAAATGAGTTGGAATGAAGAGCACAGTCGAATCGGTAAGGGCTGAGAACTGGCTGAACAGCTCACATGATACCCAGATCAGTTCTCCTGCAGGAGAAACTGGCCTGACAACACTGCTGTTATGACATTATATACTGCATGTTGTGCTTTGTAGAGCTGCACCTAATGATTCTTCTCTTCTGATTAGTATGTCAGCTGTTTTTTTCTTTGAATCAATAAATCATTTTGTCTATGAAAAAAGAAAATCGTGGTCCAACCAGTAGTTCAGAAGCCAAAATACTATCATATAAGACAAAGACAGGAATTAAATGATCACATTTGAGAAGCTGGAAATATGAAATGTTTCGCATCATTTGTAGCTGCTGATACATTTCTGTTGATCGACTAATTAATCAGTTCATTGTCAACACCGATCAGACTGTCTGACTGATAGACCTGATAGATTTCCCATGATTTCAATTGGACATCAGTCACATGAGGTTTAGTGCACATGGTAAAAGTTAAGCACAGTGCAGTTTCCAATAAGTGTCTGATCTCACATGCCTCTCATTTCCCGTCAGGCAGCTGTGTGTCGAGTGCAAAAGGTTAATTCTTGTGGAGGTGTTACATTGTATATAGCTACAAGTTTCAGAAGCTTTGTCAGTAAGAAATGTAAATTAGATCTGGTTTAACTATAGTTCAAAAAAGATGTTTCCTTCTCTCTATCTAAGACTGACACCTGCTTGTTTATGGACTTTTGCACTGCTAATGTTTCATACTGGGGCCGCACCTGGTTTCATTATGAATTTATCTCCTGTCTGTAAGATGACACATATTATGATTAACTGCCATGTATTGCTCAAAGTGATTAATTAAAATAGAGTATTTATTTTGACAAGTTGTAATATGTAAATATGTAGTTTTAATGTATGAATGACACTACCAATATCAGAACTGACTGATTTAGTTGATGAATCATTTGTTCCAGTAGTAATGATCATTGTTTAGGAGGCCAATTAAGGCAATGGAAAGACATAACTTTGGGCTTTAAGGGGTTGTGACCTAAAACAAATAGTGATTATTTTCACCCTTTTTTTTCTTTTTCAACACAAAAAATGCAGGTTAATCAGCAGTAGAAAATAATTGTTAGTTGCAGCCCTAAATTGATTATTAAAAATCTTGCAGACTGATTTTTCTGTCAGTCACCTACTTGATCAATAATTTCAGCTCTAGATACAAATAAAGTACAGATGATAATACTAAAGAGCTTAGATCATCCTTTATTGATCTCCAGAGGGGAAACTCAGGTGTTGCAGCAGCACAAGGACAGAAATAAGTACAGATAAATAGAAAAAGTTAAACAAAATAAATATCAAAATTACATCAATTTATCTCAGAATTAAAGGCAATAGCAGTACACATACAGTATTTAAAACTGATATTGTACTAGAACTAACAGTGCAATACTGTCTGAACATCTTATCTGCCCTCGGATATAAAAACTAATCCTCTCAAATATGCAAATTGGCTGCTTTTTTCTCTTATATATCACTGTAAGTTAAATACAGTGGGGTCTTTTGGTTTTGGACCTGGTTTTGACCATACAATTAAATTCAATATGTAGTATAGTATAGTATATAGTAAGATAAGATAAACCTTTATTAGGCCCACAGTGGGTACATTCTTAAAATATGGATACTATTTTCTGACATAACTTAAACCATTGATCAAAACAATAATCAGTAATAAAGATACTAATTTGTGGCAGTTCGAGTTGTTTCCATATGATAACAGGAGGTTGATGTAAAGCTACCAAAATAGAATGATGGAAAACCTTTGAAAATCCTGTGATGGAGGATCAGGGTTTGAGGCTGTTTTAGGACAGGATGGAAAAAATGTCCTTCACTGACCCCTGAAAAAGGAACTCTTGTAGCTTTAATCAGTTCTATTGCAGTTCACAGGAAACATTCAAGAGGCAACAGAGAATGCCTCTTGTCATTTGCACCTGCAAAGGCGACCTGGCTGCGTCTGGTTTTGCCTGGAGTGATTTTATTTTCAGCCATAAAAAGATCTCAGAGGCGACCAAAGTCCAGCACAATTTACTTTTGTTTTTATAGATGTATTAAGCCAATTTTTTTTTAAAATTTGAAAATCAGTTCACATCATCATGTCATATGGAATAACTCATTTTCAGACTGATTGCCAGCCTGTCTGATACATGACAATAATGTAAGTAATAGACCTATAACCAATAATCATGATGACTGATCTAAGATTTTAACTGTAGTTCTTTTAGTAGCTGTAGCTGTTTCACTATTGCTCATATCTGTTTGGAACATGCTCATAGTTGTTACTGAAAACCAACTGACTTCCCGTTCGACTGCATTTTTTTTTCTTCCCCCATAGAAAAGATCACATAAACATTTATAACTTAGAAGAATAGAAAGTTGTCTCAGCCTTTGTACTTTTTAAATTCATCCCGGACAGCAACTGTGTAAACATGGCCCTTCCCTCTCCTGCTCTCTCCTCCCTCCTGCACTTATACACAATCTGCCGGATCACACCCTTCCTTGTTCACTTGCTTCAGTCTGCTCGAGGTGTGTGTGAAGTGAGGAAAGGTAAGGAGGAACACTACAGCCATTACTTATATATTTCCCTGAGTAACTTAGATAAAATGTTTGGTAATGAAAGAAAGACTGTGTAGAATATATTAAAGTACCAGAGAAGGTAGGAAATAAGGATACTCGTTTCAGACGAGTATCCGTTACGGATAAAGCATTTTTGACTAATATGATTATGATACGAGTAAAATCTGTCAATATCCGTGCTCGTGCCGAAGGGAAATCCTCATTGCGTCGGTCGGTGCCTCCGCCCCGGTCGGAATTTTTTTTTTTACCGTCTGTTTAGCTGGTAGTTTGGCTGGTGATATGAAGTCAGTTGAAAAACTTTGCTCGTACTTAACGCGGTGCTTTTGAGAAGAATAGTAACAATAACAGTGAACAAGGCTGACATATTATTTCCCTGTTTGCCGTCACTGGATGTTTGTATGAAACAGTCTTACAGACCACTTATACACATATACACATATAGCTGAACACACAAAGTAGCCTATATTAATATTTTTATTGTATGTGGCTGCATGCAGTATCTGACACTTTCTCTCTACAGTTCATGAAAATAATATTATAAATATTATGGACATATACTGTATATAGGCTTTGAATACAGTAGATTAGCAACTTCTGATAAATCCATATCAATTTCAGACTTAAAATAATGTACCGTTTTAAGCCCCACCCATTTCTGCACCAACTTCCGATTTAGGCACCGCCCACTCCGAATACGGATACAGATACAGATGATGTAGATGGTGAAACAGATACGGATACAGATAGTGGTTTACTCGCTCATCCCTAGTCTGAAACTAGTGGAGATATTGGTCTGAAATTTTGCACAGCAGCTATTAGTAACGAAGACATTAAAATAAAAAAAATTATGAAGAAAATCTGAGATGGTGCAAAAAATTCACCTAAAAAAATCACATACTATACATCAGCATTTTTTACTGGTCCACATGCATGTGAAGGCTTAATATCTCTGAAAGTAGTGGAGATATTGG